>CM018696.1:25697910-26203241 GCA_009363875.1 Mikania micrantha | reverse complement strand
ACATTCACTCTTCTTGCTTTTCTCTTATCCTTCATCTCCTGTTCTTCTAGCTTTTGAATAAATTTTCCACCAATGTCATTCCTGGTAGATTTTCTCTCAATATTAGCACCAATGAATTCCACTTTTTTAGGCAATGCATCTGCAAAGCAATCTATCTTTTCCTCTTCCGTGTATTCAATTCCACACTTCCTGACTTCAGTCAATAAATGCCTATATCTTGTTATTAAGGCTTCAAGTTCTCTCATTGCCAATAAAATGAAGTTCTTAAACTCTTTGCGTATATTAGTGGCTTTCATCTTTTTAACTTGGTATTTCCTCAATCCTTGATTTTCAAAGCATTCCACAAATCATATGAGGTTTGGTGTTCATCAAATTAATGAAGTATCTGATTAGGAATTGCTTGGCTCAGCATCCAGTAAGCTTTCTTCTCAGAATCGTATTTCAGCTATGATCAACATCCAATCTCTCAAGGGTTTGATCCAAATCTGTCCCCATCACCTATCCTTTCACACATATTAGTGTCAGTTCCATTTAGATGTGTTTCAAACCTTCCTTTCCAGTTCTCGTAATCTCTTAAATCAAGTAACTTTGGAACTTTGTTTGTGCTTCCAACGTCAGTTTCACTAATCAGAATGCTATGTATCTAGAATTCTGACTAGCTACAGCAGCAAACATCTCAGCCATGGTTTTGAATTTTAAATCAGCGAACCTCTGATGACAAATTCACTTCACGAACCTTACTACCAGGGAACCTCCAACAATTCTTGATCTGAACGAACCTCAAGTCACGAACCTGAGACAAACCTTTATCTCACGAACCTGATGCAGCGAAGCTTGAGACAAATCTGATCTCACAAACCTCATGTAGCAAACCTTGAGACAAACATGATCTCACGAACCTTGAGACAAACTAACCTTCATCAGACGAACCTCTGCAGAAAACCTTCAACGAACCTCTTCAAAATCTCTAAAAGAACGTCAGAAAAATCTCATTAACAGCGAACCTCTTGCTTCAGCTACTCACAGGTTCGGCTCACGAACCTGTTCTTCAAAATTCAAAATTTTGGAGGGAAACCTTCCAAATTTGAAGAAAATCCTTAAAAAATCCCCAATTTGCATCACAAATATTTTAATTGTAATGTTCCATAGCAATAGATGATGAGATTACACTCAAAACAGCAATCAAACACAAAGAAAACTAGAATTTTGATCCATTTCTTGATCTTTTTAATTCCAAATACTTGTAGATCTTTGAAAATCTTGTATAAAACTCAACCAAAGCTCTGATACCATTGTTGATCTTCTAATTTTGATCTTGATCGTACAACGGAATTCTATTAATAATCAAATATATGCGGAATCTATATTTGATCTATATTAATAATCAAAGAAGAACAAGCATTTCAATAATCATCTCCATTTCATTAATCAATCAGAATTGACTACAATGAAATACAACCTCACACAGAGAAATCTCACACAGAGAAAATACAGAGAAAGTTTCCAAGAGTTATGACAAAACTAGGCAAACGTCCAATATATACAAGTTGTCAGCCGAACCCATAGGTTCGCCTGCCGAACCTTGAGGTTCGCTGGACGAACATGTACAATCAAACTAACTAGGTTCGCCGAACCTTCTAAGGTTCGTGCGCAGACAAACCTCAGCCAAACCTCCACAAACCTATCTATAATTTACATATTTTTATAAGCGACCTATTACAAACATGTACTAACACGATGGTTCAAAACACAAATCACAGAGGAGATGTCCGTTGACCACAACAGTTCGAGGCTTCGTGCCCACCCAAGAGGTGAACGGACACAAGTCATTGAATTGTGTAGTGCACAATCGAATACCATCATTTTTATGGGAATCCCCCATCAAACAAACAACATTTTTGTATGTTATAAGTCCAGGGTATTTCACTAGGACATGTGTCCACACAACAACACATCGGGAATTCGCTAAGGAATTCTCGAACAACACACATCAGAGTCATTTACCATTAGTTGACGCGGGTCACCGACAGTAACGTAGTTGGTACCATAGGTTTAACAAACCTCCAGCGCTAAGGCTGGTACGTTACGCTCAACACACATACAACAACAACTCAAATTAGTTCCAAGGGAACTAATCATACAATCATATCAGTTAGGGTTGGTAAATGATCAAAAGGGTGATATTACAGACATGCCACACAACACAAACAAGAGTTTTCAAATCAAACAAATGTTCAAGACCTAGTCTTGAACGAGTTTCAAATGAGTACGTTGTAAAAATGTTTTACTAGAAGAAAGGAGCGTCACTTGTGCGATTTTCAAAACAAAAAAAACTTATCTCATATACCAGGAGACAGAGCATGCGCTTCTTTCTTACAACTTCTTTTAATCATCTGTCATGTCGAGTAGAGTGGAGAGACACAAGTGACAAGGTCCGATTTCCGTTAAGGACATCCTCGTGGATCATCGAAGGGGTGGTGCGCTGGCGGCTGGGCGAGCGGTAAGATTGACCCTACGTATGCCCTATACATAAACTACCTTCAGTGATTTGGGATGGTGCCAATAATGATGGTCAGACTGACACACTTGTGTGGATTCATTTGTGTTTCAACACCATTCACACATCTTATTTTAAATCGATGTGAATGGAAAGACTTTCACTAAACCTTTAACAAAACCTAATATTTCGAAAACAAATGGACTCACCAACCTAGTGTTGACAGATTTTACATGTTCTCAGGTGAAGAACAGGTGAAAGCAGGATGACATTAGAGAGAGAAATTGACGATCCCCTAGAGGAACCTACAACTCCTACATGGAATCTCTCTGGTTAGCCTGGATACAAGATTCAAGACTTGCGTCTATGCAAGTAACCTTGTGGGACATCTGGTCCTCTTTCCAGATGTCCAAGTCAAGCTGTAATAGAATTAAATTATGAAACAGTTGTCATTTAATTCAATTCATTTAATTCATTTTAGTATTTCTCATATCATCATGTGCAATGTAACAATCTGATCACTCCGATTCCAATCATGCCTCTGGGCTATTCCGCCCGACGGGTCCCTGATCCGCCCCGCCGGCCCGGGGTGTGACAGCTTTCCAAACATTGAAGCAGAAGTTCTGTAATGCTCCAATATTGACTCCCCTAAAAGTATTAATGACTTCGTGGTGTATTGTGACGCTTCCCATCTAAGACTCTGATGTGTGTGAATGCAACGAGACAAAGTTATCGCTTACACAATCAAGGCAACTGAAAATACACGAGAAGAATTACCCAATGCATAATCTTGAACTGGGAGAAGTAGTGTTCGTGTTGAAGATTTGGAGACGTTACTTAAATGGCACAAAGTGTACCATATTTATTGATCACAACAGTTTACAAGACATATTTGATCAGAAGGAACTCAATTTGCGACATAGACATTGGGTTGAGCTCATGAATGATTACGACTGTGTGATCAAGTAGCATCTAGGCACGGCTAATGTCGTAGCTGATGCCTTAAGTCGGAAGGAAAGGGTCAAACCCTTGTGCGTGAGAGCAATGGGAATGACGATGTGAGAAAAGCTTGAGTGATAGAATCATACAAGCTCAACAACAGATGGTAAGCAAGGGAATCTGATGAAGGAGCTCGATTTGTGGAACGGAGAAACAATTTGAAACCAAACAAGATGGAGTTACATACTACCAGGATCGTGTGAGGATCCTGCGGTAGATAAAATTAGGAAACTTATACTTGATGAAGCGCTTAAGACATGACACTCGGTACATCCAGGCACCGATAAAATATATCAGGATCTTCAGGGATTTTATTGGTGGCTGGGGATGAAGAAAGACATATCCGAGTATGTTGATAGGTGTCTAACATCTTCTAAAGTGAAAGCGGAACACAAGAAATCATTTGGTTAACCGGAGCATCCTGAGATTCCGTAATGGAAGTGGGAGCATATAGCAATTGATTTCATTACCAAACTTCCCGCACTTTCAATGGGCATGATACGATTTGGGTCATTATTGATCGTTGTGACAAAATATGCTCATTTCTTGCCAATGCATGAAAACTTCACCAGGGATAAATTGGCAAGATTATACATAAATGAGATCGTGGAATGTCATGGTGTACCATTATCTATTATCTTCAACCAAGATAGTCGATTCATGTCAAGATTCTGACAGTCATTGTAGAAATCTCTAGGTACATGTGTAAACTTGAGTATATGTTACCTTCCAAAACGGATGGACAAAGCGAACGTACAATCCAAACACTAGAGGATATGCTAAGGATGTGGGTCTTGGATTTTGGTGGAAATTGGGATTCTCATTTGCCACTAATTGAATTCTCCTATAATAATAGTTACCATAGCAGCATCAGATGCGCACCATTAGAAGCATTGTATGCTAGGAAATGTCGGTTGCCGATTTCTTGGACCGAAATAGGAGACAACCGAATAACTGGGCCTGAGCTTATTCAAGAAACTACCGATAAGATTGCTCAAATTCAACAAAAATTGCAAGCTGCTAGAAGTCAACAAAAGAGCTACGCCGACAAACAACTTAATTTTTAGAATTCCAAGTGGGAGACCGAGTTCTGTTGAGGGTATCTCCTTAGAAGGGTGTAGTTCGTTTTAGAAAGAAAGGGAAGCTAGCACCACGCTACGTAAGACCGTTTAAAGTGATTAAGAGAATTAGTCCTGTAGCATATAGGCAGAGATTACCTGATGAACCAGCGGCGTGCATGATGTATTTCCTGTTTCAAATCTTAAGAAATGCTTAGCTGATCAGTCATTGAGTAAACCGGTAGAAAATACTCAGATAGATGAACAGTTACATTTCATTTAGGAACTTTGGAAATTATAGATATTGAAATTAAACAACTGAAACGAAGCCGTATTCCAATCGTTAAGGTTCGGTGGAATTCCAAACGTGGCGCAGAGTTTACTTGGTAACGTGAGGACCACCGAAATACAACCGTAATGGACGTCGTTACTAGAATATTAAACTAACAATGTATTTGTGTGGGTGACAACTCGCACGAATATATTTGTATGTTTACCGTTCTAAATGATATCTCGTAATTAGAAAATCAAATAGGAAAATAAAGTTGTCGTCGAGTTTTTACGGGTGACGATTCGTACGAATCCGCACAAAAACGATATGATCGGTGCGATGAAACAATAAAAATAACCGTTTTTGAAAATTTTAAAAATAATAAAAAGATATTTAGTTAATTTATTAGGAATTACCACCTAAAATAATTTAATGATGTTATTTTTAAAACGTTACGTTACGCGCAATTACGAAAACATGTTTAAAAGAAACCCAACGAAACCGAAACACACATGAAAGCCCCAGACTATAAAAGCCCTCAATTCCTCACCTTCCTCCCCATAATTGCAGATCCAACCCCTCTCCTCTCTCCATTTTCGTCCATTTTTTCTCTCTACTCTCTCTACCTTCAAGAACACTCTACCCACTCATTTATTCACCACAATCGACGTTCTTAAAGTCAAAACAACCGTGGGAATGAGGAGAATATGAAAGTACAAAGGATTGGAGGTGAAACTAGCATAATTGATAACAGATCTAGAGCTAAGTGGTGTTTTGGTTAGGGTGTGACATCCAGTAGCTGATCGTCCGGCAAGTCCGTACGGTATGTGTACTTTCACATTTTACTGTGTGTAAATACAATATATGAACAATGTTTGTGATAACAGAATTCAGAAAATTCAAGAAACAGTTGTACGTATTTATGTGAAAACTTAAATACCGTAAGTACAACAACTCATGATAAACAATAGTTGTATGTATTTAGGTGAAAACCTAAGTACGTTTAATACAAGGAATCAAGAGAAACAACAGTGTACAAGAAAAGAATAATAACATGTCGGTTGCGATCTGATATCCATAGATGACAGGAATCAGATGGCCGATAATTCAGTATGAAAACAATGTTAAAACAGGAAGTTAGTTGAGTCCGTCAGTGAGGAAACATAATTCAGAACACAAATAAAGTGTTATTTAAGAATAATGAATTGACAGTGTGTTTGCGTGGGTGACGATTCACACAAACATATCTGTGAGTTTAACGTTCTGAAATGATGACTGGAAAATAGAAAACAAAAGTCAGAAAGCCAAACCATTGTTGTGTTCGTTCGGGTGACGATCCGAACGAATACGCGCGAAGGTAACGCGTTCTGACGAAACAAAAACGAAAAAAAACGACACGATCGAAAATAAAATAAGAAAAATAATTATAAAACAATTACTAGGAATAACCACTTTTAAAATAATTCAAATAATCTCTTTTTATTTAAAATACGTAAAATTCGCGTAACAATCCGGAAACGCAACGGAGACGAAAACCGAGCAACCGAAACGGACCCGAATACCCTCGGGGTATATAAAGACTAAATGAGGCATAATTCCTCATTTATCTCATCTTTTCGTCTCTCTAAAACATTATCCACGAACCTACCCTCTCTCACTAGAATTTCAACCTCAAACCTCAATATCTTGCTTGTTTGTGGACGAAATCGGGGGTTCTTGGTGTCCACACGTAGCTACAATCATCCTCTACAAGGAAGTACAACCGATCTGAGGTTTTGTCCAGCCAAAAATGAGGTAATAAGCCATGAAAGTTCAGAAACACTACCACTCCTGGCTGGCTCTAGATCACCTCCTTCGAACCGTACACTCCTGAGAAATGATCTTCGCTTAAAACTACCACGAAAACAGCCCTACAAAGTTGATGATCGTGGGAGATGATGATGAAGAGTTGCAGGTTTGCAAGAGAGCTGTGCTGGCCGAACCTTCGACCAGCCGAACCTAGGCGAAGCTGGGCTAAGGGGGTGGCCGACCTAGTGGCCGCCGACTGGTTCTATCCCTCTAATGACCTAGCATGGACCCACAGTAGGGGAACTATGATGGATGGCGAAATACCAGTACCACTGTATAGAACTTATATGCTGGCGAACCTGCAGCTTGCGAACCCACACCATCAGCGGAACCCTTCATAATCCAGGCGACCTTTCATGCATTGGCGAACCAGTTACCACGAAACTTCGATCAACCGAACCCTATAGTGCCGAACCTAACTGGGCGAACCCAGCTGTTGCCGAACCTCAACAGCCACGAACCATTCCTGGTCACGAACCTTCTGCATGGCGAACCTCAGGACCTACTAACCTG
Organism: Mikania micrantha; assembly: GCA_009363875.1. Classification (NCBI taxonomy): domain Eukaryota; kingdom Viridiplantae; phylum Streptophyta; class Magnoliopsida; order Asterales; family Asteraceae; genus Mikania; species Mikania micrantha. The sequence continues at coordinate 26,196,055 of CM018696.1, read as the reverse complement.
GGGTGGTCACCGAACCTACGAGGGAGCCACTAAACCAGCAAGCGCGAACCTTCTATTGGGAACCACCCTCACCGAACCTTATGGATGTAGCTAATAGGTTCGCTGATCCCACGAGGACCGAACCCTTGATCATGAGACCACTTCGACCCAAAACTCTTATTCAGCCCACGCATTCCCTTTCGGCTCGGTTAAATTCATTCCGCCCCAACAATATATACTCGGCCCAATTGATTAGCCCAAACCCGTTGCTTTAGCCCACACTTGTTTGGTCTAGCCCAATTGATTCTTCGGCCCACTATGGCTCATTCGGCCCAAATAACAAATGATGTGTAAAACACTTTACATCAATACTAATGATCACTTGCATGGGGTTATCAATATAAATTACTACAAAGGTGTTAGGGTTTGAAGCTAATGAAATTTTCTAAGTCCTAAAACCTTGTCTCTCAAAAATACTCACAAGTAATGACATAATGTTAAGGGTTCTAACCTTTAATCGAAAAATCTAAATTTATACTCATAAACTATGGTAGTTTACAAGGCTATACACTATGAGAAGGATCAAAATCAAATGAAACATAAGAGTTAATAAGACAAGGAAATAAGCTTATTTAAAGTTGATTAAGTGTTAAGTATAATCCCTAGCAAGTAATCAAGGCTGAATGATGACCAATGCCGAGGAGTGTTAGCCAACTATGGAGCTAACACATACACACACACAAACATTTATACATGAGCTCATAAGTTACATACAATGTGAAATCAATACAGGATCGTGAGTACAACAACAAATCCAACAAAGTGCGCGTGCATTTCTAGTTTAAGATAAGTCAACCGCATCAATTACAAGGTGAGTTCATATGCCCCTTTTCGAATCTTAACTGACTTTAAATTCTCGGGGCTGAGAAACATGATTAACATTTATTTATTTAAAAGTTTTAGTTTGACATATTGCTTATACATTGATTAGATAATATTCCTTGACTTATTATCATTTATCATTGTATGCATGCTTGTACGCTCATGATTTGAAAGAGATAACTAGGATGAATATGATAGTATAACTTAATAACTTATCAACACACCAGAATAACATAGTTGTAAGATTATATTTTACAAAACTTAGTTATTCTTACACGAACAAACATTGAGATAATCACAGGTGAACATGATGACAACAACAACGAAACACATGAATGATATGAAGATAATATAACTTCATAATATCATTCAACACTAGAGTTAACTAAGTGTAATAAGACAAGTGCTTATAACACTTAGCTTACAACTCGGCACATATTACAAGATAACATGAAACAAGTATCATCCACCACCTGAGTCGACTAAGTGTAGTAAGACTAGTTCTTACCACATCTCAGTGACAACATGGTGACTATATGGAACAAAAAGGAATGATAATCATGATAATGTAACTTCATGATAAAAACATCATTCACACAACAATTAACATAATCTAATAAGACAAGTTCTATTTAACTTTGTTAACAACAACGAGAACATACAACATTGAGAACAAACAACCACATTGATGAACACAATACAATTGATTACTATTGAAATGTCTGCATTATATCATTTCAATCATGTGCCATGTATTCAAGTATGATCATTGTAAGTCCCTTCACAAATCGCTGACCAGTTAGTTTGACGTGACAAAACCGACGATAGCATAGTCGTATCATAGGTTTGACAAACCTCTAGCTTGTAGAGCTAGTATGTTGATCGTACTCATTCATTGGCCGGTAACATATGACCGTGTGATAGGGCGACGAACAGTCAGGGTCTGGTAAGCGACACATGGTTGTTATTAATCTCCAGTGAAATTGTAATTAATCCATCGTTTCCTGTTGACTAGTAGACTGAAGAATTTATTTTCTCTCATGTCGTATTACCAGTAACCGTTTCGATGAGGCCTATGGTAATACAAAGTGATAGAGGTAAATCGGATGCATTGTAATCTGATTACGTGAGGATTGCAATGGATTCATTTTAGGCTCTATGCACTTCAAGTTCAGAACATATAACAGTTGGTTAACTCACACTCTTATTATTAACAGTGATTAACAGTTTACCCCACAAGTAATAGAATAATAACAAGGATCAGATTAAATTAATCTAATTTCCTTAACACATGAGGGTTTATCAATACTTCGATTTGATAACTAAACCCTCATATTATATTATTCTACATATGATTCAATGGGTGATGAATACAAACGGACGGGTGAAATGAGAATGGGAATCCATAGTTGTATTGCAAGTGGTATTAAGTTATATTAGATATGTGGTGGGATGTTGGCTGGGGCTTGTTCCCCTACATATGCCCTATATATAAGCATAGCTAATAAGATGAGATATCACTTGTAAATATAACTATGGAAAGGCCATTGTCTGAACGAGTGAATCAAACAACTTACAAACAACAAGTATGACATTGTGATTGTGTATATGAACATTTCAAGGCTTTCAAATATCAAACTTATGAACTCACCAACCTAGTGTTGACTTTGTTTAAATGCATGTTTTCTCAGGTGACGAACATGTTTAGTCACTAGACATACAGGGACATAGCTAGTGGACTTTAAGAAGGCCTAACTACTTTTTGGTGTTGCATACCTTTGAATGACAAAACAGTGAATCATCTTTTGTATATCTTGTACAGTACAAGATATAAACTCATTGATTCTTTTGATTAGATTTACTTAGTTAAATTATGAGGAAAGAATGTAATTTAACTTTGTAATTCTATTTCATTGTCATGTTAGCATTTCTCATTTATTTATCATGTGTTATGTAAACAATCTAATCATTTCGATTATCAAACGATATCACGCCCCGAGAACTTTCCATCCGACGGGAAAGTCGATCCAGCCCGCCGGCTCGGGGTGTGACAGATTGGTATCAGAGCCATGGTTATAGAGAAATATATGTCATATTATTTAAACGGTTTGGCGTAGACTATAATCTAGGGACCCTCATGTAAAGAACATACAATATTGGACTCTATTTGCATATGTCTTCTGCGTCTGATCATTGCACTTACCGATTTCTTTCGGGTATGATCAGAATGCCGCCAAGAAGACCACCACCAGCTTTACTGCGACCACCTCAAGATTCTGCTCCACACTCTTCGACACTGACACCACCTGACTCTCCTCCACATCTACCTCATCTACCTCCTCCTCCGCCACCGCCTACTCACGAGTTGGATCCTGCTACGATAGCAGTGGCCACACTGCTGACCAGTCAACTAAGGGATGTGATTCCCGAGATGATGAATCGTACAACAGCCACAACAGCAACAACATCGCCAACTCATATGGAGAAGGCAGCGGTAACACTCGACACCATCTAGACTACTCCTACAAGAACTTTGTAGGATGCAAGCCACCTAGCTTCAGTGGCAGTCAGGGTGCCATCGGATTGATCCAATAGATTGAGAAGATGGAAACAACTCTTGATATTAGTGGCTGTCCTGATCAGCACAGGTGAGGTATGCTGCCGGCTCGTTTAACAAGCGAGCTCTAACATGGTGGAATGCCCAAGTACAGACTAGGGGCAGGGATGAAGCTCTGTCAATGCCTTGTGATGATTTCAAGGCTATGCTGAGGGCAGAGTTTTGCCCGAGAAACGAACTGAAGAAGGTTGAGACCGAGTTACTCAATCTTGTCATGATTGGTGCTGGGCATCTGGCCTACACCACTCGCTTTCATGAGTTAGGTACTTTGGCACCGGACATGGTGCCAACACTGGAGAAGAGGATCGAGCGGTATGTCCGTGGACTGGCAGCCTGTATCCAAGGGCACGTGATTTCTGCCCATCCTACTACTATGGAGATGGCTGTTACTCTGTCAGCAACTTTGACAGATGTGATGTTTGCCTCCGGGGCACTGAAGAAAGAAGTTGACTCAGCAAAGGTGGGAACATCAAGAAAGCCGGATAAATGGCCAGCTAAGAAAAAAAGGTGGTCAGGAACCTTGCAACGACCACTCAGACACCAATGATCAATCAACCACCACCACTACAGATCAAGAAGCCCTACACTGGCACGGCACCTTTGTGCAACACCTGCCTGTATCATCATCCGCCAAATACCCAGTGTAGACAACGCACTTACTGTGGGAAGTTTGGTCATTGGGCTAACCATTGCAGGAGCACGGGGGATTCGAACAGAAACAACAATGCAGCGGTTACAACTGCTGCTACTGCTGCTACTGCTAACATGTCATGCTACACTTGTGGCGAACCTGGACACTTCTCGAGGGATTGTCCCAAGAGAATTCAACCGAGGGATCAGTTAGCAAGAGGACGAGCATTTCAGATTGAAGCAGCTGCTACTCGACAAGACCTGAATATGGTCACGGGCACATTTCTTTTATCTGACGTTTATGCATCCATATTATTTGACACTGGTGCGGATCAGAGTTTTATCTCATCCGACTTTGCATGCCATCTTAATCATATGGAGAAATCTTTAGACTCCCCTTATACTATTGAGATAGCAAACGACAAACAGATAACAGTAGACAAAGTACTTAGGAATTGGCCACTAAGACTTGGCGATCACACGTTTCTATCGATTTGATACCGATGGAACTGGGCAGTTTTGATATCATTATCGAAATGGATTGGCTATCTCTTAACAGAGTTGAGTTCATCTGTTTTGAAAAGTTATTACGTATTCCAGTGGAGAACGATCAGATTTTGGAAATTCAAGGATATCAAGCGAAATGCAGTGTCAAGATAATATCGTGCATGAAGGCTCGTAAGTACCTTAGAAAGCAATGTATAGCATTTCTAGCTCATGTGGTAGAGAAAGACAAGAAAGCAATCAAGATTCAAGAAGTACCAGTTGTGAAGGACTATGTGGACGTGTTTTCGGATGATCTACCGGGATTGCCACCCGATAGATTGGTGCAGTTTCGAATTGATTTGATTCCGGGAGCCACTCCTGTAGCTAAGTCTCCTTATAGGCTTGCACCATCAGAAATTCAGGAGTTGTCCAATCAATTACAAGAGCTACTCAATAAAGGATTCATCCAACCGAGCTTTTCCCCGTGGGGAGCTCCGGTTCTTTTTGTTAAGAAGAAAGATGGATCGTTCACAAAGTGTATCGATTACAGAGTGCTCAACAAACTCACCATCAAGAATCGATACCCGTTACCGAGGATTGATGACTTGTTTGATCAATTACAGGGACCTCTGTACTTTTCAAAGATAGATCTGCGTTCAGGTTATCATCAGCTTCGGATTCAAGAGGAAGACATACCAAAGACGACCTTTCGTACCCGATACGGTCACTTCGAACTCATGGTGATGCCATGTAGGACCAAAAAGGAGCTCGGAAACAATCCGATTCCAAGGGAAATCTGCTTGACAGCCTCTAGAATAGTGCGGAATCCTATTCCAGGGTTTTCCAATTGAAATCAACAGTAACAGTGGTGAATCGAGTGTGTAGAATCAATGTGCGAGTGAGAATCGATCACCACGGGTTGAGAATCGAAGTTGGACGTGAAGAATCGCTCAAAACATCAAGGGTTTGACACTAGAGTGCACTGGGAAGAATGAGGACTCGGCCAAAGTTAGGTTTGAAATGATTTGAACATGTATTTATAGACTGTAGTCATTCGGCCGAATGAGTGGCCGAAACAACTCATTCGGCGAATGACTATGTCGAATAGACAAGTCAGTCGAATGAGTCATTCGGCGAATGGCTCATTCGCTGAGTATAGTCAGTCGCTATTCTCATTCGGCGAATGACTTCATTCGTTACAGTCATTCGCCCGAATGAGTCATACTCACACTCAAATATTAGTTAAATCAAATCAAACAATCAAACAATCAGTATTAAACATTAAGAACAATGAATAAAGACAACTTCCATTAATATAACTTTAATCTTTACATGATGATTAGTACAAAATTGAACTAGGGACATTAAATGCATCAACAAACTCCCCCTTGGACCTAGTTCAGCTCTTGGAAGTGTCTTTCTTGAAATATTTATCAGTAATAGCTTTCTAGTCAGCTCCAGCATGAACCTTTAAGCATATGCAAATTCGGATCACTCTCATGAACTGAAGTGCCTGTTCCATGTCCTGTACATCAAAGAAAATCTGATGACGATACATTGCTATAACATCTTTGTGGGACAAGTTAGTCAACCACATTGGCTCAAAAATCCGTACTGTCTCCCATTTCATATCTTTGCATAGAACTATCACAGCTTCTCCAGTACGCCCATCATAATACCACCATCGGAAGCCTTCCATAAAATCTTGACGCATCTTCCTCAAAGGAATCTTCTTCAAGACTTTAGGAGGAAGCCACTTCAGGATAACTTTATGCTTTCTGGTGTCTCCATCAGTCTCAGGCAGATAATAACGTTCAGGCTGTTGAGGTTGGAAATTCACCCACTTCTTTCTGTACTCATATTGAATTTGTCGAGAGAACCAAGCAGACATCCCGGAATCTTCAATGTATAACGTATTCAAACGTGCTAACTGATTAACTTCAAAGCCTCGCAACGTCTTGAAGTCATGGGGATGCTTGAAATAATCTATTCCTCTCTCTCTCTTCACCGCATAGCACCCTAAATCATGAAAGTATGCCCAGCTCAGAATTTGATCTCTAGCCTTGTAGCCTTTGGTCCTATAGACTTTCTTGTGTGAGTCTGGCATCTTCATGGTGCTTTCCCTTTTCAGGACCTCCCAGTAGGCCTGCCATTCCTCTTTCCTTTTCTTTTGATCATCTGCTTTGGCCTTGCTGACCTCAACCTGTTCTTCTAAGTATCGGATCAGTAGATCTTCAGTTTCTTGATCAAACTGATCAGTAAATGTTGGGAGCTCTTCCTCAGCTGATGTATACTTTGGATACTCCTCCTCAGTTATATCCTCCAGAATAACCTCATCAATATCATCAAAAGGTTCTGGAGATGGTTCATCAAACACCGGTACAGAGGAATCATCAGCAACAACCTCATCTGGGTTAAGCCTGAACAGTTCTGCAATATGTTCCTTAGACAGGCAATGTATGATTTCTCCCTCCTCTTTGTCATAGCTAACCGAGTGCTGTATGATGCCTTGAGTGTCTAAAATCATCGTCAAAGTCTTATCTAACTGACGTCTCAATGGCACAGCTTCGACTTCCTCCGTAGCTTCAGGGTCAGCAGTCTTCGTGGGAGAAGATGGAGGAGGAGCCTTCTTCTTGTCATTGGATTTATTGGATCGGATCTCTGAAGTAGAAGGGGCTTGATCATCATCGTCATCATCATCAGTACTTGATGAATCAGAAGACCCACTTCCTGATCCGTCCTTGTCATCATCATCAGATTCATCATCTTTCTCAGAATCCTCGTAGTCAACCTTTTCTACCTCAGACTCTTCTTCTTCTTCTTCTTCTTCTTCATCATCTTCATCTTTGTCTGATTCGTCGAAAATTGCTACAGAACCCTCAATTCTGGGTGTGCCCTCCTTGGAACCTTCAACTAGTTCAGCAAGTCGGGCGTTCACAGCTTCCAGAGCAAGAATACGATCACTGAAACCAGTGGCAGTAACGGCCAACTGATTATGCTCGTCAATGTACTTCAGCAACTGTTCTTCTTGCTGGGCTGATCTGGCTCTGAGGTCTGCTCTCTGATCCGCAGCTTTAAGCAACAGTGCATCCTGATCTGCTATCTTCTGTGTAAGTTGAGCAATAACCAGATCCTGCTATCTACTCTTCCTTTCCTGCTCCATATTCCTTTACATCAGTCTCAGTACCATACAGTTCAGTGTACTCAGCTGATCAACAACTGAAACAGTAGGTATAGACATGTGAGCCCGTGAGATGGAGGGACCAGCAGAAGCAGTAGAGAATATGGGAGCCTAAGTCATAGAGGTGGTCAGAGGGGCCATAGAAGCACGAACATGAGTAGCCTTTGACCGTGTCAGTGAAGAAACTGAGACAGCTGCTACTGATGTGACAATAGTTGTAGCAACTGTCGTCAGTTCTGACCTCCTCTGGAAAGAGAACCTAGATCTCTTTCCTCTCCCAGCCCATGAAGATGAAGTCTGAATAACAGCAGCAGACATAGCTGCAGTAGCAGGAGCAAAGGATCGAGGAGGTGGAGAAATGTCAAAATCTGGGATGAATAAAGGATCGGAAATCTCTTCTATCTCTGCTTCACTCCTCTTCCTTTTCCACTTTGTCATCCTCCCCCAAGCCAAACAGTCTCGAACTCTTCATTAGGTGTATCTTAAGAATCAGGACTACCAGCCTCGTCAGCACCGGCTTCAACATCATCTTCACTTGAGTCCTCTGACTCATCTTCCTCTGCTGTAGATGTAATGACTGTAGTATCAAGAGGAATAGACACTGTGGAGGTTGTAGTGGTCAAGAAATCCAACTCCATCAATGAATCAATGTCAACCTCTTCATCTGCAGCCAAGGAGGTGCTAACTCTAGCATCTGTACCAATATCAGCACTACCACCAACAGTGCTCACCATAACGGTACTAACAACAACATCACCAACACCACTAACTCCTGCACCTCCAGCACCACCAACATCTTCACCTGTAGCAGTATCATCATCATCATCATCATCATCACCACCACTAGGCACAACTATGTCCTCCATATCTGAGTCAAAATCATCATGTCTCCATCTCCGACCACCAGGAGCTACATAATCTGGCCTAGAGAGATGACCAAATAAGGATCTAGTAGCAGGCTTCCTTTCTTTGCCTCTGTACGACATCACCCTGTTGAGGGTGAGATCATTCATATGCTCCAGCCTGATAATGTCAACATTGATCTTCGGCAAGTCTGGTAACTGTGCATCTATCAACTGCTGCAGGAACCTCGGGTACATCAAAAATTTCTTGTCTCCCTTCAAAGCTACATTCTCCTTCATGTGAGTGAAGACCATCTCAGAGAAGTTGAATGGTCTGTTCAGCACAAGTGCAATAAAGGCACACTGTATAGTCTCTCGCATATCATCAAACCCTCCTCTCCTGGATCCAAGACAGTGAATCAGTACGTGTGCAAGATACTTAAACCGTGGAGACACATAGGCTTTGTTGAGGATCCCAACTCCTAGATCTCCCTCAAACTTACATCTCATAAAGAAGCCGCGAACCAAGTATCGATCTAACAAATAAGGCTGATCTGGAGAATCCTGAAAGCCATAAACTCTCCTAATGTGCTCTGCTGAAATAACTACATCATGCCCAAGAACCTTCCCTCTGATCACTGGAGGTTCAGCCACACAATCAATATCTGCCGAAGCCCAGAAATCCTGTTGATGCGACTGATATGGCACATGAATAGTGGAGATGGCAGTAAAGATCCTCGAATGCCTGAGAAATGTAATAATCTCAGTGTAGTGCTTGGCGTTCGAAGTGGTAAGATCTAGATGTGCACAGATGTTGGTCTTCGTCACAGATTTATATCCAGCCATTCTGAAAGTAAGATAAAACATGTTAGAATTAATTCAATGGCTCAAAATACTAAAATCAGAATAAAAATCTGAACACAGAATCAGTTTAAACTGATATACCGAATGAAGTGAAATGGACGAATGAGTTATTTTCCGAATGAATCATTCGCCGAATGAGTCATGCCTAGAATGAAATAATTCTTCGAATGAGTGTCATTCGCCGAATGAGACATTCGCCGAATGGCGTCATTCGGCTGTCTTTTGAAATTCAAACTCCATTTTTCAAAAACTCAATTTAGTCCATAAAAATCGTATGTACATGTTCAGAATCAACCGACTAACAAGTTAAAAACATGAATCATGTGATTTCAAGTCCAATTTGACAATTTATTACAAGGGCGAAAAGAAAAACCCTAAAACCCTAAAATTTGTTTGGATTTTGATGATTTCATGGTCAGAACTTGACGATATTCCATCCCCATGTACCTGATATGACAATAAAGAAGATAATCAGTGTCTGGGTGAGAAGGAATCACTAGAAAAAGAACGGCCGAAGAAAGAGTGTTTTTCGGCGAATGAGAGCACACAGTAACGAGCGAATGAGAAAGGGTAGAATGAGGTTAGTTGGCCGATTGAAGGCGTACATAGGTTGAGTCATTCACCGAATGAGACCCGCGAATGAACTCTTCCTTATCTAAGTCATTCGCTGAATGAGTCCAGCGAATGAACTCTTTCTCCCAAATGCCATTCGCCGAATGAAATAAGTCATTCGCCGAATGACTTGGCGAATCTCTTCTTTCGATCAAAAGACATTCGCTGGTTGACTCATTCACCGAATGAGTTTCATTTGGTCGAATGAGACATACTCAACACAAACCACAATTGATTTCAAGATTTAACATTTTGATCAATTAAACATATGCCGTTTATGAAGATATGTCTGGTTGGTTTAGGATTCAGATGAGACAGACATCTGAACCTACAAATGATCATCAAAACTAAAATTGAAAATAGAAAATCTTTTTGTACTTTTCTGAAACAAAATACGACTGTACAACTAGCAACTAAAAACAAAGAAACACATGTTTTTGTGAGAAGTCTATTGATAAAATAACACATACATCTAATCACATCATATCAGCTTCATTGAATGTTTCACCTTAGACACATTTATCTTATGAGACGATTACTGATATATTTGTCCAATCTTAAACCATACAATACACAACTACTAAACAAACTTTATGATTACTCATGTTTTCTGATTGAGTTCCCCATTTCATTTCACCATTAAAGATTAAAATCAGTTTATAACTCATTTCTGCATATCTTAATACCAGTCATCATAAATTCAATAAGATTTCAATTTTATTATCTTTTTGTATTTTTCTTGTTCTATCCAAATGGACGGCTTCTGCTAGGTTCGTCCCAGCAATATGGCACATGTATAGAATCGAACTTAATTTGTTCAAGTATTTCTCAAGCTTAATACCAACTTGCATTTATTTTTCTTCAAGCTTAATACCAGCTTGTTTTTATTTTTCTTCAAGCTTAATACCAGCTTGCTTTTCTTTTTCTTCAAGCTTAATACCAGCTTGTTTTTGTTTTTCTTTAATTGAAGCCTCATTTGATTCCCTGATGACCGGTGTATGCTTGATTTGAGTCAAAAACTATTTCTCACATATATGGTGTTATAAACAGATTCCACAAATCAGACTTTCTAAGTTATCACAAGCTGTTTATTTATTTGTAGAGCTGGCCTATCAGTACATCACATCATAATTTTCTTGTGTGTTCAGCTTACACATTCAACTCAGCTTCTATATCATGATAGATTAATGTGTCACTTTTTCAAAGAAAGACCATCTCAATTTTAACTTTTTCAACTGTTTTTGTATTTTTGGATTTTTCAAATGTTTTTGGTTTATCAATTTTCAAATGTTTTTGTTTTTTCAATTAACAACTATCTCCCCCTAAAAACCTAAAACAGAAAATATTTTTGAGTTTTTTATTTAAGAAAAGAAACTAGACAAGAAAACTGAAATAAAATAAATAGACAAAACAAAAATTATCTAAGAAAGATGATGATCATTTGTTAGATTCAGATGAAGGTAGGACTTCATCCTTTTGGAAAACACCATTAGCTGATAACAGATATAAAAATTTGTGTTTATCAAAAGCTTTTGTGAAAAGATCGGCTTTCTGGTGATCAGTGTGAATTTTAACAACATCAATTAATTTCTTTTCAAAACTATCATGTATGAAGTGATATTTAATGTCGATGTGTTTTGTTTTTGAGTGCTGAACAGGATTTTTAGTGACAGCTATGGCGGTAGTATTATCAACATATATAGGAGTGTTAGAAAAATGTAACCCATAGTCCCTGAGTTGCTGTTGGATCCAATTGATCTGAGAACAGCAACTAGCAGCAGCAATATATTCAGCTTCACAGGTTGAAGTAGACACCGACGTCTGCTTCTTGCATTGCCAGGTAACTAATCGGGTTCCAAAGAACTGACGTCCCGCAGATGTTGACTTGAAGTCTCTTTTGCAGCCACCATAATCAGAGTCACTGTATGCAGTAAGTTCAAAATTATCATCATTAGGGTACCATAAACCAAGATCAGGAGTACCCTTCAGATAACGCATAATCCTTTTGACAGCAATCAGATGAGACACTCTTGGTTTTGATTGATACCGTGCACACAAGCATGTGGCGAACATGATGTCTGGCCGAGAAGCAGTAAGATACATAAGAGACCCAATCATTCCTCGGTACAAAGTAGCATCAATTAACTCCCCCTTTTCATCTGGTGTAATCCCGTGATTGACAGCCAGTGGGGTACCAGCAGGCTTTGCATCAGACATACTGAACCGGCTCAGTTTGTCCCCAACATATTTGGTTTGATGAATGAAGATTCCTTCCTCAGACTGATCTACTTGTAATCCCAGAAAAAATTTCATCTCTCCCATTGAGCTCATCTCGAACTTCTGTTTCATAAACTTTTCAAAATCTTTGAACAGACCATCATTTGTTGAACCGAAGATGATATCGTCCACATATACTTGCACCAAGAGTAAGTCACCATCCTTTTCTCGAATGAACAATGTACAATCAATGACACCTCTTCTGAACCCGTTGTTCAGATGGTGAGTAGACAGTGTTTCATACCATGCTCGCGGCACTTGATGCAATCCATATAAGGCCTTGTCTAGCTTTCAGACTTGGTCTCTATGCAATGGATCCTCAAACCCGGGAGGTTGACTGACATACTCTTTACATCCATCTGATAAACTTTAAACTTCTTGAAGGATGCATAAGCCAAGAAGATACGAATGGCTTCAAGTCGAGCAACTGGTGCCAATACTTCATTATAGTCCAAACCTTCAACTTGTCTGAATCCTGAACAACCAGACGTGCTTTGTTTCGCACAATGATACCATGATCATCCTTCTTGCAACGAAGAACCCATCTGGTGCCTATTACTTTCACACCTTTAGGTTTGCCAACAAATTGCCAGACACCTAACTTTTTGAACTGAAGGAGTTCTTCTTGCATTGCATCTACCCACGATTCTTCTCTGAGAGCTTCAGTAACCAGTACGTGGCTCAACTTGGGAGATAAAACATGAATAGGCACAAAAGTTTACATCTGCAAAGTCAAGAATGTCTGCAAGTCCTCCTGAAGAAAGCTGATTTCTTGTCTTGACCCCATCCAAAGGACTTCCAATAATATTTTCTTGAGGATGAATCCGATTAATTCTGCCAACAGGATGAGCGGGAACTTCAACATGTGGATCAAGTTTATTCAGATTCAGATCCTCAAGTCCTGGCACAAGATTGTCAACAGCTGGTTCAGGGGCAGCTAGAGAAACTGAGTTGTCGTCTGTGTCTGAGCTGTCATCATTTATTTGTGTTGTAGGAGTTGAAACAGATGAAGGTTGTATTGGTTCTTCAGGTGCATTTTGTGCATCATATAGCATCTGAACATCAACATCTTCATCAGTGTACACGGAAGGCATGTTGAAGGAGTCAAACAGATCAGAATAGTTGAACATCCAATCAGGACCCTTCCCAGGTAGGGGCATGGAATACTTCTGAACATCAACATGGTACCACTCCTCCACATTTTGAGTTGATCTGTTATAGACTATTTTATTTGGAGTGCTGTACCCAAGAAAATACCCCTCTTCCACCTTTTCATTAAACATGACTTGCTTATGTTTCTTAAGCATAGTGCATGGTGCACCAAATGGTTCAAGATACTTAAGATTTGGCTTTCTGTTATGGAGCAATTCGAAGCAAGTTTTCCCATGTCTCTTCACTATCAACACTCGATTTAGAGTGTAACAAGCATTTGCTACAGCTTCATTCCAGAATTGAACTGGAAGAGACGAATCTGCAAGCATAGTCCTAGCAGCCTCAATCAAAGTCCTGTTCTTTCGCTCAGCCACACCGTTCATTTGGGGAACATATGGAGCACTAAATTGTTGAACAATACCTCGTTCATTACAAAAGTTCTCCATGTTGTGATTTTTGAACTCTGTCCCATTGTCGGTTCTGAGTATGCGAATCTTGAGCTTATAGAGAGATTCAAGTTTGGTAACCAACACTTGAATGCAGTCAAGCATTTCAGACTTTTCCTTTAGAAAGAAAACCCAAGAGTATCTGGAATATTCAACAGTGATGACAAGACAGTACTGATCCCCAGCAATACTCTTGCGGTTAACTGGACCAAAAAGATCCATATGGAGCAGCTCAAGTGGAACAGTGATTGAATGATACTTCTTCGGTTTGTGAGACTGCTTAACTTGCTTGCCCTTTTTGCAAGAAACACAGACATCAGACAGCTTGAAATTTTTCAGACTAACCCCTTCAACCATATTGTTGTGCACCAGGTGATTCATCTTACACAGACTCAAATGACCCATCCTCTTATGCCAAAGAATTGAATCTTTTTCTGTTGCCTTTGACATAAAACATGAAGCTGTGGAGGATGTAGTTGAAGCTGTGGCCATATTGAGTACGTACAAGTCTTGCTTCCTGGGGGCAGACATCAAGATCCAATCTTCAGGAATAACTACATCTTGCTTTAGAATATAGCATTTGGAGTCATCGAAAAGAACTTTGTAGTTTTTATCACATATCTGTGATACAGAAAGCAGATTATTCTCCAATTGCATGACATATCTGACTTTGTCAAATAAAACTTGCCCATTTGATAAGATTCCCTTTCCCGTGATAAAACCACCTTTGTCACCAGCAAAAGCTACATAACCACCATGAACAGATTGAACGTTGGAGAGCAAAGAGATATTTCCAGTCATGTGCCTTGAAGCCCCACTATCGACAATCCAAGAACTGTTTAAAGCAGCTGTTGGGGCATCATGCACAAAAATAAGACAATTAGTTTAATTTGGGAACCCAAGCCTTTACAGTCTTGGGTTGACCCAGTGAGTCTCGGATCATAACATCGATCCATTTACCATCTGAAACAGCCTTGTCTGAAGTGGGTGGAACCATGGTCTCAGACTTTACTTTCCAGACTGCATTTTTACTGAAAGAGTTTTTCAGATAAATGGATGATGATTTAGATTGATCAACATTAACAGTCTTGAGAACATTCAAGTTCATCAATTTCCCTTTACCCTTGTCTACAGATTTAATCTGATTTGGTTGTTTCGGTTTTGTCAGAAATAACTTGGACTCAGATCTGACAGGTTTAACAAAATTCTGATTTTGTTTTCTGGGTGGTGCAACTTTTGGTCTGATCAACTGTGGGCAAGATCTAACAAACTGTCCAGGTGCACCACACTCAAAACAAACTGGTTCTCCCTTTTTATGAAAATGTTTTAACTCAGAAAAAGATTGCCTTTTTGGTTTGAAAACATTTGTTTTAGGCATGTTTAGATTAAAACCCAAACCCTTTTTCCCATTTGGAACAACATTGTCAAACTTGTTTAACACACAAGCTTCATTTTCTTTTGAAGCTTTCACAAAACCTAAGGCTTGATATATTTTTGAAGATGATATTGGGTCACCCTTTTTGATAATAGGGAGTGGATTCTGAGCAGTAACGTAATCAGATGAATCATCAGATTCATCCTCAGAATCTGAAACCTAATCCTCTACAAGTCCATCCACTGAAGATTCCTTTGACAAAGAGGAACCTTCATCAGTAATCATTCCAATCGGATCAATTACTAAAGGAGTTATAACTTGAAAATCTTTAACATCTTTGTCATTTGGTGAATTGACAAAGCTGTTTAAGATTGGTGGAGGACATCTTTGATAACTCATAGTTCCCTTACCCTTATGATCAGCTTCTTTGCTGATCATGTGCTCAATGATATAAGATGCAGTCTCGTAGCTCTTGAGCATCTGTCCTAGGGTCTCATAATCACACTAAACCATTGCTAACTTCTTCTTTACCTCATTAATGGTATTGAGATAAGAAGTTATAGCATCTTGCTTGTTAAGAACAGCAATCTCAGCCTCATGAAGTTGTCTATTTAAATGTTCAATTTTAGCTTGAAAATCCTTTTCATTAGCTTTTAAAACTTTGTTAGCATCAATACATTGGTTGAGATCATTGATCAAAGCAGCATTGTGATTCTGATAGGAAAGAACCTTGCTTTTAAGATCAACACAATTAAAATAATTAGAAACAGAATATGAACAATCATCAGATACCTGATCAGACTGAGAAGTTGCAGCAGTAGTAGCAGATGAGTTTACCATCAAGGCAAACTGAGTAGGAGATTCTTCAACATCAGCATCAGACTCAGATTGAGTGTCAGAATCAGTCAAGCTTTCAGACTCTGATCAAGATGTTTCTTCTGTCTTAAGTTGTGCTCCTTTGGCAGTACTCTCTTCATGTAGATCATCTGTCTTCTAAATCTCAGCAACACATGCTTTATCTTGTCCCCCTTGTTCAGAATTGAATCTGAAATCCCAATTTTCACCTTCATCCTGCTGTACCATCAAAGCTTTGCCTGCATTTGAAGAACTAGTCTGAGCAGGAGAATCAATAAGAACAAGTCTTCTTTCTGTATTTGCTGCAGAAGATTTCTGATGATGAAAAGGATTCTTGTTTCCAGCTTTCTTTGGATGTTTGCATTGTCTAGCAAAGTGACCCTTTTCTCCACAATTGTAACAAGTGACAGAGGCCATATCAAATCCAAACTTAGATTCTTTGTTCAAGTTAATGTCTTTTCCAGTCCTTTTCACAAACTCCTTGGCTCTTCTCACAGCACTTGCCAAAGCCCACATAATGTCAATCCTTTCCATGTCATCCGGATCTATCTGAGAATAGTCATCATTTGTCAGATAAGGATTGCCAACCTGTCCTGCTACCAATCCATCATAAGAACTGACCAAAGTAGACAAAAGACCCATATGCTCTTTAGCAATCTCAACTGTAACTTTATCAAAATTCTCTGTCTTTAGACTTGTGACTGGTTGATGATGTTCTTTCTGAAAACTTGAAGAGGATGATGATTGACTAAAAAGAATCTGATTGGAAGATGGAGCTTCAGTAGTCTGAGAAACAAAAGCAGTCTTCAGTGGAGCATGTGAAGAGGCTTTCTCTACAGTAGGTGTAGAGTAGTACAATGAAGGATCCTGAACTTGGGCAACCCTCTTAGCCTTCCACTTGTTCTTAATTTCCTGCTCCTTCAACTTCTGAATAAAATCATTGATATCCATGTGTGACATCATCTCATTTTTCTTAAGAACCATCAAAAATGATTCCCATTTTGGAGGAAGAGCATCTGCTCAACATTGAATCTTTTCCTGAGTAGTGGTTTTGACTTCATGATTGAACAACTCACTCAGTAGATGATAGAATCTGGCAATCAAATCATCCAAATATTCATTTCCAACATACATAAAGCTGTTAAATTCCTTCCTTAATGCCTTAGACTTGATGTTCTTCAAAGCATCTCAGTAGCAATGGATTGAGATAGAATAGCATAAGCTTTCTTGTCATAATCATAAAGCTTCGTCTGAGGCTCAGTCATCCGTGTGACTAGCATAGGAGTTCCATCTTCATTCAGAGGCCTCAGATAACCTCCCTCAATCATCATCCATAAGTTTGTATCCACTCCATTGATGTGAATCTCAAACCGATACTTCCAGTGTGGATAATCATCTAAGGATAACAACTTTGGAGCTTTATTAGAGTTCCCAGTCTCAGTCTCAGTCAGTAGCAAAGTCTGAATACGAGGATTCTGGTTCGTCATCAATGCTAAGTCTTCCATTTGATCAGGAACAACAGGATTCAACACTTAGAAAAATTTGCAAACTGATTGCCGAATGAAAATCAAAGGGGCGAATGTCGGTGTCCGAATGAGTTAATTGTGGCGAATGAGAGACTGAGTATGACTGTTTGACGAATGAACAGAGAGAATGAACCTATTCGGCGAATGAAAGGGTCGAATGAGGCTATTCGCCGAATGAGAGTTCGAATGAGTGCTAATCTCCGAATGACTTGTCCTAATGAAGCTATTCGCCGAATGACTGATCGAATGAGGGCTATTCGCCGAATGACTTGACCGAATGACTGATCGAATGAGGGCTATTCGCCGATTGACCAACCGTGGATACTTCTCTTCCGATTGAAGAACTTCTGAACTTCAGCTTCAGAACATCAACAGCGAAAGTTTCACCAAAAAGAACTACCGCAAACCTTCTTGACTTAGGAAGACAATAGCTGAACTTGATCTGTTTTGAAGACAAATGCTTCGGAAGACAAACTCTGACTATGAAAAAACTGATTGTTTAATCAGCTTCCGAGGACCACCTTCCGAAAGAATAACCACTGAGCTTCAACACAACTATCTCAACGTCGGAAGAACTAAAGACTTCTGAAAACTCTTGTTTCCGTTGTTGTTGACTTGGTATTAGTTGTACTATTCTGATGATTCAGTGATTGTAATAGTGTCAGCTATTTGTCTTATTATTTCTTGTCTTGTAACTCTGAATGTTGGGTATTTAAGTCCCAACATTCCCTTAGAAAACTGAATTACTTCCCCCAAAATTCTTTGTGTTGTTATTCAGTTTTCTCTCTTTCTAGCAAAAACTAAACAACCAAAATAACTAAGTTTTAAACTTCAAAGGGAGCTAATACCAAAGCTTTGATCGTGTGTCTAACGTCTTTGTTCCTGGTTAATTAGCCTCCATGAGTTTCAACAATTGGTATCAGAGCCTTTTCCTTAGTCTTGGTTTAACAATCAAGAATAAAACTCAAAGCTCTCTTTGATATATTGTTGTTTAGTTTTCTGTGTTCTGCTTCTTCTGTTTTCTGCTTTTCAAAATCTGTAGGTGCTTGGTTTTGTACTAAATTGTGCTCAAAAACTATTTTAACAAACTACCTTGAGAACTCATCACTCTTTGATTTGCTCATAACCGTTTATAAACTGATGGCAGAAAAATTTACTTTAGACCCTCATAACACCGGCTCTCCCACTTGCCACCAATCTTGGTAAGCCGTCAATATAATATATGGCAGAGAAGGATGTTACACTTTTTATCCAACAATCATTCAGGATGTTGGGAGCCTGTGATGTTAGGACCTCATAAACCAATGGTCTTGGACACAGATACCGGAGAATCTGTCCTTAAGGACCCTCGGAACTATACCAAAGAAAATTTACAAAAATTGGAGCTTGATACCAACGCACATGCTCAGTTGGCTATGGCCTCCTGAATGAAATTTCTTTTGGTCTTCTTCACCATGAGTCCGCTAAGGACTTGTGGAATGCTCTAAAAGAGCAGTTCGGTGGTACCAATGATGTTGTAGCCAATACAAGGGAGATATTGGCTCAACAGTATGAGACTTTCTGCCAACTAAATAATCAGTCACTGACTCAGCAATTTGAAAGGTTCACTTCTCTCTTAAGTGAACTAAAATTAGCTGGTCAAGTGTACCCCACTATTTCTATTCTTAATCGCTTCTTGAGATCTCTTCCTAATAAATGGGAAACTTATTCCATATTCATGAGATCTTCGCTAGACATCGGCAAACTCTCACTTACCCAACTCCATGGTAAGTTGCTAACTTTTGAGCGAGAGATTGACAAGAAAAGAAAACTAATAAAGTCTGGTAAATTAACAGAAGAGTATGTTCAGGGGAACACTGCTCTTATTAGTCATAACTCTGAGATCAATGATCAAGGTCATGATGAGTACATTGATATAACCATTGGCATCACCTCTTCTCCTTCTTGTGATGACCATTCTCTCATTCCTGACCAATTTGGTTTTATCAAGGATGATCTCCATCAGATTCCAAGTGATGACTTGGAAGAAATGGATATCCTTCATCAACTTGCCCTCTTGACCATGAGAACTAACGAGTTTTATAATAGGACATGAAGAAAATTTACTGGTATCCATGGGAAAACCATGATTGGTCTAAATAAGGCTAAATTCCAATGCTACAGGTGTCATGGCACTGGACACATTGCCAGGAATGCAGGAACGCTCCCAATTCTAATTCTTCACCCTATATGACTTTTCCAAACACACACTCACACACTTCTGCAGCACCTTTTTCTCCTAGTTCTTCTTCACTTTTTCAAAAGCATAACAACTCTCAGGAGACAGCTCATATTGTACAAAACTCTCCTCTACCAATGTACAAAATGTACAAGCTGCCAATGGCAGCGTGTACCAGCTCACTCCTGCCCCACTTCAGATTCTTGCCCCTTCTCTTTCACAAATAAACACACCAGGCCCTACTATCCGGTCTTCAACTTCAGTCAACCAGCTGTTTTTACACAAGAGTATGTAGACTGGAGCAGCATGCCTGAAGATGTAGGCTATGACCTCATCACTTCTGAGACAATATGATTTGCTCTAATGGCTGTTGGTTAAGATTCCACCCCTTCTGATCAATCTGAAGCACAATCTTCTGATGCGCAGGTATCCTCTTCTACCCTTGAAGAACTATGAACCGACGCATGCATTGATGCTTTTACAAAAATAAAGAAAGCCAATATGTTGCTACAACAACAGAATCAATGAGCTGGAGCAACTACTGTCTAATAAAAATTTAGAAGTAGAAAAGTTAACAAAGAATAAAGATAGTCAAATTTCTATCTTAAAAACTAAAAAATCCAACCTTCTAGCATTATTTGATCTGCAACATGAAAAATATTCGGCTAGTAGAGATGAACTAGCTCAAACTAAAGTCAACTAAAGTCAACTGGGTTGAATCCTGCAAAGGATTCAGGAAGCTTCTTAGTAAGCAAGTTCACAGTAAGGCTAAGTTTGGAATCGGGTACAATCACACTAGTCCTCTAGAGGACTACGCCCCGATTGACAGCAAAATAAATGAAACTATTTCTGAACCTCTATCCCCTACCTTTCTTCTTGATTTAATTCCAGCCATAAAAATCACACCTCCAAGGATGTATCAACCTAGACATTTTCCAATGTTTGTATATCCCACAAATACTAACTTGGAAAGTCCAGAAGAGACACACCTGGAAAGTGATCATAACAATAATTATTCTGAAGAAACTAAGATTGCTCTAGCCATGAGCTCTACTAAAAGTTCAGAAGGTACAACACAACATGAAACCTCTAATAACCCTTATGCCTATCTTGACAAAGGAAAACGGCCCATGGTTGACATCAAATTCCCTCCTTCTCATCAACACCCACCTTATCCCATAATGAAGGCAAATAAGCCATTCATCCCTAACTACTCTTCACTGTCTCATGCTTGCCTGAAATGTTCTCACGGCTCAATAATATCTTCTCATTTTACCATCCTACCCTTCTCACCTCTAATGACCACTGATCTTATTTAAATCGGTGGTTATCTTCTTCAGTTCTTCACTAATGTTTGCAAAACTTCTTGATCTTCTTTTGATCGAGAAAACTCTTTATTCAAATTCAAAATGTTCATAATGCTGCTTATGGCGAAGGACAATCACTTTTCAGGCAAGTCGCCTGGCAAGACGTACTTACACTAATTCCGTCTGAGCTTGATGCTCATGATGATGGTGTAACGGCATCGGAACAGGCTTCATTCCTAACAAAGCTTTGTCTGTACATCAGGTTGTGCATGAATGTACTCATTTATCTTTTTTCTTTCTCTCTCTTGCTCACAGATGTGTCCAACGGGTAAAACGCAAAGGTAAAACTTTCGGTAAGTTATAAGTAGTGGAATTTTTCTTTATTGAAACCGTACTCATCCACAACAGTTATATTTCTCTTTCGTTACTTCTCTAAACTTAAGGCAAAAAGTTGTAATCACACTCTACACTTGAAACTGTTCTTCACTTATCATCGCATCAATGGCGTCTGAAGCTTTGAAAATCAAGTCGATTCACAATATCGGAGCCTATCTTGTTAAGTCTTTTGAGTACCCTCACTATGAAGAGGTTGTCAACATTCTCTAAACTCTTTCATTCACACCGCTCTTATTGTCGACCCTCCTATCTCAGAAGTTCTCTAAATTAGTTTTTGGCAAACTCGACCTTGGTGTCGAAGGCTGACTCCGTTGAAAGCATCACTTCGGTGGCCGCTGGTTAACAACTCTCCATCACCCCCTCCAAAATAAGTGTTGCCCTAAATTTGAACAATACTGAGGCACCTACCTTTGTTCCTCTAAAACTCCTTCATAATGTTTTTGTTCAGTAAGAATATCAGGGAGAACTGAAGAACATAACCTTGTACAAAAGCATATTTATACCCTAAGTACAAGTTTCTGTACCACACCATTTTACAATGTCTTTCTCAAAAGACGATTAGTTGGGGAGAAATGCCGTATGACATACAATATGTCATGTCTTCTATTATGTCCAATGAAAAGGTCAAATTCTCTCAAATTATTTTTGACCATTTGGTGCATCACCTAAAGAGTACCAAATTTTTGTTGTACCCTAGGTTTGTAATGGCTTGTCTTTTTGCTGATCTTAATAATGTTTGTCATATTGCTCCTCTCTCTACTATCAAGAACATTGACAAACAAGTTTTCACTAGGTTGAACACTAAGATAAGACACATGGATGAAACTGAGGATGCAACCATCCTTGGTGAACCCACATTCACCTCCTCTTCCACACCTGTAATGGTACCAGCCAAAAGAAAAACATCTACCAAAGCCTCCAAATATAAAAAGCCCAAAAAGACTGTTAAGGAAGATGAGATCCCTGAATGAGTCCTTGTCCCCACTAGATAGATAGATATATATGTTCCATCCTCACAGATGAATCCAAAATCTCCACCCCATCTAGCTCCTCATCAATCCTATCAACAGGATGATGTTGTACTCTAAAGGGACCCTATACAAACCATGGAAGTGTCACTTGACACTCAGACGACAATCCACTCTCAGAAGGACACTTCTGCTTCTTCTCCACAAAAAGGCCTTAACTCTCTTACCCAAGTTCTCCATGAGATTGATTCTACCTTTGAGTACATTGATCCTCCTCCCCTCTCACCTATTGAGGAGCAGCCTCATCAAACCTTGGCTCAAATTAATCAATCTCCTACCCGTGGAGAAGAGGATGAGATGAGGGTGTTTAGTCCATATAAACATCATGATCGTATATCTAGAGCATCCATCCCACATGAGACTCTAATGGGATGTCATCTAAATGGATCAGGCAATAAGACTCCAGGTATGGCAACAGCCCATGATGTTCTTAAAACTGAGGCTGGAAATCCCCGTAACCAAGAAAAAGGGGTCCATGACATTCCTGAGATAGACTCAGGTTTTGATAAAAGTGACTCAATAGTCAGGGATTTGGATGCTATCCGTAAAAGGATGCACGAATCATATCTCAAACTAAAGGATTTGACGGATTCTGTAGCTCATATTCGGGCTGATGTAGCCCAACTCACTGAGTTAGTCACAAAAGCCTTTAATAATCAAGTCCTGCAACCCCAATCCATCCAATGCAGGCACCTTCACTTGGAGGTAGCTCCCACATTCCACCTACTTCCATTGCACCTACCTTCTCAAGCCAAGCTTTTCAAGAAGTGTTAAACCTTCTTCTTAGTAACCGTCTTGCCACCCTCTTCACCAAATTTACCAAAGATTTCCTCACCACCCAGAAGATACAATTGGAACTACTGAAAATTTTAGTAGACACCAAAATTTATACTTTACAACGTGAGGTATCTAATCATACTCTTTTTCTAGATTCTCTTACAGGTATAGCTCCTCATTCTCCATGGTTCAAGGAACAGGCTGATGAAGCCAAAAAGAGCGAGAATGAAATGCGCTTGTCTGCTGCCCAAGCTGCCAAGAGGGTAGAAGATAAAACTGAGCAGATAACGATGAAGGAAATATGATTGCAAAATCAGGAGGCACTCCTCAAAGCTGCACTAGATTAGCAGTTTCAGACTAAGGTTGCCAAGGCCAGCTCTGTGTAGAAAGAAAGGGAAGCTGATGCTCAAGTAAGAACTAGAACATCTTGGGTGTCCAGAAAACCCAAACCCACCAAATCAGCTCCCACTGAGCCAACAAATCCCACAACCGCTGCTCCTTCTTCCTTTGCCTCAAGCACTCATGACATACCAATTCCAACTGATTCTGTACAATCTGAACATAACCCAATCTTCCCCAAATAGATTTCTCCCACCATATATATCCCTTCTTCACCTATACAAACAAATAAAGAAAACTCACCTACTCTTTCTCCGAATTTAGCTTCTCAAACCCTCCTAGAACTATCCTCACATACCTCCCTTCGCACTACTCTCAATGCATCCAAAATTGGCCAAAACCCAGCTCCCATAATTACTCAGCCCTCCTCAAGAAGAGAAAAGAGTGTGGCCAGAAAATCCAAAACCCCCAATAATAAACCTAAGAAACCCTTAACCCCCATTCTAGAATCAAGCTCATACTTAATAGATGATCAGCCTATTGCCTCTCTTATTCAAAGAAAGAGAAGGCTCATATTGGTTGATGATGATTAGTCTGACTTACCAAAAACCACCACAGCTCTCTCACTAATAAAGTCAGCAGATGCTGAAAAATCACAAACTTCTCCGTTGGAGGAATCCTATTCTCCTGTAAGAAAATTCCCTTCTGATAAAGACCTTCAAGTGACAAAGAATTAAGAAATGAAAAGGAAAATAAGATTCTAGCTGGTCTAGAAGCCACTGGTCTCTCAGGAGATGATTTGGTCAAAACCCATAAGGAACAAATAGCTTTGATGGATCAGCAACAAAATAAAGCTTATTAGGGTGAGAGGGAGCAACTGATGAAGTTTCTGCTGGATGAAGGTAAGTATAAAGTTGAAACCTTCAGCAACTGGGATATCACAAGCCTCAGAAATGAAGCTGAGGTTCTGGCCAAAAGAATAAAGGCCTACATCAAGAAGAAAAAGACTAGAGCAAAGACAAAGAATAAAACACATCCTCATCCAAAGCCAATGGGTACCAAAGAAGACAATAACAAGATGGAGAGATTATATACTGTTTGATGAATGGTCAAAATTCAAAACAGAAAATAGTGATCATCCTGAGCTTTGGAAAGAAGCTACATCACCTTCCCCCACTACAGTGTATCAGCTCAAGGATACTAATCCAAGCACAATGCTTGACCATCTGCTTAATGCACCTATGGGAATGCTAGGTGTTGAGTCTGCAAATTCTCGTTCTATTGCCAACTTTAGATCTTAGGTTGAAGTTGAAAAAGAAATTCTACCTGATCTTCTGAGAAACTATGAGCCTCATCAACATGCTGTAGTGAAGGAATGTCATACCCTGAGCCGGCGGGCCGGATCGTGTGTCCCGCCGGGTGGAAGGTTCCCGGGGCGCGATATCGGGAGCGATAATCGTGAATGATCAGATTTTTTACATAGCATCAACATTGAGAATAACTAAAGCACAATTAGCATTAAACAATGATTACAAAGTTAAATTACAATCGTCAATATTTGATAATTTAACTAAGTAAACCTATCAAAAGAATCAAATGTTTACTATCTTGTAACTATACAAGATATCAAAAAGTGATTCACAACAATCACAAAATATGTGCTTCCCAAAAACTACTAGGTCCTCTAACTGGGCATCCTAGCAAGCATTTCCTAAGCATTAGCTTAATCATGTACATCACCTGAGAAAGCATGTGAGAAAACAAAGTCAACACAATGGTTGGTGACTTCATATAGTTTAGTATTTAAAAATAGCTTTGCAAACCTTTTTGGTAACAACCTTATCCACATTAACATCACATGTAATATCCAGATCGGTTATTTGATATATAGGGCATATGAAAGGGTCGAGCCTACAACCCGCCCAGACACTATCCCACCCCATACTAATCCACATATGACACTGTTATTAATGATAATTAAGCGTCTTACCTACCATCAATTTCCAACATTGTTTCAAGCCTCCTGTTAGAAGTTTACCAACTGTTTCAGTAACAACCTTAACCCCATTAACATCACATGTAACATCCAGATCGGCATACTTATATATAGGGCATACGAGCCTACAACCCGCCCAGACGCCATCCCACCACATACTAATCCATATATGAAACTGTTGTTAATGATAATTAACCGTCTTACCTACCATCAAATTCCGTCATACTTTCATGCATCCTATTTATAAGTTTACAACATGGGTGGACAATGAGGAATTACTGTATGGCAAGCACAAAGAGGCCAATAGTCTGCTCCTCAAAGTCCTGACTATGAAGAATACCCTATTGCAAGCACTAAGAGGACAGTCGGTCCGTTCTACAACAGCCAATAGCTTTAGCATACAAGTTCATAGCATACAAGTCTATTGCATTCACATAGCCTGGCATTCACGTATCTAGTACACCGATACTAGCTTTGCATTAGCATAGTTTAGCCTTTACGTATCAATGTAGAGATACTAGCTTTGCATTAGCATAGTTTAGCCTTTACGTATCATGTGTATAGATACTAGCTTTGCATTAGCATAGTTTAGCCTTTTGCATTAGCATTGTTTAGCATTTACGTATCATGTGTACAAATGCTAGCTTTGCATTAGCATAGTTTAGCCTTTACCTATCATGTGTACAGATACTTGCTTTGCATTAGCATAGTTTAGCCTTTACGTATCATGTGTACAGATACTAGCTTTTCATTAGCATAGTGTAGCATTTACGTATCAGGTGTACAGATACTAGCTTTGCATTAGGATAGTTTAGCATTCACGTATCTCATACACAAGTACTAGCATGTTTTCTTAGCATTTCAAGCACTTTGAACATTCTAGCACATCTAGCATATCAAGCATATAAGTCTTTCGGAGTTTCAGCATTCAAGTTTTCATAGTTAGGTTATAAAAGCATTTAATCATTTCAGCCTTTGCATTCTTTGCACATTAGCAGCATTCAAAGTTTAAGCAAATTAATATAAAAGTATGAGCATTAGCATGTAGTCTTAGCATGTAGCATTAACATGGTTTTCTACACTTTTCAATATGGTTTTCTAATTATTGGGCATCGTTCAGAATGTTACACTTTCAGATGTATTTGTACAGATCGTCACCTATACGAATAATCCGTCCAATTAGCATTCCAGTACCGACGTCCGTTATTGCTTTGTTCTGTTCAACCTCGCATACGTTTATACAAAATAGTATATTAACAAGCATTCGTGTGTCAATTCAATGTTGTCTGATATGTTTCTTATTGTTAAACCGTGAGGTTTAATCAGATTGCTGAAACAATTACATAATAGTTTTGTGCCAAACATTACATGATAATAGCATACAAATAGTTCACATAGTTTGTACCTGAGTTACTATGCAGGTTACTATTAAGATCACTGTTCTGGTGCCGTTTCCGGCACTGATGTTACAGTCTCCCCTTGTTAAAGAAATTTCGTCCCGAAATTTAAAAGTTATTATCCAGTGCAACTTTCTTTGTAACAAGTGGGGAAAGCTTTGTTTGGTGTGATATCCCTACACTCCCAAATGAACTCTGGGTCACGTTTGGAATTTCCACTGAGTCTTATTGTTGGAATACGGTTTTGTTCAGTGTTTGACTTCACAATTCCGTAATTCCTATTGATTGTTAAGGAAATGTGTGTGTTGGCTTTTTCACATCACCTCGATCGATTTGATCAAGAGTTAATCGGCCAATCATTTCTTGTGATCCATCCACAAAGTTCCATCATGCTTAGTTCAATGTTATTTATACCATTTGATCCAATATACAATGAGTCTTTTATGTTGACTTATTCATCATGAATCAGATGTGTCTTGTTTTCTTCTCCCTATGTCAATGCCTTCAGTATGAGTCCTCAAGTATTGCTTCAGAGCCTAGCTAGCCGTATTGTTCACAGTTGTCTTATTGCTATGCTTTTCTTAATCTCTGCATAACTCTAACACCTTATTGTTCAACACTAATTGATGTTATGAGCATCAATTGTTACACAACCTTAGTGCTAGTTGTGGTTTTCTAAGTATGTTGTATACATTAACTAAGGATTATGTCATTGTTTCTACCGCATAAAATAGTTTCTAAGTTTTCATGGAATACCTCTGTGGTTATACTAATAGAAACAAGAAAATTTCTTATTCATACTAGTATCAAATGAAACAAGGACTTATGAGTTAGAGGATATCACATACCAGTACCCGTCTCTGGGTCTTGGTGTGCTGCAGTGGCTCTAATCACAAATACCCTCCCACGAGGTGCTTGAACTCCTTGTTGCACTCTCTTCGGACAGTCCTTGGAGAAATGACCTAATTCTCCAAAGTTATAACATCCCCTATTCTTGTTGTTGTGATTGCCAGGGTTAGGTGGAGGAGGTAATGCTATAACAGCATTGTTTACAGTTTGTTTTGCTGGGGTACGGCATTGCTGAGCCCATTGGCCTAGTTGGCCACAACTGTTTCATTTTTTACACGTTACATTAGTAGGATGATGAAATTTGCATTGTGCACACTAAGGATGCATTCCAACATAAGGTTTGTGTGCAGCATTTGCAGGTAATGTAGCAACTTGATGGAGGGGTACGGGCATCGCGTAGTCTTGAGTGACCTTCCTTCTGCTTCTTCTTCGATAGTTCCTCTTTAGCCTTGCATGAATCCTTCTTTAGACCTCTTGAAGTCACTATTACATCAGTAAGTTTAGCTGATAGGGAGATGGCTGACTCTAGGGTCGCAGGGTTTGCAGCAAGTACAATGCCCTGAATGCAGGATGGTAATCCTCCCACATATCAATCAATCAACTTTTCCAGAGTCGGCACGATCTCTGGCACTAAAGCTACCAATTCATGATAGCGATGAGTGAAAGTCATGTGGTCTGCCCCCTTCATCACAAGATTGGACAGTTCAGTCTCTAGCTTTTGAAGTTCATGCTTTGCACAGAATTCATTCCTCAGGAGGAGTTTGAAATCTGCCCAAGGCATAGCCAGTGCTTCTTCTCTACCTCGAGCTCTAATATGAGAGTTCCACAATGTTAAGGCCTGCTTGCTAAAAGATCCAGCAGCGTAGCTGTCACACCCCCAATTTCAACTAACGGAATCATACCGTTTGGGAACGTGACAAACCAGGATCTCAGATCATTAGACATAGCGAAGACCTCTATATGAATTTCAAAACATACGTTGGTCTTTAAAACATAATAATCAGAGTTTACAAAAAGTTGTGGAAGCGTTTCAAATCGAAACCAATAAACTGTTGATAAGTAAAACATTACAAATCAAAATACTGAAACATTCAAATTCAAATGTTCAAAGTTTATAATGCATGAGACTCTATCTTCCTAGTCCATGCCAGCTGTTACGCGCGCCTTAGCGTCCTGAGAAAACATGCAAATCAAGTCAACACAATGGTTGGTGCATAACACAGGTTTTAAATAATCATAGTGTTCAAAACATCAGTTTGAATAATAAGTTGTAGATAACATAATCACAATTGCACAGTCATGATAGCTAGTCATATAAACTATTTACATACGTGTTCGACACCGAAGCTGACTAGTTGCCATGGTATAGCATGTTTTCGCCTTGCCACTATTGTCTATCACAACAATAGTAAAAATGTGTTTTGGTCAGTCAAACACCTGCGTAGATCCCATCTACCAGGTGAGGTTTGTCAAACCTAATAGATCTATTTCCAACTACCACGCTTTGCATTACAGCAAACTAAACGGTTCGAGGTGTGTAAGGACTTTCAAGTTGATATGTTGTCACATAATGTAAACAGATAACTCATGCAAGTGATATGTATCTAAAAGTAGTTTGTTGCACATGTTTTCTCCCCCAAAACAGTTTAAAATAAGAAAGGGGCCGTGTACGCACCTTTGATGATAGCAGAATGATCACACACTAAAAGCTCGTGAAAGAAATCCTTCTACGAAGAATCTGTGTTTAAACAATAACCTAGTGTTATTCGAATAATCGTTTTGTGCTTAAAATCACATACGTGTCAACACACGTATGTTGGATTTGCTAAAATTGCGCATACGAAAGTACGTGTGTCATTGAAATCGTTTAAATAAAATCACATTTGATTTTATTTAATTAAACGTAGTTATGCGCGATTTCGTGTTCGGATTAAAATATGGATTTTATCATTTCAACACGTTCGTATTCTCGTTACGGTTCCAACGCAACTTGAACGGATCGAATCGGACTTGAAACGAACAAGTTATGCTCAAAATACAACTAAACATTAAAAACCCAAAATATGGTTGGGCCGGGACTCGAACCCGCGACCCTCAACACCACACACAAGCCTCTAACCACTACGCCCGCTAGGGTATCGCGTTAATCAACTGGAAATAAATTCTTTTAAATCCTACATGGCCGGTTCCCTTTTAACTCATATAGCCGAAGCTTCTAATCCTTATTTGATCCCGATTTCGATCCTAATTAACAAATTAACTATGGGGTTTTTGTTCCCCTGACTCAAACGAGTCTAACCATGGTTTTATTCCAAACAATTGAACACTATAATCCACTTAACCGACTCTTGATAGATTCGAACATATGCTCTAAAAAAATCAAACCCCAATTCGTTTAATTCAAAAATTTTCCACTGAATTGATATATGCTTTTTATTAATCGGGATCCTCTGAAACTTAATACATCAAATTATTTGATTCTTATATCTATCTAGATCAAAATCCCCAAACCATATCAACTCAAGAACCCTAGAAATGGAAATTATACAATCCGATGCCTTTAGTTGAAATTAACCGATTTTTTTCCATGTATACATCAAACCGAAACTGTCTGTGCAATTCAATTCGATTTTTAACTACCCTAGGATCGAAACCCCCAAAATGTTTTTGATATGAACCCTAGTTAATCGAATTCTAACAATTCGATAATAGAAACTGAAATTGATATAGGATTCCACTTATTCGGAAGTTTTAGAGTGTACAGGAATGATAGCTTACTTGATTTGTTGATGAATTGAAAGAGATCCCTTCTAGCCCTAGGTTCGGCTTATACGAAATCAAATTCTTCAACTCGACTTGTTTTGCTCCAAATTGTTGAGTGTTACAGGTTCTAATGTTGCCGAATAAGTGTTAGAAAACTCCAATTGTGCGCATTATGATCCTATTAATACTAATTTGATGAATAAGCTACGGTTTCCAAGTTTGTGGCCGTTTTAGAAATAAATTCCATAATAATTCGATCTTATAACGTATAAAACTGTTAATCATCATAATTGTGATGATTATGATGATTCAATATCGGTTACAACATGATTAATTCGACTCATTATGGCTTTTTGCTATGAATTCCGAATTTCAATCATTTAAAACCTTCGAATTTTGACTTCCTTAGTCAAAATTGAACTCTCTTGATAACATTTAACCTATATTCCACTAATCCAAGTGTTCTATAAAATCATATATCGACATTTCGTCCTTTTAACTTAATATCATCAAATTTCCTGTGATTTTAGTAACTTCCAGTTAACAAAATTAATCCATAATATCGAATTGCCAACTATCGGGCCAACTTGAACTATTGTTGGGTTAAATTAATCCCAATTGGGCTTCTCCAACACAATTGGGCCTCACTGGGCCTTCCTGGATTTCATTGGGCTTTCCCTTTGGTCTTACTGGGCCTTTTTGGCCTTACTGGGCCACCATTAGCCTTGTTGGGCCTTCATTGGCCTTGTTGGGCCTACGGAGGTTAACAAGGTTAACTTGAAAAGTCAGATTGTCACATCATCCCCTTGTTGAAGGAATTTTCGTCCCGAAAATTAGCAAGTGTTAAGAGTAGTTAGGAAACTACTTACGAGTTTAAATCGTACGTGTTAGTGTGATTTGATCATTCTGTGTGCTTGTGTGTACTCACACACAAAGTCCAATGCTTGCAACATCACAACTCAATTGTGATCGTTCAATGTAACTGTTTGTGTGTACACTAGTTAGTTTACCTAACTGTGACTATTTGTGTTTGATCATACTGTGTTGTGTAACCTCACACATAGTGAGTGTCTGAAACTGTTTGTACTATGCAACCCCGCACATAGCAAAGTGTATGTAACCAATGTACTATGCAACCCCGCACATAGCAAAATGTATGTAACCAATCGTGTATGTACTACCATAACATGTAACATATGAAATGTAGCACATAAAACATATAAAATGTAATGTAGCACAAATATCTGTAACAAAATCAATTGAATAAATAAAACGTTTGTGCTTACAGTTTGACTTTGCTGTGTTGATGTGTGAAAGCATCACGTCATCCCCTTGTTGAAGGAAATTTCGTCCCGAAATTTAACGTGCGCTCTCAGTGTTAGCAGTAGCTGTCTTGAATAGATGAGGATATTTCTTCATCATTTGGTCTTCCCGTTCCCATGTGAATTCAGGACCCCGTCTTGAATTCCATCGGACTTTGACTATCGGAATCTTGCTTTGCTTCAGTTGTTTGACCTCTCGATCCATGATTTCCGCCGGTTCTTCAATGAATCGCAGCTGTTCATCTACTTGTATTTCTTCCAACGGTACAATCAATGTCTCATCAGAAAGACATTTCTTTAAGTTCGACACATGAAAAACATCATGAACTCCACTGAGTTCTTCCGGTAGTTTGAGTTGGTACGCAACCGGACCAATCCTTTTCAGAATCTCAAAAGGTCCTACGTAACGTGGACTAAGCTTCCCACGCTTGCCAAATCGTATCACACCTTTCCAAGGTGATACCTTTAGAAGAACTCGGTCTCCTACTTGAAATTCCAACGGCTTGCGACGTTTGTCTGCATAACTCTTCTGTCGATCCCGAGCCGCTGCCATACGGTTCCGGATTTGAACTATCTTCTCTGTCGTTTCGTGCACCAGTTCAGGACCTGTTATCTGACTGTCACCAATTTCAGCCCAGCAAACTGGTGAACGACATTTGCGACCATACAAAGCTTCAAACGGTGCTGCTTGAATACTTGTATGATAACTATTGTTGTAAGAGAATTCCACCAACGGTAAATGATTCTCCCAGCTATCACCAAAGTCAATTACACAAGCTCGTAACATATCCTCGAGCGTTTGAATCGTTCGTTCACTTTGACCGTCGGTCTGTGGATGATAAGCGGTACTCATATCCAAGCGAGTCCCCAATGACTTATGAAGAGATTTCCAGAAATTGGAAGTAAACCGGGCATCCCGATCTGATATGATAGAGATTGGCACACCATGCCGTGCTACTACTTCCTTGATGTAAATGCGAGTCAGTTTCTCCATCTTATCAGTTTCCTTGATTGCTAAGAAGTGTGCAGATTTCGTTAATCGATCGACAATTACCCATATCGTATCACAGCCACTCGGTGTACGGGGTAACTTAGTAATAAAATCCATCGAAATCTGTTCCCACTTCCACATCGGTATCTCTGGTTGTTGCAGTAAACCAGATGGCTTCTGATATTCAACTTTGACTTTCGAACAAGTCAAACATTTGCTAACGTACTTAGCAATGTCGGCTTTCATATGAGGCCACCAATACAGTGCCTTCAAATCATGGTACATCTTGTCTGATCCCGGATGGACTGAATATCTAGACTTGTGTGCTTCGTCCATCACGAGTTCCCTTAAACCTCCATACAAAGGTATCCACATTCGATCAATGAAATAACGAATTCCATCAGGTTTAACATTCAATTGTTCTTCCATTCCTCGTAAAGATTCCGGTACTAAGTTTTCCGCTTTCAAGGCCTCAATCTGAGCATTGTGTACTTTGTCAGGTAAGTCGGTATGTATCATCATCATAAGTGCGCGAACCCGTCTTGTTCCCGTTGTATCTTTTCTGCTCAAAGCATCGGCTACGACATTAGCCTTTCCCGGGTGATACTTAATCGCACACTCATAATCATTCAACAATTCAACCCATCGTCGTTGCCTCATGTTAAGCTCCTTCTGATCAAAGATATGTTGCAAACTCTTATGATCAGTATAAATAGTACACTTAGTTCCATACAAGTAATGCCTCCAAATCTTTAAAGCAAAAACCACTGCTCCTAACTCCAAGTCATGAGTAGTGTAATTCTTTTCGTGTGTTCTTAGTTGTCTAGAAGCATAAGCGATCACTTTATCCCGTTGCATCAACACACATCCCAAACCCTGTCCAGATGCGTCACAATACACCGCAAAGTCTTCCGTTCCTTCCGGTAAGGACAGAATCGGTGCACTGCAGAGTTTCTGTTTCAATAACTGGAATGCAGCTTCCTGTTTATCCGTCCAGTTATACTTTGTTCCTTTGTGCGTCAGAGCTGTAAGTGGTTGAGCGATCTTTGAGAAACCCTCAATGAATCGTCGATAATAACCCGCCAAACCAAGGAATTGTCGTACCTCGGTAGGGGTCTTTGGCGCTTCCCAATTCTTAATCGCTTCAATCTTCGCTGGATCAACATGTATGCCTTTTTCATTAACTATATGACCCAAGAACTGTACTTCTCGCATCCAGAAATCACATTTCGAGAACTTAGCGTACAGTTGTTCCTGTTTCAATAGCTCTAGTAGTAATCGAAGATGTTCAGCATGTTCCTCCTCAGACTTTGAATAGATGAGAATGTCATCAATGAAAACAATGACAAACTTATCAAGATAAGGTTTACAAACACGATTCATGAGATCCATGAATACAGCTGGAGCGTTTGTCAACCCAAATGGCATGACCAAGAACTCATAATGGCCATAGCGCGTCCT
Organism: Mikania micrantha; assembly: GCA_009363875.1. Lineage (NCBI taxonomy): Eukaryota > Viridiplantae > Streptophyta > Magnoliopsida > Asterales > Asteraceae > Mikania > Mikania micrantha. Next base: position 26,161,487 of record CM018696.1, on the reverse strand, counting down.
GAATGCCGTCTTCGGAATATCCTCCTCCTGGACTCTGAGTTGATGATAACCCGACCTGAGATCAATCTTCGAGTAGTAACTCGAACCTTGCAACTGATCGAACAGATCGTCAATCCTGGGTAACGGATACCGGTTCTTGATAGTAACTTTATTCAATTCCCGATAATCGATACACATACGAAAAGTCCCGTCCTTCTTCTTTACAAACAATACTGGAGCTCCCCACGGTGAAAAACTAGGTCGTATGAAACCCTTATCCAACAATTCTTGCAATTGTGTAGATAACTCCTGCATCTCTGACGGTGCAAGTCGATAAGGCGCTCTAGCTATCGGTGCTGCGTCTGGTGTAAGATCGATTCGGAATTCCACTTGTCTCACAGGCGGTAATCCCGGCAAGTCTTCTGGAAATACCTCCGGAAACTCACAGACTATTGGTATATCTTCAAGTTTCTTCTCATCTACCGGCTTTTCAGTTATAAGTGCTATAACTGCCGTATGACCTTTCCGCAGACATTTGTGTGCTTTCATACAAGATATGAGACGCAGTGGCATACTGCTCTTCTCGCCTTGTACATATAATGTCTCTCCCTGCGGAAGAGGTATGCGAACAATCTTTTCATGGCATACAATTTCAGCCTGGTTCTTAGACAACCAGTCCATGCCAATAACTACATCAAAACTGCCTAAGGCAATAGGCATCAAATCAATCTCTAATGTCTGACCCATCAAATCAAGAATACATCCCTTATAAATGTTTTCTACTACAATCAACTTACCATCAGCTAATTCCACAGTATAGGGACTATCTAAGGCAGTGGGACTAACATTTAGCAACTTAACAAGTGAACTAGATACAAAGCTCCGATCGGCACCGGTGTCAAATAACATAGAGGCATAGTGATTATTTAAGAGGAACGTACCCGTAACGATGTTGGGATCCTCCCGCGCTTGACGTCCTCAAATCACGAACGCCCTGCCTCTAGCACCGTTGTTGTTGTTATTATTGTTGTTGTTGTTGTTGTTGTTGGTGCCATTGCCATTACCGTTTCCATTTCCATTACCATTACCATTGTTGTCCCCGCCTTTCTTAAGTTGTGGGCAATCTTTCTTGAAATGGCCCATCTTGCCGCACTCAAAACAACCCTTCGGCGCGTTGTTCTGATTATTATTGTTCTGGTTGTTATGGTTGTTCTGCAGCTCCCCGCGACAATCCTTAGCCGCATGCCCAATCTTGCCACACCTCTGGCACTTAGCTCTGTCACACTGGTTACCCGCATGATGGTAACCACACTCGTTGCACTTGGGGTGCTTACCAATATAGCCCCCCGATGATGATGATTGCTGACCACTGCTGGAATTATGATAGGACTTGTTTGAGTCCTGCTTCCTGTTCTGCTGTTGGTTGTTACCCTTGAAGTTGTTATCCCACTTTCTCTTGTGATCTCCTACCTTGGTAGCAGATGTTCGCTTAGGCAGAGTCCCCTGTAACACTGCCTGGTCAGTAAGCTGATGTGCTAGACGAACAGCTTGTTGGATAGTGGTGGGATTTGCTGAAGTCACCAACCCTTGAATCTGAGGCACTAGTCCTCCAATGTATCTTTCAATCCACTTACTGGCTGGAGTAGCCATGTGTGGTAGCAGTCTGGCCAGTTCATGCGATCTGGTCGTGTATTCCTCAATGTTTGACCCCTCCATCTTGAGGTGCCAATACTCCTCCTCCAACTTCTGCATTTCACTACGAGGACAATACTCCTCTTGTAGCAAAGTTTTGAAGTTGTTCCAGGTCAATGCATTTGCTTCTCCCAACCCCAGAGTCTGAACATTTGAGTTCCACCAAGTCAGTGCTGGACCCTCTAATGTCCCAGTAGCAAATTTCACCTTGCTATCCTCAGGGCAGTTGCACATTTCGAACACAGACTCCGCCTTTTCAATCCATCGGAGAAGTCCTATGGCCCCCTCCGACCCTTTGAAGTTGTGAGGTTTGCAGTCCAAGAACATCTTGAATGTGCAAACTTGTGGATTAACCAATCCCCCAGCTGGACCCTGTGGCCCTGTGTTGTGTGTCTGAGCATACTGTGCAATAGCCTCTGCGACTCTGTTGTTAATTAGCTCGTTGAGCTCAGCAACAGTCATATGTACGTTTCCCTCAGCCATTAGTTTCCTATTTATAAGAAGTGTTAGCACAAAGTCAAAATCCAATGTAACATGTGTAAGTAAAAACAACAAACACAACATGTAATATAATCAACACAGTTGTTGAAAACAAACAATAATTCTTCCATAAATAGAAACTTTCTTTGAGTACAATACTTTTTGAAATGAAATACAAAATTTCAAACTACTAATGTAGGAACACAACCCGTTCCTAATAAGTTTAAACAAAACAGAAATAAAAGAAAAATAATCAGTCGTCCTCAACGGTGGATTCAGGATCGGACTCAGCAACTGGTGCTGGTTCCTCCTCCTCATCCTCATCCTCATCCTGTTCCTCATTCTCAACTACCACTAAATCCTCCAAAGCTTCAATCCTGCCCTCCAAGATCTCGGCTCGGTTCTCTGACTCCTCTAAACGACCAATCATGTTCACCATCTCATCCCGCATGTCATGAACTAGATGGGCAAGTTCATCTTGCCTCTCAATGGCATCCCATAACTCCTGAGATCTCTGTATAAGCTTGTCTTCTGTCTCATCCAAGTTCTCGCGCAACTTGGCGATCTCCTCCGCATCCGTCCTTCGCCTCTTAGGCTCAGGAGCATCCAGTACGGGTGGTGGATGTGTAGATGGTCCTGCAGCATAGAGTCCCTGAGTATTCACCCATCGTGCCTCCTCTGGATCCTCATCCGGGTCCTCAGCTGGATCCTCATATGGATCCTCCTCTGGATCCTCGTCTGGATCCTCCTCTGGATCCTCCTCTGGGTCTTCCTCCGGATCCTCCTCTGGATCGGAGTCCTCCATCTCATATGGTGGAGGTGATGGAATGGGTGGTGGTGGTGATGATGGTGGTGCCGGAACTATCGGCTCCTCGTCCTCGGAATCATCAATGATAACATAAGGAACTGATGATGAAGCCATGCCTGTTACATAATATCATATGTAAGTGCAGTGCCATGGAATACGTAAGCAAGTCAATTACATAATGTCATATGTAATTTCTAAGCAGTATGTGTGTGTGTCTAATGTCTAACAGTCATAGTCTAGGCCTACAAATGCAAACCTAGTTCGCTATAACCAATGGCTCTGATACCAATCTGTCACACCCCCAATTTCAACTAACGGAATCATACCGTTTGGGAACGTGACAAACCAGGATCTCAGATCATTAGACATAGCGAAGACCTCTATATGAATTTCAAAACATACGTTGGTCTTTAAAACATAATAATCAGAGTTTACAAAAAGTTGCGGAAGCGTTTCAAATCGAAACCAATAAACTGTTGATAAGTAAAACATTACAAATCAAAATACTGAAACATTCAAATTCAAATGTTCAAAGTTTATAATGCATGAGACTCTATCTTCCTAGTCCATGCCAGCTGTTACGCGCGCCTTAGCGTCCTGAGAAAACATGCAAATCAAGTCAACACAATGGTTGGTGCATAACACAGGTTTTAAATAATCATAGTGTTCAAAACATCAGTTTGAATAATAAGTTGTAGATAACATAATCACAATTGCACAGTCATGATAGCTAGTCATATAAACTATTTACATACGTGTTCGACACCGAAGCTGACTAGTTGCCATGGTATAGCATGTTTTCGCCTTGCCACTATTGTCTATCACAACAATAGTAAAAATGTGTTTTGGTCAGTCAAACACCTGCGTAGATCCCATCTACCAGGTGAGGTTTGTCAAACCTAATAGATCTATTTCCAACTACCACGCTTTGCATTACAGCAAACTAAACGGTTCGAGGTGTGTAAGGACTTTCAAGTTGATATGTTGTCACATAATGTAAACAGATAACTCATGCAAGTGATATGTATCTAAAAGTAGTTTGTTGCACATGTTTTCTCCCCCAAAACAGTTTAAAATAAGAAAGGGGCCGTGTACGCACCTTTGATGATAGCAGAATGATCACACACTAAAAGCTCGTGAAAGAAATCCTTCTACGAAGAATCTGTGTTTAAACAATAACCTAGTGTTATTCGAATAATCGTTTTGTGCTTAAAATCACATACGTGTCAACACACGTATGTTGGATTTGCTAAAATTGCGCATACGAAAGTACGTGTGTCATTGAAATCGTTTAAATAAAATCACATTTGATTTTATTTAATTAAACGTAGTTATGCGCGATTTCGTGTTCGGATTAAAATATGGATTTTATCATTTCAACACGTTCGTATTCTCGTTACGGTTCCAACGCAACTTGAACGGATCGAATCGGACTTGAAACGAACAAGTTATGCTCAAAATACAACTAAACATTAAAAACCCAAAATATGGTTGGGCCGGGACTCGAACCCGCGACCCTCAACACCACACACAAGCCTCTAACCACTACGCCCGCTAGGGTATCGCGTTAATCAACTGGAAATAAATTCTTTTAAATCCTACATGGCCGGTTCCCTTTTAACTCATATAGCCGAAGCTTCTAATCCTTATTTGATCCCGATTTCGATCCAAATTAACAAATTAACTATGGGGTTTTTGTTCCCCTGACTCAAACGAGTCTAACCATGGTTTTATTCCAAACAATTGAACACTATAATCCACTTAACCGACTCTTGATAGATTCGAACATATGCTCTAAAAAAATCAAACCCCAATTCGTTTAATTCAAAAATTTTCCACTGAATTGATATATGCTTTTTATTAATCGGGATCCTCTGAAACTTAATACATCAAATTATTTGATTCTTATATCTATCTAGATCAAAATCCCCAAACCATATCAACTCAAGAACCCTAGAAATGGAAATTATACAATCCGATGCCTTTAGTTGAAATTAACCGATTTTTTTCCATGTATACATCAAACCGAAACTGTCTGTGCAATTCAATTCGATTTTTAACTACCCTAGGATCGAAACCCCCAAAATGTTTTTGATATGAACCCTAGTTAATCGAATTCTAACAATTCGATAATAGAAACTGAAATTGATATAGGATTCCACTTATTCGGAAGTTTTAGAGTGTACAGGAATGATAGCTTACTTGATTTGTTGATGAATTGAAAGAGATCCCTTCTAGCCCTAGGTTCGGCTTATACGAAATCAAATTCTTCAACTCGACTTGTTTTGCTCCAAATTGTTGAGTGTTACAGGTTCTAATGTTGCCGAATAAGTGTTAGAAAACTCCAATTGTGCGCATTATGATCCTATTAATACTAATTTGATGAATAAGCTACGGTTTCCAAGTTTGTGGCCGTTTTAGAAATAAATTCCATAATAATTCGATCTTATAACGTATAAAACTGTTAATCATCATAATTGTGATGATTATGATGATTCAATATCGGTTACAACATGATTAATTCGACTCATTATGGCTTTTTGCTATGAATTCCGAATTTCAATCATTTAAAACCTTCGAATTTTGACTTCCTTAGTCAAAATTGAACTCTCTTGATAACATTTAACCTATATTCCACTAATCCAAGTGTTCTATAAAATCATACATCGACATTTCGTCCTTTTAACTTAATATCATCAAATTTCCTGTGATTTTAGTAACTTCCAGTTAACAAAATTAATCCATAATATCGAATTGCCAACTATCGGGCCAACTTGAACTATTGTTGGGTTAAATTAATCCCAATTGGGCTTCTCCAACACAATTGGGCCTCACTGGGCCTTCCTGGATTTCATTGGGCTTTCCCTTTGGTCTTACTGGGCCTTCTTTGGCCTTACTGGGCCACCATTAGCCTTGTTGGGCCTTCATTGGCCTTGTTGGGCCTACGGAGGTTAACAAGGTTAACTTGAAAAGTCAGATTGTCACAGTAGCGAACCTTAAGGTGTTCTAGACATCCACTAATGTCCAGTGTGGTCTCCATCTTCTCCAGCCATTGGATTAGTCCAACAGCTCCTTCAACACTGCTAAAGCTTGGCGGCTTGCATCCTACGAATGATTTGTATGAATAGTCTGAAGTAGTGCCAGTGTTTCCACTAGCTTCCCCTGTGGTATGCCCGGAGTTGTTAACGTGGCCTTGAATCCTGTTGATCATCTCTAGGATGACATCCTTCAACTGGTTAGTCAGCTGACTGCTCAGTAAAGTTTCCAGGGCACCGGTAGTAGGATCGAGAGCTGGAGTTGCATGCGGGTTTGGAGGAGGAAGGAGTGGAGGAGGAGGTGGAATGGGTGAATCAGCTGGTGATGGTGTTGAGGAGTGTGGAGCTGAACTCGGTGGTGGTGGTACAATAGAATGAGGTCTTCTTGGCGGCATTCTGATCATAACCAAAAGAATTGGCTAGTGCAATGATCGAATGCAGAAGACACAATGCAAGTATAATTCCTATGTTCTCTACATAAGGGTCCCTAAGTTATAGTCTAGGCCAAACCGTTTCAAGTAAATGACCTATTATTATCTATAACCTTGAACTCTGATACCAATCAGTCACACCCCAAGCCGGAGGGCCGGATCGTGTGTCTCACCGGGCAGAAGGTTCTCGGGGCATGATATCGAGAGTGATAATCATGAATGATCACATTGTTTACATAGCATCAACATTGAAAATAACTAAAGCACAATTAGCATTAAACTAGTATTACAAATTTAAATTACAATCGTCAATGTTTGATAATTTAACTAAGTAAACGTATCAAAAGAATCAAATGTTTACTATCTTGTAACTGTATAAGATATCAAAAAGTGATTCACAACAATCACAAAATATGTGCTTCCCAAATACTACTAGGTCCTCTAACTGGGCATCCTAGCATGCATTTCATGAGCCTTAGCTTAATCCTGTATATCACCTGAGAAAGCATGTGAGAAAACACAGTCAACACAATGGTTGGTGAGTTCATATAGTTTAGTATTTAAAAATAGCCTTGCAAACCTTTTTCGGTAACAACCTTAACCTCATTAACATCACATGTAATATCCAGATCGGTATGCTTATATATAGGGAATACAAAAGGGTCGAGCCTACAACCCGCCCAGATGCCATCCCACCACATACTAATCCACATATGACACTGAGTGTCTTAGCTACCATCAATTTCCATCATAGTTTCAATCATCCTGTTAGAAGTTTAAGACACGTACACAATAGCATTTACCAACCCTTTTAGTGACAACATTAACCTCATTAACATCACACGCAACATCCATATCGGTATGCTTACATATAAGGCATACGAAAGGGTCGAGCCTACAACCCGCCCAAACGCCATCCCACCACATACTAATCCACATATGACACTGTTGTTAATGATAACTAAGCGTCTTACCTACCATCAAATTCCATCATAGTTTCATGCATCCAGTTTAGAAGTTTACAACATGGGTGGACAATGAGGAATCACTGTATGGCAAGCACTGAGAGGCCAACAGTCTGCTCCTCAAAGTCGTGACTATGAAGAATACCCTATGGAAAGCACTGAGATGCCAGTCGGTCCGTTCTACAATTACCAATAGCTTTAGCATACAAGTCTATAGCATTCACATAGCCTGGCATTCACGTATCTAGTGCACCGATACTAGCTTTGCATTAGCATAGTTTAGCATTTAGGTATCAATGTACAGATACTAGCTTTGCATTAGCATAGTTTAGCCTTTACGTATCATGTGTACAGATACTAGCTTTGCATTAGCATAGTTTAGCCTTTATGTATCATGTGTACAGATACTAGCTTTGCATTAGCATAGTTTAGCATTTAGGTATCATGTGTACAGATACTAGCTTTGCATTAGCATAGTTTAGCCTTTACGTATCATGTGTACAGATACTAGCTTTGCATTAGCATAGTTTAGCCTTTACGTATCATGCGTACAGATACTAGCTTCTCATTGGCATAGTTTAGCATTTACGTATCAGGTGTACAGATACTAGCTTTGCATTAGCACAGTTTAGCATTCATGTATCTCATACACAAGTACTAGCCTGTTTTCTTAGCATTTCAAGCACTTTGAGCATTCTAGCACATCCAACATATCAATCATATCAAGTATATAAGTCTTTCTGAGTTTCAGCATTCAAGTTTTCAAAGTTAGGTTATAAAAGCATTTCATCATTTTAGCCTTTGCATTCTTTGCACATTAGCAGCATCCAAAGTTTAAGCAAATTAGTATAAAAGTATGTAGCATTAGCATATAGTCTTAGCATGTAGCATTAGCATGCAGTCTTAGCATGTAGCATTAACATATAGTCTTAGCATGTAGCATTAGCATGTAGTCTTAGCATGTAGCATTAGCATGTAGTCTTAGCATGTAGCAGTAGCATTAGCATGTAATCTTAGCATATAGCATTAGCATGAAATCTTAGCAATTAGTATTAGCATTTAGGTTAAGTGTAAGAAGCGTTAACATTTAAGATAAAGCCTTAGTTTTTAGCTTTTAGAATAAGTGTAATATGTATAAGCATTAGTATTAGCATTATGAATAAGTATAAAAGCATTTACGAAACATTTAAACATTTGTTTAAAATGTATAACATGCTTCTCAGTCCTGAAGTAACATTCAAAATAGTTTGAAAAGGGACAATGAACTCACCTGTGTTGCTAAGTATAAATCACAACAAATAAATGCGCGCTCATTCGTTGTAGTTTAAGTATCTTCAACACCTGAGTTGTTTTAAGAGATTCAAATATTATAAGTCGTTATAATAGACGCAAATTAGGGTTTTGGTCTCCGTGTGCAACGAAGTGTCCTACGTTACTAATGCATTTCTAGCATTCCTTCTATCCTATCTAGACATATTACCCATTAATAAATCCTTATCCCACAAGTAATCATTACAAGTCTTTAATTAAAACATTTTTAAATTCATTCAATTTAAGTTAAACCTTTAGTTAAAAAATCATTTAATTCAATTTAAAGAATATTTATAATTCAATGCCTTTTATTAAACAGAAATAATTTAAGAAAAGTATAATTAAACATGATGGGCTTACGTTAATCCCACTTGATTACCCTTCGCCCATTACTAGTTCTTGGTTGTTCCATGATTCCTTGATCGCTTCCCTGTATAACCCCACTCTAGGTAGTTCAATGAATCACCCAAGGTAGTTATGTGTTCTTATGAATCCTCTAAGTGTTAGGAATTATTTGTGAGAACAACACCATAACATTAGACTGGCATTCTTTGTTTCCCAGTGCATTCGTAAAGGTGTTGATCTCAAAAGATGTCGGCACCCATGTTTAGATTAATATATGATTCAAGAAAGACTCTTGCATCTTAACCCAAACCCATGTCCATGATTACACCCACTTTTATCACTTAGGAAGAACTTTAGTTCTTTGTCTTATCATAACTCATTACGCATTTATAGATTTCATGTAGTTTTCTCATATGTTTAGCCCAACTTATAGCCAACCCCATGGTTAGGCCCTATAATTGTTTAGGAGGCCTTAGTGTATAACTCTGGTATGTTTCTTTTCCCATGCATGCATCCATGTAGGCCCCCATGCACACACACACCATGTGACCACCTTTCATGCATGCTTACATACAATATTCATGCATAAAACCATATGGTTCGAACCCACGCTCATGACCATCAACATAAACCCAGGTTCGGCCGAAGGGGCTCACCCGAATCATTTCTTGGCCGAATGATGACATGAATAGTTGTTCAGGTACGATCTATGTTTACTACTTGTATACGATTATCATTTGATGTTTGACACAGAACTATTACACATTCATTTCAGAAACAAGATTCAAAACCATGGTTTAACAGTCAGAATTTCATCTGACAACACAGAAATATCACGTGATTGTTAATTAGGACATTATTACGTATAAACGTATGTGAGGTTGAACAGAACAAAATAAGACGAACGCGATTATGAGAATGCTAAGTTGACGGATTATTCGTATAGGTGACGATCTGTACGAATATATCTTAAAGTTTAACGTTCTGAATGATATCCAATAATTAGAAAACCATATTGAAAAGTGTAGTTATCGTCGTGTTCGTACGGGTGACGATCTGGACGAATACGCGCGACGACTGTACGATTAGATTTAAACATATAAATTTAACATTTTCACAAATTTAAAATAAACGGAAGATATTTAGTTAATTTACTAGGAATTACCACCTAAATTAAATTTACAAATTCTACTTTTAAAACCGTAACGTTTCGTTACGTAAACGAAAAGAAAACGACGCTTTTACTCGAAATCGAGCGAGGCCGAATGAACCTGAACGCACCGGAACGATTAAAAGACATTAAATGGCATTTAATGCCATATTTCCTCCCCTCACCTACCATTTCCTTCCCCAATTCGTCACTTTCTCACTCTAAAGTTCCTCTCTCTTGAATTCAAACCTAGATTCTTCACTTTTTCACCAAATCGGGCCATTTTGGTGTCAAAACGACCACAACAACCTGTAGATCACGAAAGTACAAGAATTTAGAGCCCAAGATCATCAGATTGGAGGTAGATTTGAGTTTAAAGTCTCGATTTTTAGGGTTTTTAACCCCTTTGTTCGAACCCCACCTAAAACCGGTTCTAACCCACTTAAACCTTATGGAAACTTCACGAAAACACTTAGGAATGCGGTAGGAACATATGACATCCCATGGTGTAGTCAAGGCTTGAAAATGGGGGTTTGCACTTGCTTGAGTTCGAACGGCCGACGGAGAAAACCCAGCCCAGCCGAATGGCTGCTGGCCGATTGGTTCTTCGCACGGCCATCACATTCGGCCGACATCTCCCCTTCGCATGCAGCCCCATTCGGCCAGCTTTCTTCGTAGGACCACCCTCAGTCGGCCAAACCATCTCTTTCGCATGAGACCTCATCCGGTCGACCACTCTCTATTCGCATGACCGATTTTCGCATGAGTTTCTATTCGGCCGGTCACCATCACTCGCATGCAACAGTCATACGGCCTTCATGTCATTCGCACCACAAACCTAGGATGTACTAAGTGTTCTCATATGAATTGCATGCATGGGATTGGGACGTAAATTGCATGCATGGGAGAAAACTTTTAGGGTTTTCGAAATGGTTAATAGGTGGTACTATCCACTAGTATTAAGTTTCAAACTCAAGAACCTCTAAACCCTTTCAACATACAAACCGGGGGTGTTAACAAGCCTATGGGGTTTAGAATCCTTGTGTGTTGTCAATTACAATCATTAGGGTTGCAAGATGTTAACCGGTTTTTGTAAATCACTTATACTATGGATTCTAACACCAACTTTCTTCTAAACAAATCTGAACTACAAACATGGATTGTTGGACGTCATAAGGGGTTAAAACAATTAGATTCTATTTAACAAAATCATGACCAAGGTTGTGAGAATTCTTTGAAGGTCAAGAAAACAAACTAAGTGTATAGGTGTGGACTATATTGTAAACACCTAAGACTTAGAAATCTTATACAAACATATAACTATGTTAGATAGTTCGATTGAACTTCCTAAGCTAAGTTATACACATGGACGATCAAAGAACCGTGGTAAACAATGATCTAGAAACGGACTTAGAGTTAATCCAGTGAGATTAACTTGAGTCTCACATATTAACTTATGAATTCTTAAAATGATTTATGTTTTAATAAAAAGGAAATGTTTTATATATTACTTTATTTAAAATGAATAAAAAGGATTTCTAACTTAAAGATTTCAACTTAAAATGTATTTAATAATGATGTTTTCCTTAAAAAGAGTCATGAATGTAATTAACATAAACCTTACATAACTAAGGTTTAATAGTCATTATATACGGGATAAGGGTTTATGAAAGGGTAATACACTTAGAATAGTTAGAGAAAATCATAGCAAAACATTACTAACATCTTTGACACATAGTTGCACACCGAGACCAAAACCCTAGATACGTCAACTATAAATACTTATAGTATTCGAATTCTCTTAAACAACTCAGGTAATGAAGATACTTAAAGCTACAATTAACGAGCACGCATATCTATTGTGATTCATTACTTCGCAACACAGGTGAGTTCATTGACCCTTTCCTAAACATTTTTTTACAAACGCGGGGCAGAGAAGTATGCGTAAATTATTTTCTTGGGATTATATTTACCTAAATGCTTTTACTTAATATATGTTGTACATGTATAATTGTTATCCTAGATTCTGTCTAGGTAAACTAAATACCGGATTTCAAAGTAAGTTATCTATTCATTATGAGTAGATAACTATTTCAAAACAAAAAATTATTTTCAAAGATCTACTTTCAAAGAACTAAAGATCTAAAACAAAGAACTATTTTCAAAGGTTATTTCAAAGAACTAAGTACCAAGAACTATTTTCGGTCACAAAGAACTAAAGATCTACATTCAATGAACTAACGGTCTACTCAAAGAACTATTTTCAGTGGTGTGTTGTCAAAGAACTATGTACAAAGAACTACTTACAAGGGTCTGTCTGGGAAATATCAAAGATGGCATGTGCCAATCTCAGGTTTGAAAGGTGTTCTAGCTAGACTGATCGAATATGAGACGCATGTTTGATGATATTTACAGTATTCCCTAAACAATTTTGAGGAACATCTAGGAAATACTCAAAGATAACATGTGCCAAAGAACTAAAGAACTATACGATCCACTGACGATCTAAAGAACTATAAAACCCTATATATCAAAAGATAACCTAGCTAGACTGATTGATTATAGGTCACATGTTTGATGAGGTTTACAGATCTCCTTTACTACTAAGAACCTTGATTGCTAGACTAGTCTATTAAGGTTGTCATTTTGGGTGTTCAAAGGTAGTCATTTTCAGACATTTCAAGTATGTGATTCAGTGTATGGGATGAAACGCTTAATTATCATTTACAACAATGTACTATGTGGTCCGGTATGTGGTCGGATGTCGGCTAGGGCTTGTTCCCCTACGTATGCCCTATATATAAGCATATTTGACTGGATAGTATATGTGGTTTTTGGTGAGGTTAAGGTTGTCATTCGGACAGGTTACTCAAATTCATTTTCATTTTAAAATAAAACAATATGGACTCACCAACCATGTGTCGACTTGATCTTTTTGCATGACTTCTCAGTTGACGAACATGGCTTATTAAGAAGTTTATGCTTTTGCACTAGGATGCCAGATACAGGAGCTAGTATTTTGGACTGGCATAATTTTGAACATCATTACACATATTATTTCGTATATCTTATGCAAATACAAGATATAGGAATTATGATGTTGATAGTAGATTTACATTGTTAAATTATGAACAAAACTGATGTAATTTAACTTTGTAATTCTATTTTATTTACATTTTCTCATTTTATATCATGTGCAATGTAAAAAATCTGAGCATCACGATTATCATTCCCGATATCGCGCCCCGAGGCCTTTCCGCCGGACGGGACACACGATCCGGACCGCCATCTCGGGGTGTGACACTAGGGGAGTTTGTAGAGCCCAACTAAAGACAAAGACTGACAAAATAATGATTTGATTAAGCTGAAGTTCAAGTTCTACAGTTTTTGTGTCTTTTAGTGTTTGTATAGTTGTGTATTTTGTATACGTTTCTATTTTGTGTACTTTACTTTCATGTACTCCTAGACTAGTATAAACAGATGTACATTGTACTGTACTGGTCTGGGGTCGGTTTCCATGGTAGAGCTTCTAGACGTATTGAAGTCTCCTTATAAAGCTCACGAATTTATTAATTCAAATTGCTTGTTTCATCTTCTATTCTTGACGTATTTGATGCCCTTTGATGTCATAAACTTGAGATCTTGATCAACTTTGGGACCTACAAACAATGCATGCATTAGTGTTTCCAATTATTTCATTCATTTTTCTTTTTAGTATATCGAATAAAAATTTCTATTCTTACTTGTTACTGGAAGACTAAACAATTCCTTAAAAGGTAAAAATAACTCCAACAAAAAGCGCTTATACAACTATGAATACCAATGATTTATACACCTCAAATCTAATTACAATTGCGGTAATATACTTATCAATTTCACATTTTACCTGATCCTTAGTTTATAGCCCTAAACTCATAATGGCGAGAAATTTGGTATTTTTAAATTTGATCAATTTATATTGAATTGGACAATTTTTTACATCAAGAAACAACAAGTAAAGGAATTAAAAAATAAATTAGCACCTCTTTCCAATATTGATTTAAAGTGCATTGTTTTGTCAAAAGTAGGATAGCTATATTGATTCGGTATACTCTAAAGGGCATGTTTAATACTGACGATCTCACAAAGATTTTTCACTGTATTTACATTTGTTTCAATCTTTTACAGAATCAATCCCCTTTGAATACACAAGAATACGTGGAGCCCAGCATGTCTGAAAGCACAGAAGAACATTCTTTTGCTTATATTATTACCAATATTTGCTACTGGTTCAATCAAAACATTACTATACCTTCCCTATTCATTGGGGGTTGGTTATTCTTCAGCACTGGTTTAGCTTACAATATATTTGGAAGCCCTCGGCCAAACGATTATTTCATAGAGAACCAACAAGGAATTCCAGTAATCACTGGCCAATTTTATTCTATGGAAAAACTCAAAAAATTTAGCAGATCTTTTTAGGAGGCCATAATGACCATAGATCAAACCTATCAAGTTTTTACATTGTGATGGTTGGCTGTTCACGGATTAGATGTACCTACCGTTTCTTTTTTGGGTCACTATCAGCAATGCAATTCATACAACGATAAACCTAATTCGAATTATAGAGCTACAAAACAATCAAAACCAAAGGAACAAAATGTTGAATTGAATCATACCATCCTATACTGAGGGTTATTACTCATTTTTGTACCTGCTGTTTTATTTTCAAATTATTTCTTCAATTAAGAAAACGAGAGAAAATTAAAATAATAGACTAATCATTCTAGGTATTGTCTCGCTTAGCCCATTCGGAAGGATCTCTTCTCATAATTATCCATTTATGTCTCTAGTATGACCACTTGATGAAATGTGGAGGGAAGTGGTGTAAATAGCCGATACTATTCGAAGAATTTCTCTTTGGATAATAGGTACTCTAGGTGATATTCATGTGATTGGATTACTAGGTGTTTTCTTTTATGGTTCATATTCCAGATTGGGTTCATCCATGTAGTGATTGGATGAATTGAGTTGTATATATGAAAGTGTAAGAACTCAATGGATTCCTTCTTTGTTTATCTGATTTGAGGGAGAAGGTCCTATTGATTCTTAATAGTTAGAATATTTGTTTATACGTTCATTGAAGAGGTTCTGTTTACTCAATAAATTCCGCCTTCTTTTGTTTTGCACATGTACAGGTTTAGATCCCGAGGTATTATGTTCTATGCGTATTGCACAATACCTTGTAAATTTCTCGACTCTTTTAATGCACAACACTTGTTTCTTCTTCTATCTTGGATTCCATACTCTTTTAAACATTGTTGCTGATTGTACTTGATGTTCAAGTTGGTTTTTATGAGCTTTGGGACCTTTAAGTGGTATCAGAGCTTTGGAGCACTTTTTTGTATAAAGATTCAAGCTTTTTGCATCAAATGTTCGAATTTCTTATTCATTCTTGGATTGAGTATCTGTTCAATCAATTTGAAGCTCAAAATATTGAAAAAATTCATCTGTTTGTTTCTAAACGGTACAGGATCTTCTGTCTTCGAATACATCTACCTTCGTTAACTATCAGGTTCATGTGCTCAGATTTTCTGTTACTTCTAGTTTCTTATAATTTCAGTTTCAGTTATTTTGATTTTAGTTTATTTTAAGTTTGGTTACTTTTAGTTTCTTATAATTTATATTTAGTATACTTTTAGCTTCGTATAGTTTGGTATTCTTGCACGGCTGTGACTTTGTGAACTCCGCTATTAGAGTTTTTTAGCATTTTGTGAACTTTCAATATTCGACAGTTCAAGTACTTTTAGGAGTACAAATATTCAATCTTTGAATACTTGCTTATTTCAAGTCTTTAACTATAGATGGTTCCCAAGAACCTCAGTAATCTTTTCAACTTGTTGAATTAACACAATGACATTGGCATGGCTACCAAGCCTCCAAGACTCGTTTCGTGAGACAACTTTTTGGACTGGAAATTAAGATTTCAGTATTTTATAAGGTATATAGCTATGGAGATCAATTGAAGAGGGTCCTTATGTCCCAATGTATGAAAATGAGTTTAGAGGATGAATTCGTAAGGATCCTAAATTGAAATCGTTTACTAAGCACAACATCTTGCTGAAGGAAAAAGATGATAAGGCTTATGCCTCAATTACTATGGCATTATCTACTGAAGTTTCTCATGGGTTCAAGGATCACAAGATTGCCAAGGAGCTGTGGGATGCCTTGTTTGAAAGATTTAAAGGCAATGAGGATATGAGAGAGAGCAAAAAAGACATGTTGAGACAATGATTCAATATGATTCATCCAATAAAGGAGAAACCTTTGAGGCATAGCTTAATCACTTTAATCATCTGATGACATAATTGACAAATGCTATAATTTAAATAACAAAAGGGTAGGTGATCACAAAATTTGTAACACCCCGACCGATGGCGGAAACGTCGGGATGCCACGAGGGATGTGTAGATTGTTCATAAGCTCGTGGGCATCTAATTAAATCATCACATATCCATTAATCAACCAAATTAATTACATCAAAAATCATGTTCATCATGAATTAGTTATATCAACTACACGAAAGATTTAGCTAACTAACTAAATTCTAGTCTTCAGAATTTCAGTTATTTTAGCTAAGTCCAAGAATCCTATGTGATGATGTCCAAAAGATGTAGAGCTATCCTGCCCTACTTACTTCTCCTCGTTCCCTGAAACATGTAGAAAAACCAAGTGTCAACTACGAAGTAGTTGGTGAGTAATCATAAGTTTTTATTTTTAAAAAATGTTTTACAAAATGATTATAAAAGTTTATAGTTTCATGAGAAAATCCGCATGAGCACCTGCGAGATAATCCAACACATAGCCCAACATACAATCACAAACACACAATCACATATTTCAAATAATCATAGATAATCAATCACATATACATTCAACCAATCTTAGTCATCAATATCTTCAATTAGTATAAGTGACAATACATGCATCATTGTGAATGACCAAGGTCAATGACAACGACACACGGAGTTGTGGCAATCCACATGACAATACATGCAGTCATTGCGGATGACCGAAGCCAACAACAACGACCCATGGAATAGTGACAATACATGCAATCTTTGCAGATGACCAAAGTCAACAACAATGACCCACAAAATAGTGACAATACATGCAATTATTGCATATGACCGAAGTCAACAACAACGAACCATGGAATAGTGACAATACATGCAATCATCGCGGATGACCGGAGTCAATAGCAACGACTAATGGAATTATGATAATCCAATAATCTGAATATCATAACAATAAACAGGTGTCATCCAAATGTTATTAAGATATTGTGAAAATCTGGTATACATGTTCCACCTCCGAGTTTAAAACGGAATAGTTTAAAAAGAGGTTATGAGAACTCACCTGAGTCCTTAGATTCAGTGTTTTCGTAATATGCGCGCTCAAGTAGGTGTAATCAATGTCAAATCAACAATCTGTAATTATCGTGTGATCATGTTCATAAGTTTATGCATTTAACTTTTATGTTCATTCTTAATTTATTAAGTTAATTTATTTCCTGTAAGTTTAAAAGAACACTTGTTGCTAAGAAAATTATTATCACCACCTAAAATTCTAAACTTGTGAGTTTTAATCATATAGTGATGATAAAGTCTACATTTAAGACCTTTTGTGTAGCTTCCATAGATGTGTATATTAAAAGTTGCCAACCATAGTTATGCACATTTCTAACCATACATGCATGACTTAATTTAATCAACCACCATAATTTATATCATTTAAATCCAGTTTATGTTTAAGAAACTTATATTTAAGTCATTTCCATAAAATGTTCACATTATATATAAAACCTCGTATTTCAACTTAGGTTATCAAGAAACGATGGCAACTTATCTTTCATCATGCGTGCATGCACATAAATCAATTCTTATTCCTTGGTTTAAAAGAGCTCGAGTTCAATATCATTTGGTCCAATTATACCCCTAGGTTTGCCGTTCCCAAAGGTGATTCAATGAGTACAGGTTCGGCCAAGATAATGGCCCCGACTAGCACAAGGTTCGGCCCAAATGGTTCGTGAGGTGATCCTAGCTTTGCGGTTGCCTCTTCCCTTGGGCGAACCTCCTTGGTTTGTTAACTTAGGGTTCGCCTAGCCAAGGAACTCCTAGGTTTGGCCATGCAAGAGATAGGTTCGCCATGCATTTACTCACCAACCAAGGTTCGGCTGGCATGAGGTGCGGCTGAAAAAAGGTTCGTGAAAGGAAAGCTTCGGCTAGCTGGGAGGTTCGCATGAATTAGGTTCGGCTATGAGAGAACTCCATCCATGCAGTAGGTTCGTAGCAATATGGGTTTCCAGGCCAAAGGTTCGTGACCCAGGACGTTCGTCTCCTTCAAGCTTCGGCTAGGTCAAGTCCCATGTAACAGGTTCGGCTACTCCGGGTTTGTGGCTAAAGAGGTTCATTAAGGTTCGGGTATGTGCAGGGTTCGGCTAGGGTTCGTGAGGCATCCCTAAGATATGGCTGGCGAAGGTTCGGCCGAACTACACAGGTTCGCCGACCTGCATATGTCCCCACAAGCTGAAACCCGTTCACCATCCTCATCATCATGGCCCTAACCTTACAGGTTTGTTCATAGCCTCACTAGGTTCACTACTAGCCCGATTAACACATATAAAACCTAAAAAAATTGTGTAAAAAGGTAGTAACCATGTTCGAACAGGGTTTTCAACCAAAACCAAAAAGTAAAAGCCTCGGGTTTACCTCGAATGTTGACCAAACGTGTGATTCCTTCATGGGTTTGTGTTCTCCTCGATCACGCGGTCGTTTAGGCACCAAGATCTTGCAATTCCGTTGAGAGATGTGAAAGAAAATCTAGAGGGAAGTTGGAGAGGGAGAGAGGTGGAGATTTTGGTGTTTAGAGAGAGAAAAAGTGGGTGTGAAATGAAGAAGAAAGAAGGAGTATTCTTTCTTATTACCCGTTGCCTCCCCGCGTGTTCGGTCTCGTTTATTTCACGATATAATTTATAAATGTCTCGGTTTTGCTCGTAAAAGAATATCTAAACATAAAATGTTTAAATAATTAACTTACGTTTTAATAAAATGTTTTTATTTAGGTTATTTCGTATAATGATTTCGTTAAATTATTTATTTAAATAAAAAATTTGTTTGGATTTGTTTTAGGTTGTGATTCCTATTAAACGTTATTAATTTCATATTTATTACTTTAATAT
Organism: Mikania micrantha; assembly: GCA_009363875.1. Classification (NCBI taxonomy): domain Eukaryota; kingdom Viridiplantae; phylum Streptophyta; class Magnoliopsida; order Asterales; family Asteraceae; genus Mikania; species Mikania micrantha. Next base: position 26,142,071 of record CM018696.1, on the reverse strand, counting down.
TGTTCAATATTATTTCGTTATCTCATCGAAACGCGTTACTCACGTACGTATTCGTAAAGATCGTCACCTTTCCGAATCCAACGCTCGTATCGTATTTCGATTAAATTTACAATTTATGGAACATCTTCTCAGGATATTATTCTTAATAATTATATTCGGGTGAATCGTCACCCACACGAATAAATTATTAAGTTAATATTTTTGAAATAACATTCGCGTTTAAGTTATGATCGCAACGTCACCATCGCGTAATTATTTCCAATAAAGCTTTCATTATTTTATTAACGTTAATATTATAAATCCCAATCCAAAACCCACTAAACCATATCACTGACACATCCGTGAGAGACCGAAATATGCATATGTATAGGGCATATGTAGGGGTCAGTCACAACTGCCCCAGCCACTGTCCCACCGCTATTTCGATAAACCATGACCATGTGTCCTTGACTATGTTTAGAAACCAAACTATAACAAACTCCAAATTCCTTTCCATTCTAAATCATAATCCAAAATCTGTGAATTCAACTGCGATAAACTCTCTGGTTCTGTTTAGTTGTGTTTCATCTAAACTTCTCATGGTTTATGCATATAATAATTTGTCCTCAATATGTATACCAATATCAGTAATAACATCCAATAATTCATTATCATTAATAATTATCATATCAGGTCGCAACAGTACAGTTGTACGTGTACGGACAACCTGAAATACACTGATGTTACAGTCTCCCCTAGTTAAGGGAATTTAGTCCCGAAATTCCACTTGGAGTGACCATAGTAAATAAATGTGGGTACTTAAGCTTCATCTGATATTCCCATTCCCAGGTGAATTCTGGACCACGCTTCGACTCCCATCGTACTTTGACAATTGGAATTCTACTGCGTTTGAGCTTTTTAACCTCACGATCCATTATCTCAACTGGTTTTTCAACAAAGTGCATGGTATCATCGACGCGAATGTCATCGAGTGGTACCTGAAGATCTTGATCAGCTAAGCATTTCCTTAAATTGGACACGTGAAACGTCGGGTGTACATTGCTAAGTTCAGTTGGAAGTTCCAACTTGTAGGCAACGTTCCCGATCCGTTTAAGAATCTTAAAAGGGCCAGCATAATGTGGAGCAAGCTTACCCTTCTTCCCGAATCGTACCACTCCTTTCCAGGGCGATACTTTGAGTAATACCATATCGTCAACTTCAAACTCTAAAGGTTTCCGTCGTTTATCCGCGTAACTCTTCTGTCGATTGAGTGCAGCGAACAGATTGTCACGGATCTAGCAGATCTTGTCAGTCGTTTCTTTAATAATCTCGGGACCAGTGATCTGCGATTCGCCGACCTCGGTCCAACAAATAGGTGACCGACACTTTCTACCATAAAGAGGTTCGAACGGTGCCATACCAATGCTCGCATGATAACTGTTGTTATACGAGAACTCAACTAATGGTAGATGGCTATCCCAATTGCCACCGAAATCGATGACACAAGCTCTCAACATATCTTCAAGTGTCTGACTCGTCCGCTCCATCTGTCCATCCGTTTGAGGATGATAGGCGGTGCTAAGATCCAATTTTGTTCCAAAGGCTTCATGAAGTGATTCCCAAAATCGTGCCGTGAAACGAGCATCACAATCCGATATTATGCTTAAGGGAATTCCATGTCGGCTAACGATCTCATCAACATAGATACGAGCCAACTTCCGTACAGGGTACGTCTCACGTATCGGTAAGAAATGAGCCGACTTGGTTAATCTATCAATTGTCACCCAAATACTATCCTTACCACTTGCAGTTCGTGGGAGTTTGGTAATAAAATCCATAGACATATTCTCCCACATCCACATGGGTATTTCTGGTTGTACTAACAATCCCGAAGGTTGTTGGTGTTCTGCCTTGACTTTAGCACAGTTAAGGCACTTAGATACATACTCAGCAATATCCTTCTTCATTCCAGGCCACCAGTACAAGGCTCTAAGGTCTTGATACATTTTGTCAGCACCCGGATGGATTGAGTAACGAGACTTATGAGCTTCATCCAAAATCATCATCCTAAGATCATCCCTGTTCGGTATCCACAACCGATTCAAATAATACATCAAACCATCATCCTTAGTTTCCATAAGTAACTCGGCCCCGCAAGACATCTCATCATTCAGGCTATGTTGAGCCAATAAGTGTTGTTGGGCTGTGAGAACATCATTACGAAGATTAGTGTGCACTCAGGCACTATGGATTTGAACATGGCTCTTGCGACTAAGCCCATCTTCTACTACATTCGCTTTGCCACGATGGTAGCGAATTTCACAGTCATAATCATTCAACAGTTCAAGCCATCTCTGTTGTCTCATATTAAGCTCTTTCTGATTTAGAATATGCTGCAAACTTTTATGATTTGTAAATACTACACACTTCGTGCCATAAAGATAATATCTCCACATCTTCAAAGCAAACACGACCGCACCAAGTTCCAAGTCATGTGTAGTGTAGTTCTTCTCGTGAATTTTCAGCTGTCTTGATGCATATGCCACAACCTTTCCCCGTTGCATGAGAACACAACCAAGACCTAGGTTGGATGCATCACAGTAAACTACAAAGTCATCATTTCCATTGGGCAGTGTCAAGACAGGAGCATCATAGAGTTTCTGCTTCAATGTCTGAAATGCCTCTTCTTGCTTTGGTCCCCACTCATAAGGCTTATCCTTTTGAGTCAAAGAAGTGAGAGGGACAGCAATCCTGGTGAAATTCGAAAAAAACCGTCGATAGTAACCGGCAAGTCCAAGAAACGATCGAATCTCCGTTGGTGTCTTCGGTGTACTCCAGTTCTTCACCGCATCAATCTTCACAGGATCCACGTCAACACCCTTTTCATTGACTATGTGTCCCAAGAATTGAACTTCTTTAAGCCAAAATTCACACTTGGAGAATTTGGCATACATTCGCTCTTTTCTTAGAATCTCCAAAATCAACTTAAGATGTTGCTCGTGTTCATCTTTGCTCTTGGAGTATATCAAAATATCATCAATGAATACAATCACAAACTTATCCAAGTATGGCCTGCAAACACGGTTCATGAGATCCATGAAAACCGCCGGTGCATTGGTAAGGCCGAAAGGCATTACCAGAAATTCATAATGGCCATATCTTGTTCTGAAAGCCGTCTTGGGAATATCATCATCATGTACACGGAGCTGATGATACCCAGACCTAAGATGGATCTTCGAGAACCATGCCGAGCCCTGAAGTTGATCAAAAAGATCATCGATACGCGGCAGTGGATATCGATTCTTAATGGTCAACTTGTTCAACTCGCGGTAATCTATGCACATTCGGAATGATCCGTCCTTTTTCTTGACAAACAGAACCGGTGCACCCCACGGTGAATGGCTTGGGCGAATGAATACTTTGTCATTATTTCTTGTAGCTGGCTCGCCAGTTCTTGTAACTCCGAAGGCGCAAGTCTGTAAGGAGCTTTGGCGACTTGGTTCGTGCCTGGTACTAAGTTAATTCGAAACTCTACTTGACGTTCTGGTGGAAGACCCGGCAAGTCGCCTTGAAATACTTCAGGAACATCTCTTATTACAGGAACGTCTTCAATGCTCTTTCCTTTCTCTTTCTTCTCCACAATGTGTGCTAAAAATGCTATACATTTATTCCTAAGGTACTTGTGTGCTTAAGTGCATGACATCAGCTTAAGACCCTTACTAGAAGTTTCCCCAAAAACTCTTAAAGTTATACCCGAAGGTAAGGGAACACGAATGTATTTTTCATGACAAATGATTTCCGCTTTGTGGGTGGCTAAGCAATCCCTGCCTATGATAACATCAAAGCTACCAAGATGCATAGGTATAAGATCAATATGGAAAACGTGATCACTTAAATTCACAGTACATCCAATAATAACAGTGTCAATATCAATAGTGTTTTCATCAGTCACTTCCACGTTAAACAGTTTATCTAAGTTTGTACGTGTTCTACCAAGCATGATTTCAAAATCATATGAAACGAAACTCCTATCAGCACTAGAATCAAATAAGACATATGCATAAAAATTGTTGATCAGAAATGTACCATTGACCACATCCTGGTTGGCTTGAGCTGCCAGAGCATTCAGTTGAAACGCTCTGCCTCTCGCCATCCTTTGATTATTTCCAGTCAATCTCGGGCACTGGTTTCTGAAATGACCCACTTCACCACACTCGTAACAGGATCTTGCCTGTACAGGTACCTGGCGAACAGGTACAGCTTGAACTGGTTGTGCTTGCGGATCTGGCAGTGCAAGTGGTGTAGGGGGTATCCTTTGTGCTTGCGGTGCACTCCGAAAAACGTTAGTAAAATGACCAAACTTGCCACAGTTGTTACAGACGCGACAAGGCAAGTTAGGAATGTGATGATATCTGCAGGTGTTACATTGAGGAGTTGCCCCAACATAATTTCTGGCAGTTAAATTGTTTGATGATTGCTGAGCAGACTTAGCAACTGGAGTAGTAACAACGAAATTCATGGTCTTTAATTTCTTGTTGCTACCTTTAGATGAACTGCCTTGTTCAGTTTTGACTTCAGTTAAAGCCTCTTTGGCAGTGGGCTTTGTATCAGCTTTATTTGACCCCTTCCGTGTGAGTGTTCCAGCCTTCATGTGATTATCAGTTTAAGTTGCAGATAAGCAGATCGCATCCTCCAGTGTTTTTGGGTTGCTACTGTAGACGGTGTCCTGAATCTGCATAGGCAGACCGCCTATGTACTTCTCAATAGCTCTCACTAACGGTGTCACCAGATGAGGTACTAGCAGACTTTACTCATGAAAGCGTGTATTTTAAATCACATTCTCCCCGCTATCCTGTTTGAGTTCCCAGAACTCAGTCTCAAGCTTCCTCATCTCACTACGAGGACAGAATTCAGTGGTCATCAAGTTCTTGACCTCAGTCCAAGACAGTGCTAGGGCAGCATCAACTCCCCTAGTTCACTTTTCGCCATTCCACCAAGTCAGTGCTCTCTTTTGGAAAACAATGGTGGCATAGCACACCTTCAGATTCTCGGGGCAATCACTGTTAATGAAGGTGTTCTCCATGCTCTCAAACCACTGCAGCAGACCAGTGGCTGTCTCAGAACCCGTAAACTTCTGTGGATTACAGGAGTTGAAGTGTTTGAATGTGCACACTGGTGGGTTTGCACCACCCCTATTCTGATTGAGAGTCTGATTGGCTTGTGTCAATTGATTCACCAATCCAGTAATAAGGGTTGCTAACTCTTGCATGCCGGAGTTGGCATTACCGTTGTTAGCACCATCAGCGTGGCTGTTTGTATCATCTTCGTTGTGACGGCGTGGCGGCATGTTTCTGAGGATAATAGAAACATGTTACTACCTTTTTCAACGTAAGTCATAAATACAAACTATGGTCAAATGAGTTTATTTCAACAGTTAGGATTACATATAGGAACTATATTTTTCTCCTATATGTCATTAAACTCATAACAAGGAAGTAATTTCCTAATATTACACTAACGCATCCTAGTTGGTCATATCTAATATAAACTAACTAGCCCTAAGTTTCAAACATTTCGCACCCTATACCAACACTGAAAACCTCCCGATACAGTGCAACAAGCTTATATATAGGGCAGACGTAGACTTGACCGCAGTCGCATCATCGCCGTCCCACCTCCGTTGCATTGCACCACGATTATGCCCTTGTTAAAATTTAGGGTGTACCATGTATCTTACCATTACCTCACTTCACAAACCTTATCCTGGGTAGGATAATTTTGAGTGAAGTGGTCTCTAGTTCGCTTGGACAATTAGGTTTGCCTAATGTCTAAGTTCACGTGACATGTAGGTTTGCCTATTTCTAAGTTCACCTGACATTAAAGTTCCCCTATTATCTACGTTCACTAAAAGTTCATACTAACTCCCAATGTTCATAATTATCAATGAGGGTTCATGTCATCACTGAGTGCTCTTATTGTCACTAAGTGTTCATATCCTCCCTATAATTTATTCTCATCAAGTGTTCATACCATCACCAAGTGTTAGTATCGTCACTATGCGTTCCTATTTTCACCAATTGTTTATATCATCGCTCAAGGCTTCAGTCTATCATTAAGTGTTCGTATCGTTCATTGATCCTACTCACCCCACGTGCCAAATAAGTGTGTTCATAAGTGATTTTATATGTGCTCATCAAATATGATCGTCCAATATGTCAATCCAAACCATATCCAACCAACACTCCATCAACATCTTTCCCAGCACTTCCTAATAATATCCTAAGTTCCTGACACTAACAGACCCCCAATATACTACAAATGGTATCTGTATATGGCATATGTAGGGGTCAGTCGCAACTGCCCCAGCCACCGTCCCACCACCTTTATAGCATACCACGAGTGTGTCCTTGTCTGGTGATCCTAGGTCAAACAAATAATTCCTAAGGCACATAAATTCCTAAGGCACATAAATTCCTAAGCAGTTAATTTCCTAAGCAATTAGTTTCCCAAACGGGTAGTTCCCTTATTCTTCAATACTGACATCCACCTAATGGTATATGTATAGGGCATATGTAGGGGTCAGTCGCAACTGCCCCAGCCAACGTCCCACCACCTTTACGATACACCACGTGCATGTCCTTATCGAATCACTAGGACACAAGTAAGCACAAAATCAGCAATTAATACATGTGAATTAGATATATAATCAGTAGTTCAAATAACATGTAATAAACATATAAGCTTGACTCTTGAATATACTAACTAGTGTATGAAATAATTCATACTAGGGTATCGTACGGTTATAGACTAGGTCAACCATTTCTAGTAACCTAATTCCCTATAACCCAGGCTCTGATACCAATCAGTAACACCCCGACCGATGGCTTAAATGTCGGGATGCCACGAGGGATGTGTAGATTGTTCATAAGTTCATGGGCATCTAATTAAATGATCACATATCAATTAATCAACCAAATTAATTACATCAAAAATCATGTTCATCATGAATTAGTTACATCAACTACGCGAAATATTTAGCTAACTAACTAAATTCTAGTCTTCAGAATTTCAGTTATTTTAGCTAAGTCCAAGAATCCTATGTGATGTTGTCCAAAAGATGTAGAGCTATCATGCCCTACTAACTTCTGCTCGTTCCCTGAAACATGTAGAAAAATCAAGTGTCAACTACGAAGTAGTTGGTGAGTAATCATAAGTTTTTATTTTTAAAAAATGTTTTACAAAATGATTAAAAAAGTTTATAGTTTCATGACAAAATCCACATGAGCACCTGCGAGATAATCACAACACACAATCACATATTTCAAATAATCATAGATAATCAATCACATATACATTCAACCAATCTGAGTCATCAATATCTTCAATTAGTAAAAGTGACAATACATGCATCATTGTGAATGACCAAGGTCAATGACAACGACACGCGGAGTTGGGGCAATCCACGTGACGTTACATGCATTCATTGCGGATGACCGAAGCCAACAACGACCCATGGAATAGTGACAATACATGCATTCATTGCAGATGACCGAAGTCAACAACAATGACCCACGGAATAGTGACAATACATGCAATCATTGCAGATGACCGAAGTCAACAACAACGACCCATGGAATAGTGACAATACATGCAATCATCACGGATGACCAGAGTCAACAGCAGCGACTCATGGAATTATGATAATCCAATAATCTGAATTTCATAACAATAAACAAGGGTCATCCATATGTTATTAAGATAATGTGCAAATCTAGTATACATGTTCCACCTCCGAGTTTAAAACAAAATAGTTTAAAAGGAGGTTATGAGAAATCACCTTAGTCCTTGGATTCAGTGTTTTCGTAATATGCGCGCTCAAGTAGGTGTAATCAATGTCAAATCAACAATCTGTAATTATCGTGTGATCATGTTCATAAGTTTATGCATTTAACTTTTATGTTCATTCTTAATTTATTAACTTAATTTATTTCCTCTAAGTTTAAATGAACACTTGTTGCTATGAAAATTATTATCACCACCTAAAATTCTAAACTTGTGAGTTTTAATCATATAGTGATGATAACCTCTACATATAAGACCTTTTGTGTAGCTTCCATAGATGTGAATATTAAATGTTGCCAACCTTAGTTATACACATTTCTAACCATACATGCATGACTTAATTTAATCAACCTCCATAATTTATATCATTTAAATCCAGTTTATGTTTAAGAAACTTATATTTAAGTCATTTCCATAAAATGTTCACATTATATATAAAACCTCATATTTCAACTTAGGTTATCAAGAAAAGATGGCTACTTATCTTTCATCATGCATGCATGCACATAAATCAATTCTTATTCCTTGGTTTAAAAGAGCTCGAGTTCAATATCATTTGGTCCAATTATACCCCTAGGTTCGCTGTTCCCAAAGGTGATTCAATGAGTCCAGGTTCGGCCAAGATAATGGCCCAGACTAGCACAAGGTTCGGCCCAAATGATTCGTGAGGTGAGCCTAGGCTCGCGGTTGCCTCTTCCCTTAGGCGAACCTCCTTGGTTCGTTAACTTAGGATTCGCCTAGCCAAGGAAGTCCTAGGTTCGGCCATCCAAGAGATAGGTTCGCCATGCATTTACTCACCAACCAAGGTGCGGCTAAAAAAGGGTTCGTGCAAGGAAAGCTTCGGCTAGCTTGGAGGTTTGCATGAATTAGGTTCGGCAATGAGAGAACTCTAGCCATGCAGTAGGTTCGTAGCAATTAGGGTTTCCAGGCCAAAGGTTCGTGACCCAGGACGTTCGTCTCCTTCAAGCTTCGGCTAGGTCAAGTCCGATGTAACAGGTTCGGCTACACCATGTTTGTGGCTAAAGAGGTTCACTAAGGTTCGGATATGTGCAGGGTTTGGCTAGGGTTCGTGAGGCATCCCTAAGATGTGGCCGGTGAAGGTTCGGCCGAACTACACAGGTTCGCCGACCTGCATATGTCCCCACGAGCTGAAACCCGTTCACCATCCTCATCATCATGTCCCTAACCTTACAGGTTTGTTCATAGCCTCACTAGGTTCACTACTAGCCAGATTAACACATATAAAACCTAAAAAAATCGTGTAAAAAGATAGTAACCATGTTCGAATAGGGTTTTTAACCAAAACCAAAAAGTAAAAGCCTCGGGTTTACCTCGAATGTTGACCAAACGTGTGATTTCTTCGTGGATTTGTGTTCTCCTCGATCACGCGGTCGTTTAGGCACCAAGATCTTGCAATTCCCTTGAGAGATGAGAAAGAAAATCTAGATAGAACTTGGAGAGGGAGAGAGGTGGAGGTTTTGGTGTTTATGGGTGTGAAATGAAGAAGAAAGAAGGAGTATTCTTTCTTATTACCCGTTGCCTCCCCGCGTTTTCGGTCTCATTATTTCGCGATATAATTTATAAATGTCTCGGTTTTGCTCGTAAATGAGTATATAAACATAAAATGTTTAAATAATTAACTTACGTTTTAATAAAATGTTTTTACTTAGGTTATTTCGTAAAATGATTTAGTTAAATTCTTTATTTAAATAAACAATTTGTTTGGATTTGTTTTAGGTATTGATTCCTAATAAACATTATTAATTTCTTATTTATTAATTTAATATTGTTAAATATTATTTCGTTATCTCGTCAAAACGCGTTACTCACGTACATATTCGTAAAGATCGTCAACTTTCCGAATCCAACGCTCGTATCGTATTTCGATTAAATTTACATTTTATGGAATATCTTCTCAGGATATTTTTCTTAATAATTATATTCGTGTGAATCGTCACCCACGCGAATACATTATTAAGTTAATATTTCTGAAATAACATTCGCGTTGATATTTTATTAACGTTAATATTATAAATCCCAATCCAAAACCCACTAAACCATATCACTAACACATCCGTGATAGACCGAAATATACATATGTATAGGGCATATGTAGGGATTAGTCGAAACTGCCCCAGCCACCGTCCCACCGCTATTTCGATAAACCATGACCATGTGTCCTTGACTATGTTTGGAAACCAAACAATAACAAACTCCAAATTCCTTTCCATTCTAAATCATAATCCAAAATCTGCGAATTCAACTGCGATAAACTCTCTGGTTCTGTTTAGTTGTGTTTCAACTAAACTTCCCATGGTTTATGCATATAATAATATGTCCTCAATATGTATACCAATATTAGTAATAACATCCAATAATTCATTATCATTTATAATTATCATATCAGGTCATAACAGTACAGTTGTACATGTACGGACAACTTGAAATACAGTGATGTTACAAAATTGCTGAACTCTCAACCATACAACTAAAACTCCAACTGCACAACTATCAAAAAGACCAAGGAAATGTTCAAGACATCCTTAAGTGAATTTATCTCCACTATCAACTTGTATGACATGGATAACTAGCAACAGACTTTAAATCCCGCAAGGTCAATGGGAGTTAGCTTAGTCTCAGACAGTACAGCCTTCATGTCCATGATAAATCAACAAGCCCGGCTTATCAATTTATCCGGTAAACTACTAGGGGCTCATGTATAATGCATCAAATGAGACTGTCTTCATTGCTTTTGGAAAAATTCAACATCTTTCAAAGCTTAGTGTTGAGGGAGAAGAAAACTTTATGTTGTTCAAGAGTTTCATGAACAACTATAATACTTTTCTTGCCAGAGAATTTGCCCATGCAACTCCCACATAGGATAATCTTAAGCAGATGAACCCAGCAGATGTGGGGGAGATGAATATCACATGGCAAATGGCGATGGCCGTGTTTGATGCCAAGAAGTTTATCAAGAAATATGGAAAGAACATGTTTGGAAACAACCCTGGAAGAAAATTGGGATTCAATTAATCAAAGCTTAGTTGCTACAATTGTGATCAACCTGGACATTTCACCAAAGAATGCAAGTTTCCTAAGAATGGAAAAGAAGCTAAAAAAGAAAGTTAATGAAGCTATAGGTGCTGGAACTTCAAAGGCCCTGGTCACTCAAGAGTCAGACTCTAGTGATTGGAGTGATTAACTTCTTGAGCAAGAGATCAGCTTGAGTCATGCATTCATGGCAGAGGTTGATGAGTAACACTTTGAGGTCGATGAGAAACAGAATAAATCACTAATTAAAAAAGTAACAAAGTTAAAATACTTTAACTCAGAGTTTCTTAAAAATGTAGCAATTTTTAAAACAAAAATTGATGTTGAAAGGAAAGATATTTCAAAACTCAAAGAGCTTTTAAGTGACAAAAAATATCACTATTGAGCTGCTAATAGAAGAATAAATGAGATAACTTTGGAACTAAACCAAGTTAAAACTGAGTTATCAAAAACTAAGATAACAGTTGATAAATATGACTATTCTAGTAATGGTGTTGCGGGTATGATCAATGCCCAAGTGTGTGGCGAAAGGACCAATGGTATCGGTTATAAAGAGGTTGAACATCCTTTTAAGCACAATGATTCTACCATGCCAAGATTAAAAAACTCATTTGATGACATAGTCTCTAAGTTATACCTTGGGTCTCATTCCCCATTGTCCTTGACACGCCAGTCTCTTTAACGGTTGATCCTGAAATGAAAAATTTGAACTGTTCTAATAATTCCTAGATCTGTGCAGAAAATGTAAGTCCTTGCAGACAGGTTGACGAGCAAGTGGAAAGAAGTACTAAGAAGAGCACATATTCTACTTTTGTGTTGAACAACTCAAAAACTTTTTTTTCAAATTTTAACAATGTTGGCAGTTTTCAAACTACTTCTGTAAATCATAGTGAACTAATTCATGGTTTGAAGACCAAGTTTGTAAAACCTACTAGTAATGTTAATAGTAATTTGTGTTTGGAAACAAATTTTGAACTCTCAAAAGGCAAATAAATCCTATTTCATGACACAATCATTGTAGGAACAAGTTCAAGCCTAATTCCAAACTGTGAACCTTTTTTTCCAAAGAAATCTTTTGGACAAATCTCTACAAATTAATTTCCTGGTTCAAGTTATTGTGAAGTAAAGCCTTTTGACATCATTGAGGATTGTCAAAATGTATGTTGTTATGCTTGCGGGAAACCAGGACACATTTCTTGGCATTGTTTTCACAGGCCTGTTGAATTCTTTAATGGAAAGAACCAAAAGGTCACATCTAAGTCTAGCACCATCATGAAACTAAAGAAGGCTGAAAAACCTTCGATGCTCAAGATTAGGAAGACAAATAAATCTTAGAATTAGTATTTTACTAATGCTAACAAGATAAATCCAAGAAATACAAGAAAATTTGGAAACTATAAAGTAAAATAAAAGAAAATTTGGAAAGAAAAATCAACATATAAATAGTTGATTCTGGCAAGTTAAAAAACACATATGACCTCTCACAGAAAACTCAAAAGTACTCAAGTTTGTTATGACTTGGATGCCTTTGATAATTAAGTATTTCAACACTATGCAAGGGTAACCAAAGAAGATAAAAAATGTACGGTATATAGACAGTGGTTGCTCCAGACATATGACAGGGACTTCTCTCAATTACATGAAGTGACACCATTTAGTGGAGGACATGTTTCTTTTGCTGGTGCTAAGGGAGGAAATATAAGCATGATGGGTACTTTCACAAATTAGAAATTATTTTTTGAAGATGTATACTATGTAGAAGAACTCAACCATAGCTTGTTGAGTGTATCTTAGATTTGTGACAATAGTTTCTCAACTCACTTCACCAACAAGGAATGTCTGATTTTGAAGCCTGGGTTTGTAATCCTAGAGAAGTGGATACTGATGAGAACTCCAAGAATCAACAATGCATGCATCATCAATACGAACTTTGATTCCTTCACAAAAAAAAACACGTATGTTCTCCAAAGGTTCCGAAAGTGATTGCTTCTTATGGACTCGTGGATTGGGACATGTAAGTTTGAAGAATTTGAATCGAGTAGAAAAAAGAGATCATGTTATCGGGCTACCTTCAAAGGATTTTTCTTCTATAGAGAAGTGCATATCATGTGATAAGGGAAAGCAACAGAAAAGACCTAACAAGCCCAAACTTTTCAATTCAATATCTTCCGTATTGCAACTTCTGCACATGGACTTGTTTGGCCCAATTCATGTCATGGACATAGGGGGAGATTCATAATGCCTTGTCATCACTTATGAATTTTCTCGATTCACTTGGGTATTATTTATGGCTAAGAAGGATAAGACAACTGATTTATTGAAGAAATTTATCACCCCGATAGAAAATCAGACAAGTTTGAAGGTTAAGGTGATCCAAACAGGCAACGGCACAGAGTTCAGAAATCAATAATTATTTGATTATAGTGATGAGAAGGGGATTCCAAGACTATGTAGTGCAGCTCGCACTTCACAATAAAATGGAAAGGGAGATTAGCACAACATAATTTTAATCGAAGCATCTTAGACAATGTTGTCATAGTCAAAACTGACTATTTTCTTCTGGGCCGAAGCTGTCAACACAGCTTGCTATGTTGAAAATCGAGTATTACTGAACAAGTGTCATCTGAAAACCCCTATGAAATCTTCTTCAAGCAGAAACCCAAGGATGGACATTTCAAAGCTTTTGGTTGTCCTTACACTCTGCTTCATACTGAGCCCAGTCACAAGTTTGATGGCAAAGTAGACTTGACACATCGTGGAATCTTATTACATAGATTGGCATGAAATGAATCATACCTATGTAGGAACAGGTCCAAACTGGTTGTTCCAATATGATTCAACCTTTGAACCTTTTTATGTTCCTTCTGAGTGTGCAAGTATACCAAATCCAGATGACAACTTCTACAAAAGTGATGATGTGGACTATAGAGTAGATTATGTCCCTTGTGATCCAAAGCTTCTGACCATTGAGCCACCAGGATTGTGCAAGACTGCATAGTCGGTTACTGAAGTTCATCCACAAGCTTCACAAACTTCTCACCAATCTATTGACAATCCATTGTTTTGAGACAGTAATTCTGAAGAGGACATTGTGGATCATGCTGAAGAATCAAGTGAGACTACTCTTGATGACAACACTGCCACCTCTACTAAGGAACAACTCACTCATACTAGCAATCTACTTGACAACTTGGAAGTAGAAGATATTCCAACTTCAACCATTCCTATTCCGACTGCTTCTCTTGATGGTACTCTTCCACACAGCGAGTCCAATTAACTCTTGTTTGTATTCTTATTTCTTATTGCAGGTTGAAGCAAACAATATCAAGATGTCCCTTAAGGAGTCTAGCTGAACCAAGGCTATGCAAGAATAGTTGATGCAATTTAAGAAATTGAAAGTGTGGAATTTGGTTCCACTATCCAAAGGAAAGTTACCAATTGGTACTAGATGGGTGTTTAGGAAAAGGATGACACCAGGGTTATCATCAAAAACAAAGCTCATTTGGTGGTGCACGGTTTTTATCAGCGTGAGGGAATCGACTATGAAAATGTATTTGCACCTATTGCAAGACTTAAAGCTATCCACATATTCTTGTCCTATGCTTCATACATGAACTTCACTGTGTTATCAGATAGATGTGAAGACTGCTTTTCTGTATGGAAAGGAAAAAGGAGAAATCTACATTTGTCAACCTCCGGGATTTGAAGATCTGATGCATCCTGACTATGCCTAAGAGTTAGACAAAGCTCTTTATTGTGTTCATCAAGCCACTTGTACTTAGTACGCTACACTCACCGATCATCTTCTCGCCAACGGATACACACATGGAGCCAACGACCAAACATTATTCGTTCTCAAGGATAAGAACGATTTGATCCTTTTCCAAATCTATGTTGATGATATCGTTTTTGAATACACAAGCAGGATGTTGTGTAAAGAATTTAAGATCGTGATGAAAAGAAAGTTTGAGATGAGTGTACTGGGCAGATGACCTTATTATTAGTTCTTCAAGTAAAACAAGATTCAAAAGGAGTACTCATTCATCAGGGAAAGTATGTGACTAACATACTTACTGATTTCAACATCATGGATGCTAAACTTGCTTCCACTCCCATGGATGCACGTCCAATGTTGACTATTGACCTTGCTGGAGAAGATGTGGATGAACACATCTGTCGATCCATGATTGGCTCATTTATGTATCTCATTGCTAGCCAACTAGGCATCATGTTTTCCTTGTGTCAATGCGCAAGATATTAAGCAAATCCTAAATCATCTCATCTAATTGATGTCAAAAGAATATTCGACTACCTAGCCAACAAGCCTCGCCTTAGTCTATGGTATCCTAAGGATTATAAATTTAATCTTTATGCTTTTTTGATAGTGATTTTGGTGGTTGCAACTTATACAGGAAGCCAAAAACGGGTGGATGTCAATACTTGGTGGTGGATATGATCAGGTGCTACTGTTAGTGGCACAATGATATTTCAGTGTTCCGTTAGTAGTGATACAAAAATTAGCCTGTAAAAAAATACATAACACAAGATGCTTATCTAGTGATTTTACTTGTTGAATTTTAAAAGCAATTAATTGCCGTAAATAAACTGAATGTGGAATGTTTGACCGAGAGTTTTACCAAAATTTAGTTTATCATATTATTAGGTTAGTATCCGATGTATTACACAGATTACATAAAGAAATATAACGAATAATTATCAATGAAAATTTATAAAAAAATAAGATGATTTTTAATATAAAATACGATTACAATTTCGTATGATTTAAATTTTAAATATTAAAATAATAATATTATTTCTTTAGAAACTAACTTTTTTTAGAATTTGTTTTTCTTGGAACATTTTGTTTCAAATAATTTTTTTTGAAAATTTTATAATCTATAATAGTTTTCTTATAAAAAGTGTGTCTTTAATATTAATATATTTTAATGTATTAAAAATATTTTTTATTTTAAATATATTAAAAGTATATTTAATATTTAATTAGAGAGAGATGAGAGAAAATAAAGGTTGGGAAACTTTAAAATCATGTATGTGACGCTAAAAACATTTATTTATTAGTATAGATATATTATATAAACGATTGTGGCATGATATTTTTCTGTTCAATAACACAAATAAAAAATGTGATTCGTTTGTTAACATTAGTGGACTTTAAGTAATCTTTTTTAGATTTATATATAATATTTTAATAGAATGCTTAAGTTAGTGTAAAATAGTTTTAATAAAATAAATAAATAAGTTTAAATCTATGTAGTACTTCTTTTTCTGCCTTTTTTGTAAGCTCCTATTCTTTTTGTGTTCGTTTATATTGATGTACGTAGGAAAACTCTGCTCTTTTGTCAGCTATCAACCTTCAAGCATCAGGGATGCAACACTATCAGACTCCTTCATCTTAGTCAATCCCATTTGAGACTGCATTCCTATCATCTGGGCAAGCTGGTTCAGTGTCCAAGATCAGTCCAGAGAGTGAAGAAAATATGCTACTATAGATATATTATATAAACGATTGTGGCATGATTTTTTTTCTGTTCAATAACGCAAATAAAAAATGTGATTTGTTTGTTAACATTAGTGGACTTTAAGTAATCTTTTTTAGATTTATATATAATATTTTAATAGAATGCTTAAGTTAGTGTAAAATAGTTTTAATAAAATAAATAAATAAGTTTAAATCTATGTAGTACTTCTTTTTCTGCCTTTTTTGTAAGCTTCTATTCTTTTTGTGTTCGTTTATATTGATGTACGTAGGAAAACTCTGCTCTTTTGTCAGCTATCAACCTTCAAGCCTCACGGATGCAGCACTATCAGACTCCTTCATCTCAGTCAATCGCATTTGAGACTGCATTCCTATCATCTGGGCAAGCTGGTTCAGTGTCCAAGATCAGTCCAGAGAGTGAAGAAAATATGCTACTGTTTAAGGGTTTTATGAACAGTTATAATGCATTCATAGCTGGAGAATTAGCACCTGCCAACCTTACTCAGGATAATCTAGAGCAGATAAATCCAGCAGATGTTAAGGAGATGGATATCTCATGGCAGATGGCAATGGATGTCTTTCGGGCAAAGAAGTTCATCAAACGGTATAGAAGGAACAACTTTAGAAACAACCTGGGAATGAAACTTGGATTCGATAAGTCAAAGCTGCGGTGCTACAACTGTGATCAACCGGGTCACTTAGCCAGAGAATGCAAGCAGCCAAAGGTGGCTAAATAAGGAGAGAAGAAGCCTGAAGAGAAGGCTGGGAATGCTGCTGTTGGAGGAAGTGCTAGCTCATCTAAAGCACTCGTGACTCAAGAAACTGACTCCTATGATTGTAGTGATCAGGTGCAGGAATTGGAGCTAACTCTGAGTCACGCTTTCATGGCTGAGGCGGATGACAAGCAGAATGAGGTAACCCAAAATCTTTGCTCTACCTCTTGTATTGATAAAGTATTTAAGTATAGGTCACACAATGAATCACTAATTAAGGAAGTAAGCAAACTTAAATACTTTAACTCAGAATTTCTTAACAATGAAGGAATTTTTAAAAGAAACCTTGAAGCCGAGGGTCGGGATGTGGCAAGGCTTAAAGAACTTTTAAGTGATAAAGAGTCCAACTATCGTGATGCTAGACGCAAAATTGATGAACTCACCTTAGTGTTGGACCAAGTTTAAACTCAACCTTCTAAAACTTCTGTAAAATGTGAAAAATTTGATTATTCAAGCAAGGTTTTGGAAGACATGGTAAGCATACAATACAGAGAAAAGAGGGGTAAAGGTATAGGTTATAAGGAGTGTGAACCACCTTTCAACCATAATTACTCCATCATGCCCAATATCAACACATCTGTTGATGATCTGTTGTTGAAATCTGACCGAAGGTTTGATTTCAGCACTAATTCTAACAAACCAGTTTCTTTGACAGCAGATCCCATTGAGACCGGCTCCAATATTTCTGATGATTCTGAGATGTGTGCAGATAGTTTAAACAAAACAGGTGTGAGGGGGAAGATTGAAGAAAGAAATGCTGGAGGAGCACAGATTGTTCAACATCTTTTGGAACATCATCTTTTATTTCAAACCCTGATTTTGTTGGAAAAGTTGATGAATTTAAAATTAAAACAAATGAGATGTCTAAAAACTTTAAATGAACTTTTGTTAAGAAAAATGTTATTTTGGAAACAATATCTTCGTGTTTGCATCATGAGTACAAGGGTCATTCCACAGTCACCAAAGAGGCAGGTTCAAAGTTAAACCCTGACTGTGAACCTTTTGTTCCAACAAGGTCTTTGGAACAAGCCTCCTCAAGCTCATCTTCTAGCCACAGTGACTGTGATGTAAAACCTTTTGACCCTAAGGAATTTCATGAGAAGGTATGTAGTTTTGTTTGTGGTAGACCAGGCCACATTGCCAAAAATTGTCTGCACAGACCGACTGAATTCTTTTATGGAAAGAATCAGAAGGTCACACCCAAGGCTAAACCCTCTATAAAATCAACGAGGGCTGACCAATCCTTAAAGCCTAGGGTGAATCCTCAGAAAGAATCTCAAAAGCAATCCACTGCCAAAAGGACAAAGTCGTTCAAACATCATCAATCTGGTTTTCAAAAACAAAATTCAAACTTTTCAAAAGTTAAAAACAGGTCACGTTGGAGACGTGATCCACCTGTAAGAAGCTCATTAAAACCAGTTAACCATGGCAGTGGTGCAAGATCAAAGATTGATAAGGGCAAAACATGTAAATCAAAAGGGGTTCACAAGAAAGAACCCATTATCTCTCCTGTGCCTAAACATGTTATGGTTTGGGTACCCATCTCTCATTGATTGTGTGAAATGCAGGGACGGCCCAGTAAGATTAAAAATGTTTGGTATGTAGACAGTGGCTGCTCCCGGCATATGACTGGGGATTTCTCTCAATTACATGAAGTTACACCATTCAATGGAGGATATGTATCATTTTCTGGAGACAAGGGAGGAAGGATTAGCTTGAAAAGCACGGTTACCAATGGAACTCTTAGTTTTGAAGACGTGTATTATGTTGAAGAGCTCAATCACAATTTGTTGAGTGTTTCCCAGATTTGTGACAAGAATTTTTCGACACACTTCATAAACAAGGAGTGTCTTATTTTGAAGCCTGGTTTTGTTGTGCCTGAGAAGTGGATGCTGATGAGGACTCCAAGAATCAACAATGCATACATTATCAACATGAATTCAGATTCATTCACTGAGAACACTTGTCTGTTCTCAAAGGCATCGGAGCATGATTGTCTGCAATGGCATCGCTGACTAGGTCAAGTAAATCTGAAGAATCTCAACAGACTCGCCAAGGGAGATCACGTTATCGGTCTTCCTTCTAAGGACTTCTCTACCATTGAGAAATGCATCGCATGTGCCAAGGGGGAAGCAACATAAGAGACCCCACAAGCCTAAGATATTCAACTCTATATCATCGCTTCCGCAACTTCTTCATATGGATCTCTTTGGACCAGTTAATGTTATGAGTATCAGAAAGAAATCATATTGTCTAGTGGTGACAGAGGATTATTCCAGATGTACATGGGTGTTCTTTCTGGCCAAGAAAGATGAGACACAAGAGATTGTGAAGAAGTTTATCACCTTGATTGAAAATCAGAAGAACTTGAAGGTTAAGGTGATCAGAACCAACAATGGCATAGAATTTAGAAATCAGAATCTCATTGATTTCTGCGATGGGAAGGGGATAGGCCAACAGTACAGTGCAGCTCGTACTCCTCAACAAAATGGAGTTGCGGAGAGAAGAAACAGAACACTCATTGAAGCTGCACGAACCATGTTGTCTGAATCTAAACTTCCGATTTTCTTCTGGGCCGAGGCTGTGAACATAGCTTGTTATGTTCAAAATCGAGCATTGCTGAACAAACGCCATCAGAAGACTCCCTGTGAAATATTCTGCAATCAGAAGCCAAAAGTTGGTCATTTCAAATCATTTGGTTGTCCGTGCACTCTCCTCCATACTGAGCCGAATCACAAGTTTGATGACAAGGGTGATGAGTGTTACTTCGTGGGCTATTCATCTGAAAAGGCCGCCTATCGAGTATACAACAAGAAGACTCGGATGATCGAGGAATCATATTATATCGATTGTCAAGATATGAACTCTACGGACACCGGTTCTGGTCCAAACTGGCTATTTGAGTATGATTAATCTTAATTCTACTTTTAGGCCCTTTGACACTACATCCGAGAGCGCTGGATCATCTGAGTAAACCGATGATTTCTACAAGGGTGATGATGTAGACTATAGGGTTGACTATGTTCCATGTGATCCCAAGCTTCTGTCGGTTGACCCTCCAGGCATGTACAATCGTGCTCCTCCAGATCAGCCAACCCCGATACATGATGTTCTCCCATCAGATCCACACTTCTCAATCTGTTCAACCAGTACCAGAAACAGATGAAGTTTCGTCTTCCTCCCACAAAATTTTGATAATCCACTATTCTCAGATAACATTCCTGAGGAACATTGGAGCCGAAGCAAGTGAGACTGTTCAGGTCCACAACATCTCTTCCTCCAGTGAAGATCAAGTGAACAACATCAGCAATCTGCTAGACAATCTAGCCGTGGAAGAATTGCCAACACTCAGTATCAACAAGAATCATCCAGTTGACAATATTATTGGACCTCTCTCGGAAGGCGTTCTCACTTGGAGCCGATCTATTCCAGCTCAGAACCTCTTGCCTGAAGAGACAATCACCAGAAGTCAATCAGGTCCGATTAATTCTTGTTTATATTCCTTTTTCATTTCGCAGGTCGAGCCCAAGAATGTCAAGATGACTCTCAAGAAGTCTAGCTGGGTCGAAGCTTTGCAAAAGGAGCTGGTGCAGTTTCAGAAACTCAAGGAATGGAATCTGGTTCCTCTACCCAAAGGAAAGCTGCCTATAGGAAGCAGATGGGTTTTCAGAAACAAAAAGATGACTCAGTAATTATTATCAAAAATAAGGCACGGTTAGTAGTTCAGGGCTTCTACCAACAGGAGGGGATTGACTATGAAGAAGTCTTTGCACCAGTTGCAAGACTTGAAGCTATACGGATCTTCTTGGCCTACGCTTCCTACATGAACTTCACTATATATCAGATGGATACGAAAACAACTTTCTTGTATGGAAAGGTCAAGGAAGAAATTTATGTGTGCCAACCCCCATGTTTTGAAGATTCACAGTATCCATACCATGTCTACAAGTTGGACAAAGCCCTTTATGGTCTTCATCAAGCACCACGAGCAAGGTTTGCTACACTCATGGATCATTTGCTAGCTCATGGTTATACCCGTGGAGCAATTGATCAGACACTCTTCGTTAGCAAAGATAAGGACGACTTGATTCTAGTCCAAATCTATGTGGACGATATTATTTTTGGTTCCACGAGCTCGGTGCTTTGCAAGGAATTTGAGGCTGTGATGAAGAAAAAGTTTGAGATGAGTGCAATGAGAGAAATGACCTTCTTCCTTGGTCTTCAGGTAAAGCAAGATCAGAAAGGCGTGTTGATTCATCAAGGAAAGTATGTTACTGATATTCTGACAAAGTTCAAGATGTTGGAATCAAGGTCTGCATCTACCCCCATGGCTGCACGTCCAGTTTTAACTTAGGATTCGAATGGTGATGATGTCGATCAACACCTATATCGCTCGATGATTGGCTCATTGATGTACCTAACCTCCAGTCGTCTTGATATCATGTTCTCTGTATGTCAGTGTGCCAGATATCAAGCCAATCCGAAGGCTTCTAACCTGATTGATGTCAAGAGGATCTTTCGTTACCTTGTCGGGAAACCTCGTCTCGGTTTATGGTACCCTAAGAACTCTGATTTTCATTTACATAATTACTCTGACAATGATTTTGGTGGTTGTAACTTAGACAGGAAATCCACCACGGGAGTATGCCAATACTTAGGAGATCGTCTTGTCTCATGGCAGTGCAAGAAATAGACAACCGTATCCACATCTACTGTGGAAGCTGAATATGTTGCTGCTTCCAGTTGCTACTCTCAGGTTATATGGATGCAACAGCAGCTCATTGATTACGGTTTAAATTTTCTTGACTCTCCTATTTATTGTGACAACGAAGCCGCCCTTCAGATCGTCAAGAATCCGGTACAACACTTCAAAACTAAACATATTGACATCCGGATTCACTTTATCCGTGACTGTTTCGAACAGAAACTGATTCACCTTGAAAAGGTCCACACAGATGATAATCTGGCGGATCTTTTCACCGAACCGTTTGATACAACTCGATTTCACCATCTCCTTGCATCTTTCAAACTAATCAGTTTTGACTAAACTGTATTTGTAAATACTATAAAAATTTGTTTTTTGTTTTATTATATTTTATTTTTAGATCACAAATTTAGGGGGAGAATATTTACAAAAACAACAAAAAGATTTTCGGTCTTTGAGTCAAAATTACAAAAACAACAAAAAGATTTTAGTTTCTGAGTCAGTCTAAGATGATCTACAAGTTTAGGGGGAGTAAATCTTGAATAGAAACAAAAAGATTTTCATTCTTTAAAATTTAAGAAAATTAGAAAAATACAAAAAGATTTTCCTTTTCGACTATTAAGTTAAGTTGTTCAATTGGGAATTGAAATGTCTTCTGACACTCAAAAAGTTACAATTTCTAAAAGAATAACAACTTCCAATAACTATAATTCACTAAGACATTAAAACAAGTTTTTCCAATTATAAATAAATGGACATGATCTTTCAAAAATATTACATATTGATGTGTTGTGAAACACATCTGTTTTTCTATTTGTTTTTATTTAGTTTCTGTACAGTTTTATGCGTTTTTAGAGTCGCTTGATGCTGGTTCTTCACATTTCCATGATTTGATGCTTGTAGGTAATAAAGGTTTTATTATGGCACAAAAGATCAAGAAAACGAGCTCCCAGGTGGACAAGAACAGACACAACAACAAAGCAGATCAAAAACAGAATTCTGGTGATTGTCGCGTATCGCGACAGCCTCAAGACACCCTGTCGCGTAGCGCGACAGGTAGAAAAAGTCCAAATTGCCCTTTTTAATGATGATGGGTTGACCCGACTAATTTTTCGGGTACTGGGTACCCTCGCATAGCGCGAAGGGTTTGAGGATTACGCGACAGGGTTAAAAATTCAGAATTTCGAGTTTATTGTTTCTGAAACGGCTGGAGGCATGGGGATTCGATTTTTACGACTGGGAGAAGACTTTGGGAGAGGATTAGAAACCAGGGGAAGAGATTTAGGTCGAGATTGGTCATCGAGAAGCCCTAAGAGAGTGATCCGAAGGGTGTAACGTGATCGGTTCTTGTTCCTTTCTTGTATTTCCTATTCGTATGATGATTGATTGTGGTTTACACGCTATTTCTTCCTGTTTATTTATGATGATTTGTGGCTAAACGTTTTAGACCACCTAGGGTTTTATAATATGCATGTTTAATGATTGTGATGATTGATTGTGGAACAAATTCGGGTTTTTCAATGATATAACGATTTGGTTTGGATTCTTGGATGTGTATGAATGTTATATTGTTTGTTTGTGATTTGATTTATCGATTCCTCGTGTGCTTTGGCGAATGTATTTCGTGTAATAGGTGCATGCTAGGTCAATTACTTGGTGTTCTTGATTTGTGGATGGATTACTAGACGTAGTGATTCAAAGGAATTATGATTACGTCACAACCGAATTAAATGTTTAACCAAATTCAATAGCCGTGAGGTGAGGGTTTGTTAGTATGTCTTGAGTATTCAACAACTAGCTAAAGTCTTTGTGAAAAGACTAAAATTAGGTTAATTGAACATAGTCTTGTATGCTAAATCCAAGATGAATCTCCTTTTAATCCCTTGCATGTTTATGTATTGAGACTTTCGTTTCCATGAGGTAGAATGTCTTTAGGATGTATTATTGAAGGGTTGGTTAACTTGTGAGAGTAATTAACCTAAACCGGTATTTAAAAGACTTATAGACACTTTAGTTGAAATCTTTGAGAAAGGTTAAAGAATCTCTAATTTGTTAATAAGTTAAAATTCAAAGATCCCGGTTCCAAAATAAGTTCCATAATCAATCTAAACACATTATACATGTATTAAGTAAACCCTAGGTAGTCATTTCATCATTCGTGACTTTTTGTTGCATTTTCCTTATTGAGTCTTAATCCAGTCTTTCTCGATTATCAAAATTTAGTTTAATCAGTTATTAACAAGACCCCCCCATTTAAACAATTATTTTAAATCAAGTAAATTTGTATACATAAGTCTTTGAGTCTATTTTGAATTTTCTATAGAATTTTGTGGGTTCGATATCCGGACTTACTTTTCTGTACTGCTTTTGATAGGTTCACTTGCCTGTTGGTAGTTTAGTTTAGAGAGTCTAGAGTATTACTTAGTGTCTAGGTTAGTTTTGATTTTTATTAGTTTTAATTAAACTACTTTGCACACATCACATATACAAATAAGTGAGAAGTAAGGAGAATCAGATAATCAGAAAATTGCAACAACTATTTGACTTTTTGCATAAATCTTTAAGTCAAAACGAGATTGTGTTTCAATAAACTTGAAATTGTTTTGAAAAACTCAGGTATTTTCCATGTTTTGTGCAAAAAAAGAACGGGAAATACTTACTGAAGCATCCTTTGTTTTGCGTAAGCAAAGAACTGGATGTGTGATGTTAAGGACAATGTGCCTTCAGATCAGTAAACCAAAAGATGCCAATAAGCACAAAGATGATAGAACCCCTACTTGTTCTTGATTCTAATCTAATAGATCTGTTCTTTTCTTTTCTCACCTTAAACTCTGTCAAAATATTTTAAGTTCGTTGAAACGCAATCAAAGTTTGAAACAAACGATTTCACAAAATTGATAGGTTGCATGTTAATCTTTTTTAAAGTCAGACAATTCATAAACCTCACAAAAGATAGTTTCAGAAAAATCACTAGAAAAACACTTAGTCATAAGTCTCATTCTTATAGTTTCGGATAAACTAGTGGAAATCATTGGTGGGGTATAATTATTCTAAGGTTGGGATTCTTGTAAGAAATTGATTTAAGATGGTCAAAATTCTGATACAGATTTGATCCCACAAAATCGACTCAACTTAACTTTAAAAATTGTCCAAAAGTCTCAAGATTATTTCATTTTATTTTATTTTATCTTATTTTATTTTATTTTATTTTATTTTTCTATTTAGTAAAAAGTTAGAAAATTTTCAAAAATAATTGTTGTCATACTCGAAATTTTTCAAAACAAATTTCGAATACGCCTGTACTCGAAACAGGCTTATAAATAGCCCAACTGAGATTGATTTCGAGTACCAGTTCTTCGACTACAAAATTTCCCTTCACACGGCGATCTAGCTTTCTAGGCCATATTTCAAAAATTCACTCTGACTATCTCATAGATCACCTATAAGCGACCTTAGGTATAGATTTTTATCAGTTTTTGACCGTGGATTCGAAAGCTATGGACAAAATTAGATTTCGAGTACACTAAGTCCGTATACAGCTAGTATCTGGGTCAATTCACCTCGAAAAACTCTAAATTGAAAAGGGATTCTCGAATATGTTGTTCGCCTATTGATTCCGAGCATTTCGAATGAAATTAAAAGTTCTAAAGAGAAAAATTGGTGAACCTATGAATGTTTTTGTGTTCTCGAAATTTACATTTCGAATACAAGCAAAATTTCGTGTACACCCATTTCGTGTACAGCCCATACTTCGTGTATGACTATTTCGAATACACATGTTGTTTCGAATAGGCCTCTTACTTCGATACGCTTGTTATTTCGAGAACACACAAACTCTCTTTGAACATAGAACATTTTCAGTAGTTGGTGCTTTTCGATCTTGGACTAAGTTAATCTGTTTGTGTTTTCATATGGATGATCTACGCTTCGTACTTGATCACAACATGTCTGCATTTCTTGGGGACCCGCCAGAGATATATTCGGAGTTCAAGAGTACGGTCGATGGATTGATCCTGTCACCAGTTAACTACGCAATTATGGAGCATCTTTCTATCGTGATTGACTTCATCAAAGGCTTCTGGAGCACTGTGGCAGAACACACTGATGCAAATGGGACTATTAGCATCATTGGGAAGGTTCAGGGCCAACCCATTGTCATCACCAAGCAGATTCTCCGGAATGTCTTCAATTCGGAGACAAGGCAACTGATCCAGTAGAGCTTGATCAAGAACTGGTAAACAGAACTGTTTATCAGATGGGACACGAAGGCGCCTACCCTCTGACTGAAAAGAAACTTCTGCACCCCTACTGGAGATATCTAGCACATGTTGTCACCCAATGCCTCTCCGGAAGGAAAGGAGGTTATGACGTTCTCAACAAGACACTCAGCTCATGTCTGGTGGCTCTAGCCTTGGGAGTTGATTTCAACTTCTCAAAGATGATATTCCTTGATATGCATGCTAATATCATGGGAAAAAGGAAGGAAAGATTTCTAGCTTTTCCCTGCTTCCTGCAAATCGTTATAGACAGAAGGCATCCAAGCTTGGTTCGTACCATTGGTTCTCTGGAGATCAGAAGGATGAGAGATGACATATTTGGCTACATGAAGATGAATAAGCGAGGGAAGAAGCAATACATCGGGGAGAGGCCACTGATCAAATTTGGACGCTTTGTGGGAGAAGAACATGTGGTAGAGGGTCATGGTACTCCTATTGCCTTAGTCGTTGGGGAACAAGACATTTCTGTTACTGATATGGGCACACAGACCGGTACGACTGCCGAGGAACATGTCTTTGAGTCATCCTCCTCATCTAGTGAGGATTTTGTTGCTGAAAAGCCTCCTCTAACCAGAGAAGAAAGAGAGGAAGCACAGGATATTGATTACACTCCAACTCCCGAGTCGTCAACAAAAAGAAAGAGACTGAAGACGATGTCTAAACGGACCAGGATCTGAGACTGCAGAAGAAGTTCTCAGATCTGTCATTCTGTTCGGCTGCATCGATTCTACCACCTCCACCTCCACCTTCACAACCCAAACCACCCTCACAACCCAAGCCACCTTCACAACCGAAGTCACCCTCACAACCTAAGCCACCTTCATAACAAAAACCACCTTCAAAACCAAAACCTCGAAAACCACCTACTAAACCAGATAAACCTAATCTTATCATGAAGATTCCTACTTGTTCCCCACTGTCACCTTTTACTACATCCATTCGCCACACTGAGACTCCATTATCACCACCTCACTCACATAGTGACAAGGGAAAATCTCCCTTGCACGCAGAGTCATCGTATGAGCCAGAAAGGTTGCCCGTCAACCTCGAAAGTCTACAAGACAGAGTTTTCTTACTTGAAAAGGAATCTGCAGTTAAGGATGAGACCATTCGGATGATGCAAGAGTGAGTGCTCAAAGTTTGTGACAAGTTGGATAAATTTCATGGGCAAATCAAGGCGCACCGAAGACTCATCAGATTTCTTTCAATGGAAAATTATGAGATACGCAAGGAGATTAACAAACTGAAAGGAATCGAGACCCCAGAGTCCAATGATGAGAACGAGGATGAAGACATGGATGAGGATAGCAGTGATGATGACGATGATGATGCTAGTGGCGACAGGAAAGAAAAGGATTCCTCAGAAAAGAAAGACGAGGGGCCTCCAGCTGATGAAAATCAAGGAGGAGACACAGGAAATCCATCTTCATCAGGCAAGCCCACGAGCGACTATGATGATTTCTTTGGAGATATTCCTGATGATATTCTTTTTAGAGCAAGAGCTCGTTTTGATGGTTTGTTCGATGATTTGCACGAAGATTTTAATTTTGATGGGCTTGGTGGAGAGCTAGATGAAGCTGGACTTGGAAATTTGTTTCCAAATGAAGACGTTAATCAAAAGGAAGAACCAGAAAATGTCGTTATCGCCCAAAGACCCGTATGTGGATTACTTGTATGCTCATAAGTATATTGGTACAGATGGAAAAAAAATTCCTCCTGTGGGAACCGTTATTAACAGCTGGTTTGATAAGCAAAAGAACTGGACTCCGGTGCCTAAAGAAGTCAGAGCAAATTGGCTAGGGGAGATGAATGTTGAGCATCCAGAGCACACTTTTATATCCGATGATCGAAATCTATTTGCTATTCGCAACGACAGATGAGAGATATGCTACTGGATGTACGATAAGGAGAGAGATATATATTTGGTCAAGCAGAGAAATGGCAAGGTTGAGTTCTACAAGAGACCGCGAGACTTCTGCACGATGCCAAAGTTTGACATTAGAAGTATCGACAACGTGATGTTCTTCAATCCATCCAAGGACACTCAGGCCAGTTTGTTTGCCAAGTTTATCAAGGATCAATGCGAAAAGGATTTCCCTGTGATGAAGACAGCCAAGGGAAGACGCTTTGTCTCAAAGTGCATTATAGATCCTGTGACGAAAGAGCCTTGAATTTACGACAAGTATCGTCCACCACTCGTTGAGATTGCCGTCCCAGTTTCCCCTAGAGTCCCCGACAGCTCATTGGCTAACTTCTTATCATGGTATTTTGATGAGCGTAACCTTGCAGCTGTCATCTCAGAAACAAGGATGATATCCATGATTTTGATATGATTCTTGATCCGATGGATCTATTGAAGTACGGGAAAGAGGACATGATGAAGCTTCACAGCTCTCCGATCAGAGTCTACCATGGATCTAACGAAGAAGCAAAACCGTTTACACGCACTGTTGCATATGCCATTGTGTTGATGCTATATGCAGGAGCTGGACCACACTCTGTGACTCTTCCTATTGGTTGACTTCGCCAATCTAGGGGGAGTTTCTAAAGCCCACTTAACGATGAAGACTAACAAAGTCAAACTTGGAAGAGTCAAAGTCAAGATTTTGATAGCCTTTTGTTGTTTTTGAGTACATGTAGTTAGAATACACACAGTGTTCGAGTACTCGAAGTTGTTTTGTGTTACACTTCGAGTACACCTATATTAGTATAAATAGACGTATTTTGTACTAGTTTAGGTTGGAATCCCGAGGCATTTGCTCTCTAGACGTATTAAGGCATCTGTACTCGAACTTCAGTATTTAATACAAAGATTTCATTTTTCTACTTGCTTTCTTGATTCTAGCATGGATTCCGCACTTGTTAGAGTCTGTTGACGATGATTTGTGTGATAAAGCTACGTTCTTGATCCGGTTTGAGGCCTACAAGTGGTATCAGAGCCTGAGCGCTCTTTTGGTCATCAAGGTTTCTCAACAAAATTCCATGATATGTTGGGTTGGACACTAAAACATATATTGCCACCATAGTTGAGGTTGTTGTCATCTTCTCCTTACGACTTTTCTATGATATAGGTCCGCCAGCTAACATAAAGATAAATCTTGAAGTAGATTTGCTGCCATCCTTACATTTAGCAAAGTCACATAATATTAACAAACTACTTCCAAATCTTCACTTATTCAACAAGTTACCCTGTAGTATTGTGTACCTTGAAGAGATCGAATTACTTTATTAGCTGCTTTCTTGTAATTAAGGCCAATATTAGTTTTATAACGTGCTAACATTCCAATAATGTAAGCAATACTTGGACAAGTACACACTTGAGCATAGATAAGGCTCCCAACTACTGATGCATAAGATATTATTCTCATTTGCTCCATTTCAATTTCTATTTTCAGACATTGGAAATAACCAAAAATATCTCACTTAACTGCTAGAGCTATAGAAGGAGAGCAATGTTGCAGACTAAATGTCCTTTACTTTCAGGCATGAAGCCTTCCGGTTATCTCATGAACATGTCTTCTTACAAATCGGCATTAAGGAAAGTTATTTTGACGTCCATCTAATGTAACTCTAAATCAAAATGGGCTACTAAGGCCATAAAGATCCTTAACGAATCTTTTTTAGAGGCAGGAAAAAAGGTCTCTTGATAGTCAATTCCTTCTTTCTGAGTGTAGCCTTTTGCAAAAAATCTAGCTTTATAACATTCAATGTTTCCTTTCTAATTTAATTTTGTTTTGAAAAAAAATTTTACATCCTACATGTTTAACATGATTGGTTAATTCAACCAAATACAATACTCCATTTTTCTTCATGGTGTCAAGCACATCAATCATGGTTTTATTCCATTCAAAGGACTAATCACTGCTAACGGCTTCATGGTAAGAGGTAGGATCGGTAAAATTTTGGCCTCCATTTCAGCTTCAGTCAGGTAGGTTATATAATCATCAAAGTTAGTAGGCATTTTAAACCTGGATGACCTGTATTGCTTAAGTGGGTTCACCACCGCTGGTATTTTTTTTTTATGTCGGTCATGAGGTACTTTCATTCTCAGGTATATTAACATTTATGTTTAGTCATGAGTGTGTTGCATTTTTCAGATTGTAGTTCATAGTAGCATGGTGGAAAAGAGTAATCAGAGATAAATCAGTTTAGGAGTGTCTCCCTCTCGCATCTTTTACTTCTTACAAATCAGAACAAGGATTTTAACTACTCCCACTAACCTTAAAATTTTCAAGAAAATAAGCATGTTTGGTTTTCATAATGCGAATGATGTGGGAAGGACAATAAAATTGACACCCTTTTGAGTGATCGAGATATCCAATAAATTAACAAGTGATTGTTTTCACATCAAGTTTCTTCAATAAATGATTACAAAGTTTAGCATTAGCAGGACAACACCATACTTTCATATATATTAGTCTCAATTTCCTTTATGTTCAAAGTTCATAAGGAGTTTTAGGGATAAATTTTTAAGGAATCCTATTGAGTATATGAACAACCGCATTTGAGACCTCAATTTAGAGGAATAAGGTCAACCTGAGTTAGCTAACATATTGCGCACCATGTTCATTAGGCACCTGTTTCTTCTTTTAGCAACACCATTCCGCTGAGAAGTACTAACATGGTGTACTTGTTCACTATCCCCTGACCCTTACAAAACTCAATAGACCAAGAGTGTGGATAACCTGATGAATCGGGAATTTAAATTGTTGAAACTAAAAACTGTGATGCCAACTGAGAAGACACGGCGCTTGTCAACCAAACCATAATCAATCACCCTCTCAAGTGTCAACTTAATGATGATGCATTATTAAGAATGGCATAACCGAATGATGAAACAAACTGCAAATGCTGTCCTAGCCAAACAAACTATAAGTATGCAAAATTTTTGTGTATCCAACTGAAGGAGGCATGAACTAGGACAGAATAATGAAGGCTAAGAGGAGACCAATTCTAAGGTAGAACCCACAAGTGAACAAAATTGTACTTATGCATTTCATTTCTATTTCAAATTTAGTCACTACATGAGAAAGTAACAACAGACGAACTCAAATGAGACCAAAGACTTCTAATAATCCCATTTGAATTAACCCACCTCTGCTAGATGAAACGTAACTCAAATAAGCAAACTCAAAGCAACCTAGCATCCACAAACACATTAGGAAACTATAAGCAGTCAAAAAATTGAGACACAACCAATGTAAAGCAGTCTCAATACAAATTAATCAACTAAACCAACGCTTGAAATTATGTGAAACTCATGATTTACACAATCTTGATTACAAAAAATTTTGAACACTTGGTTTCAGAAAAGTCAAATTTGATTCAAAATTGGTAAGACGAGAAATTAAAATTGGAAAAAATTGAACCTACTTGATGCTGGTCAAATTAAACAAAAAGTGGGTCAGCGGGTACTAGAATCCAGTAAATGAAAGGGCAATCGGTCGGTTGTGGGTGGTGGTGCTGCTGTGGAGGTGGGTGTCAGTCGAGTGTTGGGCCGGGATGTGATGGTGTTTGGGACTAGTCGCCGAATGCAATGGCCGGCGGTGATTGTGGTTTGGGGCTGTGAGGTGCGGCAGATGGATGGTTGAATGGTGGAAAGCAGTCGGCCGTTGGTTTAGTTCTGGTTGAAAGGGTGAGGCAGTGGGGGTCGGAGGCTGGTGGTTGGGTGTGGGGATTTTGGGTGTATGAATGAAATGAGCACGTATATAGTTTTATTGGAAAACAAACTTTCCATGCATAAGGACCATATGCCATTTATATTGTCCATATTAGGGTTTTGAATATTGGTTGTATGGTCTGTGTGTTTGCCTATATGAGTAGATAGCATACGGGCCATATGGGTTGCATATGGTCCGTATGAAGGAGCTGTCAGCAAACTTTTTCTGCAATTTTCACCAGTTTGGCATCCGACAACTGATTTGTGTCCCAAAAAAATTTTCATACCTGAAATGTGTCTGATATGCTCGGATGATAGTTTCCAGTTACTCGTACATCCCTACACTTGGCAAAAAAATTCAAACAAATAAAAGGAAAATAAAATTACATAAACAGAAAAAATTAAAAATAAAAATTTACAAACCACAGGCTGCATCCCTAAAGCGCTTAGTTTATTAACGAGTCCTTAGCTAGACTCAATCCCTGATCCCTTTCTAGGGAGCTAGAGGTTTAGTTCTTCTTCTGCCTATGTGTTAATCAGTAGACAGACATGTACAACGGATCAATGTAAATACTCATGTGTGTTTATGTATCTTGTCATAATAATATGTCAGTGGATAAACAAATATATTGCAACAAGTGTTCAATTATAAAGCAACATGGTAACAGTTACAACATAAGGGACCTAATTGTCCAAATCCAGATCAAGATATAACAAAGGTACAAGTTACAAATAATTTAACTAATAAGCACAACCACATGATTAAAACATAAACAAGGGTGGGAATGCAAGGGTAGACAACTAAATGAGTTATCATGACAAGGATGTTAAACTGATGGTATATTTGCATGGGTGACGATCCATACGAATATATTCATGGGTTTGAAATCCTTAAATGACATTGTGTAATTATATGACAAGGTCGGAAGGTAAATGAAAGACATATTTGTAAAGGTGACGATTTGTACAAATATGCGCGTAAGTGGAACTTTCCGACGAAATAATTAAGTTAAACGTTTCGAACCATAAAAATAAAGAAAATGAACTAAAAATATTTATTAGGAATTAGAACTTAAAAAGCATAAGTTAAATCCATTTTTTATATAAAGTTATACTATTCTGAGTTATATCGCGTAACGTCGCGTTTTAACGAAACGAACAAACCTGAATTCACATGGGAATGACCCTGACAATAAAAGCCCTAACTCCCTCTCTCTTCTCTTCCCACCGGCAGATTTCATTTCCTTCTCTCTCTAGAAATACGGATTTTCTCTCTCCACTCTCTCTTTCTACACTCAAACACTCAACCACCTCAAAACACCAACGAATTTGAAGATCTTGGTGTCCATTTAATTCTCACAAAGTCTATAACACCAAAGTATAGTGGATCGGGGTAGGAAACAATTTGTAACATCAGTGCCCGAACAGTAGTTCGGAACAGTGATAGGTACAGTAGAATTCGTACGGAACACTGTGTAATACTTATTATATGCTATTAGTGCTAAATGCTATTGAAGCTATTTCAGAAACGCTATGTATATGATGATGCAACAGTCATATTTTGTCTGGCAACATTACGTTATGCTATGTTTGTTAGTTTAGATTTTATTATGTGTAAACGTATGTGAGAAAAGGCTAAAACAAACAACAACAGATGTTGTTAAGTGAGCATTAAACTAACGGATTATTCGTTTGAATGACGATTTAAATGAGCATATCTGTGGGTTTAACGTTATGAATGATGTCTAATAATTAGATAACCAAATCGGAAAGTACAGTTATCGTCGTGTTCGTACATGTGACGATCCAAACGAATACGAGCGAAAACCGTAAAATCCGATTAAATAGTTAAATTAAACATTTTGAAATGTTAAAAATAAATAAAAGATATTTAGTTAATTTACTAGGATTTACCACCTAAAAAAATTTAGAAAATTTTACTTTATAAGATCGTAACGTTCTGTTACGAAATAAACCGAAAACCGATACGTAAGTGAGAAATAGAGCGAAACTGAATGAACCCGAACACGCGCCAATGATAAAGAGGATAAACTGACATTAAGTGTCATTTATTACCCACACCAACCCCTCACCAACACCCAATTTCCGAAACTTTCTCTCTCATCCATTTTCTCTCACTAAAACATATAGAACTTTCTCCATTCTGCACCAAATTGGGAGAATTTGGTGTCAAAAGGACCGTGTGAACGTGTAGATCGTGAGGGGACGAAAAAATCATGCCAAGAATCACCAAAAAAAGGTAGAATCAAGTGAGAAATCACTGATTTTCTGAAACCTATACTATTCATCATCTTGCTTGGATGAGCTGAACATTTCAGCTCGTCTCAGCCCTTAAAACCCTTAGGTGTTTGCATTAAATCGATCTAGGATACTCAGGAACATCTTAGGCTGAAGTTTGGAACATATTCCATCGAGTTTAAACCAGGGAATATCGGTATCAAAGCAGGAACAACCAAGGGTTGTTAATATCGACATAAGAAAAAGGCATCATGTTCATCCATCGAGATTGACAATTTCGGTGGGTTAAGTTCGATGACAACACCTCGACACTGCTACTATCGATCCCATCCAACGATTTTGGCCAAAATTCCCATCGATACTGGTAGTATCGATAGGTTAGGAGCTGCTGATCATGATGGTGTCGAACTTGGCAATCTCGATGGGAGATGATTTCCTCTCAACGATACTAAGGGTCTGGGATCTATCGATATTACTGAAACTGGGCATCGATACTAGCCCTCTGCTATCGATACTAGTACTAAATCAAGGTCCGAGAATGATGAACTTGGAATTAATCTCAAACTCTTAGAATTGAGTTCGTGGGACTTAATGAAACACAAGATGGTCGAGATAGACAACCATTAGGGTTTTCAAGACAAAACCGAATATGACATGGTTGCTTTTAAAATTCCTTAACCTAAACTTTTTCTAGACTCTAATATTCTATATATTACCTAATGGTGTTTAAAACTAATACACTAAGTATGATTTTCATGAATGAGGATGTTAAAATGGGTTTTGCTCAAAAAGGTGATTAAATGAGGGTTAACCTAAAAACCCTAATAACAACAAGTTTAACTTAAAGCTTTTAAGCTAATAAACTAAGTGTAAGTAACAATGATGTTCAAGGAACAACATAATGAAAAGCTATGGTGTACATATAAGGTAAATAACAAGGAAAGCTTATGAGTGAAACTAAGAAATTACCCTAAGTATGTATGATGTTAGTCTTATATGATTAACTTCTAAATCCTTAGTGATTTCATTTCATAGATAATAAACTTAGATCATTCTCATGGAATGATCTTCGATAATTATCAACTAGAAAAGCTAACAACTAAACAAATATAAACTAATAAAGGACTTATGATTAACTTAAAGAAGCTAATTCAAGTCCTTATCCTACTAGGGTGAAATTTCATAAAATAACTTATGTTGTATAAAAAGAAGCAATGTTTTATGAAATGTAATCATAACATTAATTTACTAAAGCTCTTTAGAATAACTTAAATGATTTTAAACTTAAGATTTGCTTATTAACTTAATAATGTTTATATATGATGATTCATAAACCTTATACAAATAATGTTTGGTTACTATTAACTAAGGAATAAGGGTCATGGAAAATACTTAGTTTAGAAATACTTACTGAAACTAGAAACACTTAGGACACATAGTTGCACACCGAGACCAAACACTTATTTACGTTTATTATAAATATTTATCGTGTACGAACTACAATAAATCAACTCAGGTTCTGAAGCTACATAAACTACAAAGTACGAGAGCTCGTTTATCCGATTCTTAGTCATACAGGCATACTACAACACAGGTGAATTCATTTGTCCGCTTTCAAACTATTTTGTGTTACTTCGGGACTAAGAAGCATGTTTACATCTTTTAAATAAACGTGTAAATGTTTCTTAAAAGCTTTTATACTTATTCATAATGCTAATGTTTTACACACTTATACTTGGTTGGTTGAAACTCTTGATGCTTTAAATGCTTGAGAAAACAAATGCTAAAACTCTGAAATGCAATTATAAACTATACTTCTGAAAGACTTATATGCTTGAGATGCTTGCAATACTTGAATGCTTGAATGCTTGAAATGCTAAAACTAACGGAATGGGATTCCGGTTGCAAAGCTAGTACTTGTGCATAGGATACGTAAAGGCTAGACTATTTGTACGCTATAAACTTGTATGCTAAAGCTAATGGACTTCGTAAGACAGACTGATTGGCCGCCAAGTGTTGATCTATGGTATCAACCCCTACTAGTCATCAGTGATCTTCGTTGTCAGAATTTTGAAAGACAGACTGATTGGCCACCGAGTGTTGGCCTATGGTGTCAACCCCTACTAATCATTCAGTGTTCTACTTGATTCAACCATGGTTTGTGACCAGTGACTAGGATGATTTTGGTTTTCTCTAGTTGACTATGAGTCATCTTGAGAATCCCTTTATCAAAACACCGATGTTGCAAGTCACATTTAGTTCCTTTATGGATTGATATTGGACTCCTTCGGGTGTTTCAGTTGTCCATAATGGTAAGACTCTAAACTTGATACTCAAATGCTATTGTGTGTGTGTTTGAAAGTTTTAAACATAATGCTTTAAGCTATGAGGGAAACAGAATTGGATGGTAGGTAAAACACTTAATTATCATTAACAACAATGTCATATGTGGTTTAGTATGTGGTGGACTGGCGGTTGGGCGGGTTGTGGGCTCGACCCTACGTATGCCCTATACATAAGCATACCGAACTGGATAGGACAGGTGGTTATTAATGAGATTAAGGTTGTTGCCGAAAAGGTTAGCAAATGCTATTTTTCAAATACTAAACTAGATGAACTCACCAACCATTGTGTTGACCTTGTTTTCTTACATGCTATCTCAGGTGATGTACAGGAGTGAGCTAAGGTTCAGGTTGCATACTAGGATGCCCAGTTAGAAGACCTAGTAGCTTTTGGAAAGCACATACTTTTGCTGATCAATCGTGGATCACTTTCGATATCTTGTACAGTTGCAAGATAGTAAACTCACGATTCTTTTGATAGGTTTACTTAGTTAAATTATCAAACATTGACAACTTGTAATTTAACTTTGTAATCCAAGTTTAATGCTATTTGTGCTTTAGTTACTCTCAATTTTGATGCTATGTATACAATCTGATCATTTAGATATCGTGCCCCGAGAACCTTCCGCCCGACGGGACATTCGATCTGGCCCGCCGGCTCAGGGTGTGACAGATTGGTATCAGAGCTCAAGTTATAGAGAATAATAGGTCATTTACTCAAAATGGTTTGGCCTAGACTATAACTTAGGGACCCTCATGTAGAGAACATAAGACTTAGGACCTTATTTGCATATGTCTTCTGCATTCGATCATTGCACTAACCGATGTTCTTTAATTTGTGATCAGAACGCCGCCGAGAAGAAAACCTCCTCCACCACCACCACCACCGCCACCTCCGCCTCCTCCTCCCCCTCACACTCCGCCTCACAACACGAACGCGCATGCGGAGCTGGATCCTGCTACTGTGGCATTGGCCACCCTACTGAGCTGCCAGCTGACAAATCAGCTAGAGGAGGTCATCCCATACATGATTAACAGGATTCAAGGCCACGGTAACAACTCTGGGCATACTACAGGAGAAGGTAGTGGAAACACAGCTTCTACACCAGACTGTTCCTACAAGTCATTCGTAGGATGTAAACCGCTAAGCTTTAGCGATGTTGAAGGAGCCGTTGGACTGATCCAATGGCTAGAGAAGATGGAAACTACACTGGACATCAGCGGTTGTCCAGAGCATCATAAGGTTCGCTATGCTGCAGGATCTTTCAGTAACCGTGCCTTAACATGGTGGAAGTCTCAGATATGAGCTCGAGGCAGAGAGGAAGCACTGGCGATGCCTTGGGCAAAATTCAAAATCCTTCTAAGTAATGAATTCAGTCCAGAGAATGAACTTCAAAAGCTGGAGACTGAACTATCAAATCATGTGATGAAGGGAGCCGATCATATGACTTTTACTACTCGCTATCATGAACAGGTAGCTTTGGTGCCAGATATGGTGCCGACTCTGGAAAAGCTGATTGATCAATATGTGGGCGGATTACCGTCTTGCATTC
The DNA here is from genome assembly GCA_009363875.1 of Mikania micrantha. NCBI lineage: Eukaryota > Viridiplantae > Streptophyta > Magnoliopsida > Asterales > Asteraceae > Mikania > Mikania micrantha. The sequence continues at coordinate 26,104,134 of CM018696.1, read as the reverse complement.
AAGGTCTCGTACTTGCTGCAAACCCTGTAACTCTAGAGTCAGCCATTTCTCTATCAGCTAAACTCACTGGTGTGATGGTAGCATCAGAAACTCTAAGAAAAAATCGGGTAAAGATAAGGAAGAACCGTCAAAGAAGCCCGAACATCAGCAGAAGAAGAAAAGAAGTTCGTCAAGAACTATGTGATGGCCACCCCTTTGCAACCAGTTGTTGCAGTACCTGCCAATGCTGCACCCAAACAATATGTTGGCATGCACCCTCAGTGTGCACAATGCCAATATCATCATCCTGCTACCATGAATTGTAGAAAATGCACCGGCTGCGGTCGAATGGGCCACTTGATTCAACAGTGCTGTACTCCAGCAACACCAGCAGTAATCAATGCTGCTTTGGCACAGCCTCCACCACCAAACCCCAATGCTCTCATCAACAACAACAGAGGTGTCACACACTGCGCCGCGTGCAGAATCCACGGCGCGTCACATAATGAATTCATAGCCATAGTTCAAGAATAACCCAATATTTACTAATGTTTCATAGTTATTAGATAGGTTTACACAAACACACACCATATTACACATCAAAGTATACACATAATGATAATATTTGTCACACCCACTACGCCGCGTGCGGAATCCACGACGCGGTGACGATCGAGAGTTGAATCATGCACAAGTATTGAATAAGAACTGTAACATCACTGTACTCTCGGTTGTCCGTACGTCCGTACATCCGTACAAATGTACTGTTACGACCAGAGATTTATAATTATTAATGATTATGAAGTTATTGATTTACATTATTGATATTATCACTATACTGGTATGCATGTTATAGCACATTTATTATACGCGTAAACCACGGGAAGTTTAGTTGTGATTCAATTAAACAGACCCGTAGTGTTTATCGCAATTACTTATTACTGATGAGGAAGGATTTTTGGTTGAGAATGGGATTGGGGATAGAACTGGGAGTTTTTAGAGTCTGGTTACCTAAACATAGTCAAGGACCCATGGACATGGTTTATCGAAATAGCGGTGGCACGGTGGCTAGGGCAGTTGCGACTGACCCTTACATATGCCCTATATATATATATGCATATTTCGATCTATCATGTATGTGTCAGTGACTAGGATTTAGTGGGTTTTGGTTTGGGAAATGATAATATTAAAGTTATTAAATAATGGGAATTAATTACGCGATGGTGAGGTTACGGACATTATCTAAACGCGAATATTAATTCAGAAATATTAACTTAATAAATGTATTCGCGTGGGTGACGATTCACACGAATATAATTATTAAGAATAATATTCTGAAACGATATTCCATAAATAGCAAATCGAATCGAAATACGATACGAGCGTTGGATTCGCAAAGGTGACGATCATTACGAATACGTACGCGAGTAACGCGTTTCGACGAGATAATTTAATTAATATTTAACGATATTAAATTAATAAAGGGAAGAAAAAAAACTTAAAATATTTATTAGGAATCACAACTTAAAAATGTAATCGAATAAACTAATTTATTTAATTAAATTAAAATTAACGAAAACGAAATGAAATTATTTTACGAAATAATTTATTTGAAATCATTTTCTTTAAAACTATTTTTAATAAAAATGAAATTTAATTATTTAAACGAGATATACATTAAATATGATTTGTGAGAATAACCGAGCATTTATTCCTGAGTAATCGCGATAAAAACGAGACCGGGCGCACGGGGTTGGTACGCGATATAAGAAAGAAGAAAGCTTTCTTCTTTCTCATTTCTACAACACACATTCTCTCTCTACAACACACACACACATACATTCCTCTACCTTCTCTCTAGCCTAACGTCTTCAATTCAAGTCGGATTCGCGAGATCTTTGGCCCAGAACGACCGTGTGAACGAGAGCTACACGAGGATACCAAGAAAGCTATCAATTTCTCACGATTCGAAGGTAAAAGATCCATATTATTTTCGGTTTTTGGGTGAAAACCCTATTTTGTTCAAAGACACTTGTTTAAATCAAGATGAGGGTTGTTTAACGTGTAAATCTAGTTAGTGTTGAGTCGATTGAAGCCATAGGAGACCTCAAAAAGCTCTAGAGGTCTGGACTGATGGTGCGAGGGTGTTGGTTCGCGACACAGGCCACATGGCCGAACCCTGAAGGGGCTGGACGAACCCTGTGCTGGCCGCCAACCCCGAACCCTCCTACTTGATCAGCGAACCCTAGGGTGGCGAACCCTAGGGACCCCGAACCTTTGGTGGCCTAGCCGAACCATGCACCCCTTCACGAACCTGTCCTTTTAAAAGAATCATTCTCTGGTGGCCGAACCTTTGAGTGTTAGACAAACCTAGACGAACCCTAGGTCATCTGGTAGCCGAAACTAATGGGTCCCGAACCCTTGGGGCAGGCGAACCTATATGGTGATACTAACCCACTTTCATTCACGAACCCTGGACATGCAAAGCTCTAATGATGACAAACCTTGGGCTGGCCGAACCATGGCCAGCCGAAGCTTAGCAACACCGAACCTACGGCCACCCTAGTTACGAACCTTAAGGTTAAATGGGCCGAACCATGGAATAACGAACCTAGTATAATAAGAAACGAACCCTAGGCCATAACCCTAAAAGGTTCGCTGGTCCTAGGATGACAAGAACCTAAATTCGTTTAACAAGAGGCTAAGGACCAACGGGGGGATACAATTGAGTAGGTATACATATACATATATGTATGTATAACCATGCATGCAAGAGGACCTTGATTACCACCTTTCCTTAGTAATATCACCCTTAAATTATGAGATATTATAATGTGAATGTTTCTGAAAATAACCTAAGTGTAATCATTAAAAACCATAAAATTTATTTTGATAACTTGATATAGGTGGTTAAGAGACTTAATTATGCATGCATGGATACAAAAGTGTACATAGAGTATGAGGTTGATACCTTTATAAATTGTAAACTTTTGAATTATTAGTTAAAGGCTTTCATATAATGAACTAATTAAACTAATGGATTTAAGGCATCATTGTAGGTTGAATATTGATAAACCATAGGTGTCACCACTTAACTTAGAAACAAATAAAAATAAGTCCATGAAGTACCTATGAGTTTAGATTGAATCAATATGAACATCCAATACTAATAAAACACTTGTACTTATAAATAAGATCACACATCAAATTTACAGATCTTTGAGTTGACTCGAGTTATATAACGCGAGCGCACATTATAAGAGATCACTGATTCTAAGGACTTCAGGTGAGTTCTCATAACCTCCCTTTCTTTAAACTGTTTTTTTTTTTTTTTTTTTTTTGTTTTAAAACTCGGAGGTGAAACATGTATACCAGATTAATTATTATTTTGATAACACAAGGTTTATACCTGTTTATCAATATGATAATTATAAATTAAAATTTTATTGATTATTATGGATTATCTCTTATTATCTTAAATCCGTGTAAACATTGTTATTGACTTAGGTCAATAATAAAGATTACATGTATTGTCACGTGGATGAGTTCCACATCCGTGAATCATTACTCTTAACTTCGGTTAATTGTTTTGACTTCATGTATTGTCACGTGGATGAGTTCCACATCCGTGAATCATTGCTCTTGACTTTGGTTAATTGCTTTGGATTCATGTATTGTCACGTGGTTAGCGACCACTCCATGAATCATGTATTTAACTTATGTTAATTACATAATGATCATGTATAGTCACGAACATTATTTGAGAATATGATTGATGAGATTGGTTGATTTGTTGTGGATTGATTATCTATATTTGATTATGATTATTTGAAATTGACTATGTTTGACTTGGTTATGTGGTTATGTGATTTTGTAAGTGTTTGATTGTTGAATTGATGGATGTGTGTTGGATTATCTCATACAGGTATTCATATGGATTTTCTCAAGAAGATCATAAGTCTTATACTTGTTTTAAACAAAGCATTTTATAAAACTCTTTTAAAATACAAACTTTTAAACTCATTTTACTAAAACATTTTCAAGTATAAAAACTTATGATTACTCACCAACTACTTTTGTAGTTGACACTTGATTTCTTACATGTTTCAGGTGATGGAGACAAGTAGAAATGAAGAGAGGATCTCTTCTATTTTGGACATCATTATATAGGCTCTTGGACTTAGTTAATTAACTAAATTCCTGGCGATTAGAGTTTAGTTAGTTTAACTAATTCTTTTGTGTAATTGATGTAATTGATTCATGATGAACATGATTTTTGTGTAATTATGTTGTTTGCTTAAATGATATATGATGATTTGATTTAGATGCCCACGAGCTTTTGAACAATCTACACATCCCTCGTGGCATCCCGACGATTCCGCTGCCGGTCGGGGTGTTACAGATTGGTATCAGAGCCTGGGTTATAGGGAATTAGGTTACTAGAAATGGTTGACCTAGTCTATAACTGTAGGATACCCTAGTATGAATTTACTTCATACACTAGTTAGTATATTCAGGATTTCATGCTTATGTGTTTATTACATGTTGACTGAACTCCTGCTATATATCTGAATTGCATGTAATTCTTGCTTACGTGTGCCCTAATGATTCGATAAGGACATGCACGTGGTGTATCGTAAAGGTGGTGGGACGTTGGCTAGGGCAGTTGCGACTGACCCTTACATATGCCCTATATATACCATTTACGGTACATTGGGTGGATGTCAGTATTGAAGAATGTGGGAACTACCCGTTTGGGGAAATTACCTGTTTAGGAAATTAAATGCTTAGGAATTATCTGCTTTAGGAATTATTTGTTTGATCTATAAACTCCAGACAAGGACACACTCGTGGTATACTACAAAGGTGGTGGGACGGTGGCTGGGGCAGTTGCGACTGACCCCTACATATGCCTTATACATATACCATTTGTAGTATATTGGGGGTCTGTCAGTGTCAGGAACTTAGGATATTATTAGGAACTCCTGCGAGGTTATGATTGATGGTTGGTGATGATATGTTGGTTGAGAATGTGTTGGATTGACATTTTGATGATCACATTGATGAACACTGTTAAATTCACTTATGAACCATAATGATTGGACACGTAGGGTGCATAGGATTAATGAACGGTATGAGTGATTAGTGATGAAATATAGATTTGGGTGATGATATAGACACTTGGTGATAATATAAACGCATAGTGATGATACTAACACTTAGTGATAGTATGAACACTTGATGAGGATGAACCATAGGGAGGATATGAACACTTAGTGACAATTAGAGCACTTAGTGATGATATGGACCCTTATTGATGATTATGGACATTGAGAACAGCATGGAATCTAGTGAACTTAGACAATTAGGGGAACTCTAATGTCAGGTGAACTTAGACATTAGGTGAACTTAGAAATAGGTAAACCTACATGTCAGGTGAACTTAGACATTAGGCGAACCTAATTTTCCAAGGGAACTAAAGATTACTTCACTCAAAATTATCCTATCTTGGATAAGGTTTGTGAAGTGAGAATATGGTGAAATACATGATACACCCTAAACACTAACAAGGGCATAATCGTGGTGCAACGGAACGGTGGTGGGACGGTGTAGGGGAGATTGCGATCTACCTCTGCATATGCCCTATATATAAGCTTGTTGCGTTGCATCGGGAGGTTGTCAGTGTTGGTATAGGGTGGGAAATGTATAGGACTTAGGAATAGCTAGCTAATATTAGTTATGACCAACTAGGACACTTAGTATAATATTAGGAAATTTATAAATGTTATGAGTTTAATGACAGATAGGAGAGAAATATAGTTCCTATATGTAATCCTAACTGTTTAAATGAACTCATTTGACCATTGTTTGTATGCCTTATGTTGTAAACGGTAGTAACATGTTTCTAATTTCTTTAGAAACATGCCTCGCCGTCACAACGGAGATGATTCAAACAATGGGGATGCTAACAACAGCAATGCCAACTCCGGCATACAAGAGTTAGCCACACTTATTTCTGGATTGGTGAGCCAACTGACTCAGGCTAACCAGAACATTAACCAGAATCGAGGTGGTGCAAACCAGACAACTTGCACGTTCAAACACTTCAATTCCTGCAATCCCCTGAAATTCACGGGTGCTGAATCGGCCACTGGTCTGCTGCAGTGGTTCGAGAGTATGGAGAACACCTTCATCAACAGCGAATGTCCCGAGAATCTGAAAGTTCGCTATGCCACCAGTGTTTTCCAAAAGAGAGCACTGACTTGGTGGAATGGGAAAAACGAACTAGGGGAGTGGATGCTGCACTTGCACTGACATGGACAGAGGTCAAGAACCTGATGACCACTGAATTCTGCCCTCGAAGCGAGATGAGGAAACTGGAGACTGAGTTCTGGGAACTCAAACAAGATAGTGGCGAGAACGTCATCTATAATACTCAGTTTCATGAGTATAGCTTACTGGTACCTCACATGGTGACACCCTTGGAAAGGGCAATTGAGAAATATATCGGCGGACTGCCGGTACAGATTCAGGATACAGTCTACGGGAGCAATCCCAAAACACTTGAGGCTGCAATCCGATTATCTGCAACTCTTACTGACAATCATGTGAGGAATGGAACACTCACTAGGAAAGGATACAAGAAGACTGACACCAAGACTGCTGCAAAGGAAGTCAAAACTGAAGTCAAGTCTGAAGCTGCTAGCTCATCCAAAAGCAGCAACAAGAAGAGAAAGACCAGAAACTTCATGGTCGCTACTCCTGCTGCCAAGTCTGCGCAGCAATCATCGAACAATTCAACTGCCAGGAATTTTACTGGGAACACTCCTCAGTGTAATACCTGCCGATATCATCACGCACCAAATTTGCCATGTCGCGTCTGCAACAACTGCGGCAAGTTTGGTCATTTTTCTAATGTTTGTCGGAGTGCACCGCAAGCACAAAGGATGCAACAGGCACCGCTTGCACTGCCAGCTCCGCATGCACAACCTATTCCAGCTGTACCCGTTCGCCAGGTACCTCAAGCGCAGGCAAGAGCCTGCTATGAGTGTGGTGAAGTGGGTCACTTCAGAAATCAATGCCCAAAGTTGACCGGGAACAATCAGAGGGTGGCAAGAGGCCGAGCTTTCCAGTTGAATGCTCCAGCTGCTCAAGCCAACCAGGACGTCGTCAACGGTACATTTCTGATCAACAACTCTTATGCATCTGTCTTATTTGATTCTGGTGCCGATAGGAGTTTCGTTTCATATGACTTTGAATGTTTGCTTGGTAGAACACGTACATATTTAGATAAACCGTTCAATGTGGAAGTGACTGACGGAAACACTATTGATATTGACACTATTATCGTTGGATGTACGGTGAACTTAAATGATCACGTTTTCCCAATTGATCTTATACCTATGCATCTTGGTAGCTTTGATGTTATCATAGGCATGGATTGGTTAGCCACCCACAAAGCGGAGATAGTATGCCATGAAAAGTATATTCGTATTCCCTTACCTTCGGGTGAAACCTTGAGAATATTTGGAGAAACTGCTAGTAAAGGTCTTAAGCTAATGTCTTGCACTAAAGCACACAAGTACCTTAGGAAGAAATGTATAGCATTTTTAGCTCATATTGTGGAAAAGAAAGAGAAAGGAAAGAAGATAGAAGATGTTCCAGTAATACGAGATTTCCCAGAAGTCTTTCCAGACGATTTGTCGGGTCTTCCACGAGAACGTCAAGTTGAGTTCCGAATCGACTTAGTACCTGGTGCGAACCCAGTCGCCAAAGCTCCTTACAGACTTGCGCCAACGGAGTTGCAAGAATTGGCGAGTCAACTACAAGAACTCACCGATAAAGGATTCATTCGCCCGAGCCATTCGCCATGGGGTGCACCGGTCCTGTTTGTCAAGAAAAAGGACGGGTCATTCCGGATGTGTATCGACTACCGCGAATTGAACAAGTTGACTATCAAGAATCGATACCCACTGCCGCGCATCGATGATCTCTTCGATCAGCTTCAAGGCTCGGCATGGTTTTCAAAGATCGATCTTAGGTCTGGGTATCATCAGCTTCGAGTACATGATGATGATATTCCCAAGACAGCTTTCAGAACAAGATATGGCCACTACGAATTTCTGGTAATGCCTTTCGGTCTTACCAATGCACCTGTGGTTTTCATGGACCTCATGAACCGTGTTTGCAGGCCATACTTGGATAAATTCGTGATTGTATTTATTGATGATATTTTGATCTACTCAAAGACTAAGGAAGAACACGAGAAACACATTAAGTTGGTTTTGGAGATCCTAAGAGAGGAGCGACTGTATGCCAAATTCTCTGAATGTGAATTTTGGCTTAAGGAAGTTCAATTCTTGGGGCACATAGTCAACGAATACGGTGTTCACGTAGATCCTGCAAAGATTGATGCTGTGAAGAATTGGAGTACACCGAAGACACCGACGGAGATTCGATCGTTTCTCGGACTTGCCGGTTACTATCGGCGGTTCATATCGAATTTCTCCAGGATTGCTGTCCCTCTCACTGCTTTGACTCAGAAGAATAGGCCATACGAGTGGGGACCAAAGCAAGAAGAGGCATTTCAGACTTTGAAGCAGAAACATTGTGATGCTCCTGTCTTGACATTGCCTGACGGGAATGATGATTTTGTGGTTTATTGTGATGCATCCAACCTAGGTCTCGGTTGTGTTCTCATGCAACGGGGAAAGGTTGTGGCTTATGCATCAAGACAACTGAAGATTCACGAGAAGAACTACACTACACACGACTTGGAACTTGGTGCAGTTGTGTTTGCCTTGAAGATATGGAGACATTATCTTTATGGCACTAAGTGTGTAGTGTTCACTGATCATAAAAGTTTGCAACATATTCTCAATCAGAAAGAGCTCAATATGAGACAACGGAGATGGGTTGAACTGTTGAATGATTATGACTGTGAAATTCGCTACCATCTTGGTAAAGCGAATGTAGTAGCAGATGCGCTTAGTCGCAAGAGTCAAGTTCAGATCCATAGTGTCCGAGTGCACAATAATCTCCGTGATGATGTTCTCACAGCCCAACAACACTCATTAGCTCAAGATAATTTGAAGAATGAGATGTCTTGCGGGGCTGAAATCTTATTGGAAACTAAGGATGACGGTTTGATGTATTATTTGAATCGGTTGTGGATACCGAACAGGGGTGATCTTAGAATGATGATTATGGATGAAGCTCATAAGTCTCGTTATTCAATCCATCCAGGTTCTGACAAGATGTACCAAGACCTTAGGGGCTTGTACTGGTGGCCGGGAATGAAGAAGGATATTGCTGAATATGTGTCTAAGTGCCTTAACTACGCTAAAGTCAAGGCAGAACATCAGCGACCTTCAGGATTGTTATTACAACCAGAGATACCGATGTGGAAGTGGGAGAATATCTCCATGGATTTCATTACTAAACTCCCACGAACTGCAAACGGTAAAGATAGCATTTGGGTTATTGTTGATAGATTGACTAAGTCGGCTCATTTCTTACCGATACGCGAAACTTACCCTGTGCGGAAGTTAGCTCGTATCTACATTGATGAAATCATTAGCCGACATGGTATTCCCTTAAGCATAATATCGGATCGTGATGCTCGTTTCACGGCACGATTTTGGGAATCACTACATGAAACCTTTGGAACAAGATTGGATCTTAGCACTGCTTATCATCCTCAAACGGATGGTCAGACGGAGCGAACGATTCAAACATTGGAAGATATGTTAAGAGCTTGTGTCATCGATTTTGGTGGCAATTGGGATAGCCATCTACCATTGGTTGAGTTCTCTTATAACAACAGTTATCACACGAGCATTGGTATGGCACCGTTTGAAGCTCTTTATGGCAGGAAATGTCGGTCACCTATTTGTTGGACCGAGGTCGGCGATTCGCAGATTACTGGTCCCGAGATTATTCAGGAAACGACTGACAAGATCCGTCAAATCCGCGACAATCTGTTAGCTGCTCGCAGTCGACAGAAGAGCTACGCGGATAAAAGAAGAAAACCTTTAGAGTTTGATGTGGGAGATATGGTATTACTTAAAGTGTCGCCTTGGAAAGGCGTTGTGCGATTTGGGAAGAAAGGAAAGCTTGCTCCACGATACGTTGGCCCTTTTAAGATCCTTGAACGTATCGGGAAGGTTGCTTACAAATTAGAACTTCCTAATGAACTTAGTAACGTGCACCCGACATTCCACGTGTCCAATCTGAGAAAGTGCTTAGCTGATCAGGATCTTCAGGTACCACTCGATGACATTCGCATTGATGATACCATGCATTTTGTTGAAAAACCAGTGGAGATAATGGATCATGAGGTTAAGAAGCTCAAACGCAGTAGAATTCCAATTGTCAAAGTACGTTGGGAATCGAAGCGGGGTCCAGAATTCACATGGGAACGAGAAGATCAGATGAAGCTTAAGTACCCACATTTATTTACTACGGTCACTCCAAGTTGAATTTCGGGACGAAATTCCTTTAACTAGGGGAGACTGTAACATCACTGTACTTTCGGTTGTCCGTACGTCCGTACATCCGTACGAATGTACTGTTACGACCGGAGATTTATAATTATTAATGATTATGAAGTTATTGATTTACATTATTGATATTATCACTATACTGGTATGCATGTTATAGCACATTTATTATACGCGTAAACCACGGGAAGTTTAGTTGTGATTCAATTAAACAGACCCGTAGTGTTTATCGCAATTACTTATTACTGATGAGGAAGGATTTTTGGTTGAGAATGGGATTGGGGATAGAACTGGGAGTTTTTAGAGTCTGGTTACCTAAACATAGTCAAGGACCCATGGACATGGTTTATCGAAATAGCGGTGGGACGGTGGCTAGGGCAGTTGCGACTGACCCTTACATATGCCCTATATATATGCATATTTCGATCTATCATGTATGTGTCAGTGACTAGGATTTAGTGGGTTTTGGTTTGGGAAATGATAATATTAAAGTTATTAAATAATGGGAATTAACTACGCGATGGTGAGGTTACGGACATTATCTAAACGCGAATATTAATTCAGAAATATTAACTTAATAAATGTATTCGCGTGGGTGACGATTCACACGAATATAATTATTAAGAATAATATTCTGAAACGATATTCCATAAATAGCAAATCGAATCGAAATACGATACGAGCGTTCAATTCGCAAAGGTGACGATCTTTACGAATACGTACGCGAGTAACGCGTTTCGACGAGATAATTTAATTAATATTTAACGATATTAAATTAATAAAGGGAAGAAAAAAAACTTAAAATATTTATTAGGAATCACAACTTAAAAATGTAATCGAATAAACTAATTTATTTAATTAAATTAAAATTAACGAAAACGAAATGAAATTATGTTACGAAATAATTTATTTGAAATCATTTTCTTTAAAACTATTTTTAATAAAAATGAAATTTAATTATTTAAACGAGATATACATTAAATATGATTTGTGAGAATAACCGAGCATTTATTCCTGAGTAATCGCGATAAAAACGAGACCGGGCGCACGGGGTTGGTACGCGATATAAGAAAGAAGAAAGCTTTCTTCTTTCTCATTTCTACAACACCCATTCTCTCTCTACAACACACACACACATACATTCCTCTACCTTCTCTCTAGCCTAACGTCTTCAATTCAAGTCGGATTCGCGAGATCTTTGGCCCGGAACGACCGTGTGAACGAGAGCTACACGAGGATACCAAGAAAGCTATCAATTTCTCACGATTCGAAGGTAAAAGATCCATATTATTTTCGGTTTTTGGGTGAAAACCCTATTTTGTTCAAAGACACTTGTTTAAATCAAGATGAGGGTTGTTTAACGTGTAAATCTAGTTAGTGTTGAGTCGATTGAAGACATAGGAGACCTCAAAAAGCTCTGGAGGTAGGGACTGATGGTGCGAGGGTGTTGGTTCGCGACACAGGCCACGTGGCCGAACCCTGAAGGGGCTGGACGAACCCTGTGCTGGCCGCCAACCCCGAACCCTCCTACTTGATCAGCGAACCCTAGGGTGGCGAACCCTAGGGACCCCGAACCTTTGGTGGCCTAGCCGAACCATGCACCCCTTCACGAACCTGTCCTTTTAAACGAATCATTCTCTGGTGGCCGAACCTTTGAGTGTTAGACAAACCTAGACGAACCCTAGGTCATCTGGTAGCCGAAACTAATGGGTCCCGAACCCTTGGGGCAGGCAAACCTATATGGTGATACTAACCCACTTTCATTGACGAACCGTGGACATGCAAAGCTCTAATGATGACGAACCTTGGGTTGGCCGAACCATGGCCAGCCGAAGCTTAGCAACACCGAACCTACGGCCACCCTAGTTACGAACCTTAAGGTTAAATGGGTCGAACCATGGAATAACGAACCTAGTATAATAAGAAACGAACCCTAGGCCATAACCCTAAAAGGTTCGCTGGTCATAGGATGACAAGAACCTAAATTCGTTTAACAAGAGGCTAAGTACCAACGGGGGGATACAATTGAGTAGGTATACATATACATATATGTATGTATAACCATGCATGCAAGAGGACCTTGATTACCACCTTTCCTTAGTAATATCACCCTTAAATTATGAGATATTATAATGTGAATGTTTCTGAAAATAACCTAAGTGTAATCATTTAAAACCATAAAATTTATTTTGATAACTTGATATAGGTGGTTAAGAGACTTAATTATGCATGCATGGATACAAAAGTGTACATAGAGTATGAGGTTGATACCTTTATAAATTGTAAACTTTTGAATTATTAATTAAAGGCTTTCATATAATGAACTAATTAAACTAATGGATTTAAGGCATCATTGCAGGTTGAATATTGATAAACCATAGGTGTCACCACTTAACTTAGAAACAAATAAAAATAAGTCCATGAAGTACCTATGAGTTTAGATTGAATCAATATGAACATCCAATACTAATAAAACACTTGTACTTATAAATAAGATCACACATCAAATTTACAGATCTTTGAGTTGACTCGAGTTATATAACGCGAGCGCGCATTATAAGAGATCACTGATTCTAAGGACTTCAGGTGAGTTCTCATAACCTCCCTTTCTTTAAACTGTTTTTTTTTTTTTTTTTTTTTTTGTTTTAAAACTCGGAGGTGAAACATGTATACCAGATTAATTATTATTTTGATAACACAAGGTTTATACCTGTTTATCAATATGATAATTATAAATTAAAATTTTATTGATTATTATGGATTATCTCTTATTATCTTAAATCCGTGTAAACATTGTTATTGACTTAGGTCAATAATAAAGATTACATGTATTGTCACGTGGATGAGTTCCACATCCGTGAATCATTACTCTTAACTTCGGTTAATTGTTTTGACTTCATGTATTGTCACGTGGATGAGTTCCACATCCGTGAATCATTGCTCTTGACTTCGGTTAATTGCTTTGGATTCATGTATTGTCACGTGGTTAGCGACCACTCCATGAATCATGTATTTAACTTATGTTAATTACATAATGATCATGTATAGTCACGAACATTATTTGAGAATATGATTGATGAGATTGGTTGATTTGTTGTGGATTGATTATCTATATTTGATTATGATTATTTGAAATTGACTATGTTTGACTTGGTTATGTGGTTATGTGATTTTGTAAGTGTTTGATTGTTGAATTGATGGATGTGTGTTGGATTATCTCATACAGGTATTCATATGGATTTTCTCAAGAAGATCATAAGTCTTATACTTGTTTTAAACAAAGCATTTTATAAAACTATTTTAAAATACAAACTTTTAAACTCATTTTACTAAAACATTTTCAAGTATAAAAACTTATGATTACTCACCAACTACTTTTGTAGTTGACACTTGATTTCTTACATGTTTCAGGTGATGGAGACAAGTAGAAATGAAGAGAGGATCTCTTCTATTTTGGACATCATTATATAGGCTCTTGGACTTAGTTAATTAACTAAATTCCTGGCGATTAGAGTTTACTTAGTTTAACTAATTCTTTTGTGTAATTGATGTAATTGATTCATGATGAACATGATTTTTGTGTAATTATGTTGTTTGCTTAAATGATATATGATGATTTGATTTAGATGCCCACGAGCTTTTGAACAATCTACACATCCCTCGTGGCATCCCGACGATTCCGCCGCCGGTCGGGGTGTTACAAGAACAACCACAACGCATTGCTAGATTTCATAAAGTTTAGACAATTGTTTAATTACAGACATTCTATCTATCTACCAAAAGAATGACAACTACAGACCAAAAATATAGTTTACAAAATAAGACATCAAACAAGACAATTAAACAATTAGGATTTAATGTGTTTCTAATCCATCCTAGCTTGTTACTTCATCTTGTTCTATCTTAAACGGTCTCCTTAGTTGTCCTTTAGAATGTCTTAAACCTGATTACCTGAAACACGTGAAAAGTAACTGTCAACTACAAAAGTAGTTGGTGAGAACAATAGGTTTAACAATTGTAAATATGAATTTGCATTGTAAGGCATATGAATAAACAATGATTTAAAAGACATGGATGGTTGCAACCCAAACTAACATCAAGTATGTCAAACGTGTCCAAACAGTCATCAGACTGTTTGCTGGAAACCAACATATAATCAAGTCCCAAACTACGTTTGGAGTTAGAAAGTTTCACAGCAGAATTGATGAAACCATTCGTAACCAAATCCTGCAGTTAACTTATAAAACAAATTTAAAAGCTAACTCCAGAACTAGGTCTGCCCAATTGTGTTCGTTTTCCCTTGTTGTGATCATCCAGTACTAACGCTAAATGAATATGTAACTTGATATGTGTATAAGTTTGTTTACAACGATGAACACCATGCTTTTGAAAACTTGAATTGAAACCCCTTTGATTGAATGCCTTATTTGATTTCCATGATTTGAAAACTTCCCGTGAATACCATGAATACCTATGATTGAAATAACTTGTTTGAATACCATGAATTGAAATCCTTTGTTTGAATACCATTATGAAAACCATTGGTTGAAAACCTTGTATTGAAACCATTATAGAATACCAAAGATAGTGTCCTTGTGTATTAACAAGGTTTATAAAGTATCATTTTATTGAAAACACAAGATTTTAGTAAAAGAGTTTATAAAGCTTATTCTTTAAAAGAGTTTAACCTTTATAAAACTATTTGTGACAAACAGGTATAAAACAGTTTAGAAAACCTTTTATAAAACCTTTTAGTAAAATATGTTTAATAGTATATAAAATCCTTTAAGACAGTTGACAAATCCGTTGAATTTGTACAATGAACCTGTAATGTTTGTAAAGCAACATAAATCTTGTATAATGAAATATGTTTGTAATAAGAGTGTTTGATCACGTGTTCCACCCCAAAGCAGTTGTAAAACAGTAAAAGAGGGGCTAATGTTCTCACCTGTCTGTAGTAGTCTCTGAACTATAACAAGTAGCAAGTATCAAACAGGACTTCTAACTGGTTCCTATGTCATTGTAATCATACATAAGATATAAAATTTAAGATTGTATAGACTTTGATTTATTGATTGACTTGTGTTATGTTGAACTTGATCAACTCTTAAATACATGCTCTCATGATTAAGAGTGTTGTGCGAATTTGAATGTCATGATTTGAGTCACTTGATTTACAATTGATTCATGAAAAAGAATATGTCATGTTCTTTTAGGCATAACTTGTATACATCAAAGCAACATGCGTTTATGGTTATGATAACTCTTGTTAAACATGTATTGTGAAAAGGTGTTCCAATTGCTTAATGCCTTTGGATTTATGACTTGATCCCCTAATTAGGTTAAGTTAAACTTAAACCAAACAAGATCAATTCATAATCACTTGAAATTGTATTTGGTTTTTATTATTCTTAACCATTCCATTATTCCAAGTGAAACCTATGTTTAAGTGATCCAATTCATTGCTATTGGGCCAAGTTAGATCGAGGTGGGCAGAGCATTGAGCCTTGGGTCGAATGATGTAATGGACCAACTTAAACATCATGTGGAGGTATTCTACTTGGGCCGGTCATGGATGGGCTGAACAAAAGAAATTGGGCCGAATACCCAAAATAGTTTTTAAGGTTACATCATCAAAGGTGGTGGGCTGGTTCAGACCAGCGAACCTTTTTGGTTCTATGGTTTAGGTTCGGTGGTCATTTCATGCGAACAGGTTCGGCAACCATCTAACAGGTTCGGCCATGCATACGTTCGGCTGGTGGCTAAAGGTTCGGCATCCATGCAAGGGTTCGTCACAGTTGACGGTTCGTAAAGGCATTGCAAGGCTCGGCTAATTGGTTAAGGTTCGCTTGATCAGGAAGGGTTCGTTCCTAACACATGAGTTCGGTGGAGGTTCGTGGGGTCCCCTATGGTTCGTGAGCAGGGTTCGGGAATGAGGCTCGCGATGCATGCATGGGGTTCGTCTGAGCCATCCGGGGTTCGCCAGAGACCGGTGTTCGTTGCATGCACAGATTCGGCTACAAGGGTTCGTCCACAACAGGTTCGGTGGTGATGGCTGCCACAGGTTCGTGAGCCTCAGGGTTCGACGGTTCCCAATACCCCGCTCCCCAAAGGTTCGTTGGGGCTCGGCTGTTCGAGGGTTCGGCCACCAAAATGGTTCGGCCACATCTTTCCCCGGCGAACCTGTCGCATCTCCTCCATCCACCTCGATCTTCAACTGGTCAGGTCTATGCCTTCACATCAATGGTGATCAAGATCAAGGTGTCGAAGGCCTAAGGTTGGTTTACAACGTCTCTAAAACCGGTTATATGGATTTGATCGATGCACAACATGAAAACCCTATTTTTTTCGAAACTTCTTTTGTGCATACCTCTGATTTGGCCAGTGAAATCTTCAGATCTCTTGTACTTCCGTGTAGGGAATGTCGACAGCTACGCGTGGACACCAAAAACACCCAATTCCGTCAAGAAAGGAAGGAGATATTGAGATTTGAAGCTTGGATTTTAGTGAGACAGAGGATTTCCGGAAATCTAGAGAGAGGGTTTGTGGCTGAAATAAATGAGAGAAATAGCCTTCTTAAAGGCTTTTATAGCCCGAGCGGTATTCGGGTTTGTTCCGATGGCTCGGTTCGCGTTTACAGAACGTAACGCGCATTTTACGCGATTTAATTGAAATAGTTGTTATTCTCATCATTTTGATGAGCTTCAAAATTGCAAAAATGTAAAATAAAATATTTCACTTATTTTTTACTCTTCGTGCGTTGACAGATCGTTAAGTAAATACAATTACGTGTATACCCGCAATCGCGTACGTTTTTCGATCGAAATAATTATTTATTAACGTTTAATCATAATTATAAGTTCAACATTTGTATCATTATGGATCGTCACCCATAACTATACTCAGTCTCGCTTACGCATTACGATTTTGTTTAATTAATTCATTTGTCATACTATTCGTCTAAACACTACGCACTAACACTATCCCATTACACAGAACGCAGTATATGTATAGGGCATACCCCAGAGTCCAGCTACCTACCTTATCTGAAGACGTCCCACCACTGTTTCTATATAATACGATACTGTTCTTGCCTAGCGAAATCGACTGTAAATAAATAATACATACTTGTTTCTATTAATTAAGATCCTATCACACACAAACACAATCATGAACATATGAATCACATTGACTGATTGGACATGAATACACATTGTTCTAACACTGTTTACGACTACCATGACTAAATGTACAGATGTTACAGTCTCCCCTAGTTAAGGGAATTTCGTCCCGAAATTAACTAGCCGAAGGTACTGTAAAAAGATGAGGGTACTTAAGCTTCATCTGGTCTTCACGTTCCCAGGTGAACTCAGCACCACGTTTGCCCTCCCATCGTACCTTTACGATCGGGATACGACTACGTTTAAGTTTCTTGACTCCATGATCCATGATTTCAACCGGACGTTCTATGAATTGCATGTTGTTTTGAATCTGAATGTCTTCCAGTGGAATCTGAACCTCATGATCTGCCAAGCATTTCTTTAGATTTGATACATGAAATGTATCGTGAACATTGCTTAGCTCCACCGGAAGTTTAAGTTTGTAGGCTACGGGACCAATCCGTTCCAGGATCTCAAAAGGTCCAACGTACCTTGGTGCAAGTTTCCCCTTCTTCCCTAATCGGATGACGCCTTTCCAGGGAGAAACTTTGAGTAAGACTCGGTCACCGACTTGAAACTCAAGCGGTTTCCGACGTCGATCGGCATAACTCTTTTGCCGATCTCGTGCGGCCTTAAGCCTTGATTGAATGATTTTGATCTTGTCTGTTGTTTCTTGAATAAGTTCAGGTCCTACGACCTGTGAGTCACCAACCTCGGTCCAACAGACCGGTGATCGGCACTTCCTACCATACAAAGCTTCGAATGGTGCACATTGAATGCTTGTATGGTAGCTGTTGTTGTACGAAAACTCAATGAGTGGGAGATGAGTAACCCAACTCCCACCGAAGTCGATCACACAAGAACGAAGCATTTCCTCGAGTGTTTGGATAGTCCTTTCGCTTTGACCGTCGGTTTGGGGATGATACGCCGTGCTAAGATTAACACGGGTTCCCAAAGCCTTTTGCAATGTTTGCCAAAAGCGAGAAGTGAAACGACTATCACGATCAGATATGATTGATGTTGGAGTACCATGACGCGCAATGATTTCGTTGATGTACAAGGTAGCTAACTTCCCCATTTTGTAATCCTCTCGGATCGGGAGAAAATGAGCAGATTTGGTGAGTCGATCAACGATCACCCAAATCGAATCATAACCTCGCGGAGTTCTCGGCAACTTAGTTATGAAATCCATGGAAATTTCTTCCCATTTCCATTGGGGAATTTCAGGTTGCTGCAGAAGTCCTGAAGGCTTTTGATGTTTTGCTTTGACTTTGGAACATGTTAGACATTTCTCCATATACAGTGCTATTTCTTTCTTCATTCCCGGCCACCAGTAAGATGTTTTCAAGTCTTGATACATCTTATCGGCTCCAGGATGAACTGAGTATCGCGACTTATGAGCCTCATCACAGATGAGTGTGCGCAATTCTTCTGACTTTGGAATCCACATGCGACCGGTGAAGTATAAAACCCCATCAGCTCGAGGTTCTAGTTTACCCTCAACTCCGCAGTCTAAATCTGTCTTCAGTTGATTGTCGATCACTAATTGTTGTTGTGCAATACGAATCAGATCTTTCAAGTTTGGTTGTGTGTTGATCTCCATGGCTCTTACACGAATTGGCTTGACTGGTTCCTTACGACTAAGAGCATCCGCCACCACATTGGCTTTACCCGGGTGGTAACGAATCTAACAATCATAATCGGTTAGAAGCTCAACCCAACGTCGTTGTCTCATGTTGAGTTCTTTCTGATTGAGAATGTGTTGTAGGCTCTAGTGGTCGGTATAGATGACACATTTAGTACCATAAAGGTAGTGCCTCCAAATCTTCAATGCAAAGACCACATCCCCTAACTCAAGGTCATGAGTAGTATAATTCTTCTCGTGAATCTTAAGCTGTCTTGACGCATATGCAATCACCTTGTCTCGTTGCATAAGTACACAACCGAGACCAAGGTTTGAAGCATCGCAGTAGACAATGAAATCATCATTGCCTTCTGGAAGACTACGAATAGGGGAATTGGATAACTTCTGTTAAAGAAGTTGAAATGCATCTTCTTGTTTCTGTCCCCATATAAAAGCTTGACTTTTCTGGGTCAGAGTGGTAAGTGGCAAGGTGATCTTTGAAAAGTTCGCGATGAATCTCCGGTAATAGCCTGCCAATCCCAGAAATGAACGAATCTCTGTTTGAGTAGATAGGGTAGTCCGGTTCTTAATTGCCTCAATCTTCGTTGGATCTACGTGTATCCCATCCCTGTTAATGACATGCCCTAAGAAGTGAACTTCTTTTAGCCAAAACTCGCACTTTGAGAATTTAGCATAAAGTTGTTTAGCTCTTAGTAGCTCTAAGACTTTCCTCAAATGATCCTCATGTTCTTGCTCAGTCTTTGAATAAATCAGTATATCATCAATGAAGACGATAACGAACTGATCTAAGTATGGCCTGCAGACTCGATTCATCAAATCCATGAACACTGTGGGTGCGTTGGTCAGTCCAAATGGCATAACCACAAACTCGTAGTGTCCATATCGAGTCCTAAATGCCGTCTTTGGTATATCCTCATCATTTACTCGTAACTGATGATACCCGGATCGTAGATCAATTTTAGAAAAGCAAGTCGCTCCCTGTAATTGATCAAACAGATCATCGATCCTAGGTAGAGAATATATGTTCTGGATTGTCAACTTGTTTAGCTCACGATAATCGATGCACATACGAAATGAACCATCTTTCTTCTTGACAAAGAGAACCGGAGCTCCCCAAGGAGAGAAACTCGGTCTTATGAAACCTTTATCTAGAAGTTCTTGGAGTTGACTAGACAGTTCCTGCATTTCAGACGGTGCTAATCGATATGGTGACTTCACCACTGGGTTTGATCCAGGGACGAGATCGATTCTAAATTCGACTTGCCGGATTGGTGGTAATCCAGGCAAGTCTTCCGGGAATACGTCTGGAAAATCTCTGATAACCGGAACGTCTCCAACCGCTTTCTTCTCAGGTTTCTTCTCTACCACGTGAGCCAGGAACGCAAGGTATTTCTTCTTCAGGTACTTCCTATCCTTGATACACGACACAATCTTCAGTTCGCGGCAGGGTTTCTCACCGTAAACTTGCATCATTTCGCCGGACGGTAAGGGAAGTCGAATAAGTTTCTCAGAGCATACCATCTAGGCGTGGTTTTTGGATAACCAATCCATTCCTACTACAACTTCGAAGCTTCCGAGTGTCATAGGAATGAGATCGATAAGGAAAAGATGATCATTCAACCTCAATTCGCAATCTCAAATTATTGAGTTCACTAATATTGTCTTACCATTCGTTACTTCTACAGTGTAAGGAGCATCAAGCATAGATGGTTGTTTATTAAACAATGAAGCAGTATTAGTAGAGACAAAACTTTTATCAGCACCAGCGTCAAATATGATAGAAACGTAGTGATCATTAATGAAGAAATGTACCCGTGATGACTGCCGGGTCCTCGCGTGCTTCGAAAGTTCCGATAACAAAGGCATAAGCAGTAGCAGTTGTAGCGGATGGGTTGAGTTTTGGACACTGGTTCCTGAAGTGTCCTTCTGCTCCACAGTTATAACAAACCCTTCCACC
Organism: Mikania micrantha; assembly: GCA_009363875.1. Classification (NCBI taxonomy): domain Eukaryota; kingdom Viridiplantae; phylum Streptophyta; class Magnoliopsida; order Asterales; family Asteraceae; genus Mikania; species Mikania micrantha. Next base: position 26,082,891 of record CM018696.1, on the reverse strand, counting down.
AGTAGTAGCAGGATTAGCGGTGGTAGTTGTAGCAGCAGCTAGATGAGTAGATCGACATGTTGCAGCCAAGTGTCCCATTCGTCCACACTTGAGACATTTCCTGCATGGAATAGTGGGTAGATGATGGTATTGGCATTTGGTGCAGAGTGGAAACAGACCAGTATAAGGCTTTCTGGCCGTAGCTGGTTGTGGCATAACAGTAACAGGGGTGGCGTGCACCGGTGTAACTGCAGTCAAAGCTGCATAATTCTTGATCGTCTTTTGCTTCTGTTTCTTCTTTTTGGGTTGGTGCTGTTCAGGCTTCTTGCCTTCTTCAACCTGTTCTCTCTTATACCCCTTTCGAGTGAGCACACCCGCTTTGACATATTCCTCAGTAAAGGTAGCGCCAAGATGAATTGCCGCTTCCAGTGTAGAGGGGCTACTCCCCATAACAGTTCCCCTGATGACTAACGGTAATCCTTCAATGTACTTCTCTATCCTGTGGGATAGAGGAGTAACCAGATGTGGCACTAGAATGCACAACTCATGGAAACGAGTTGTATATTTTGCGTTCTCGCCACTGTCTTGGACTAAGTTCCACATTTCCACCTCAAGCTTCTTCAGTTCATGGCGTGGACAGAACTGTTCCACAAGTGACTTCTTGAAATCCTCCCATCATAAGGCCAAAGCAACCTCTCGTCCTCTGGTGTTCTTCTCAGAATTCCACCAGGTGAGTGCGCCTTTGTGAAAAGTGCTTGAGGCTATCTTGACCTTCAGATTTTCAGGACATCTTGTGAAGTCAAGGATATCCTCAATGCTCTCCAGCCATTGCAGTAGACTGGTAGCTCCCTCAGTACCAGCATACTTAGGAGGCTTAGCATCATTGAACTGCTTGAAAGTGAAGTTAGCAGTTCCTGTGTTAGTGCAATTTGAGTTGTGTGCTGAATCACTAGTACTTCCCCGAAGATTATGGGTGATATCAGTGACCATACCCGGAATGACATCTCTCATGTGTACAGCGATGGCCCGGGCAATTTTGTTAATCTCATCATCGTTGCCACTTGTTGAACCCCCTCCGTTAGGGTCACGTCGAGGAGGCATTCTACGAATAGAAGCCACAAGTGGTTCAGTAATGAGAAAGGATTCAATTGAATTTACTTGATAAAGTTAGTAATATATCCATACTACTAATATTATCATTCAATTGTAACATGAGCAAATACACGTACAAGCAATCACTTATTAGCATACTTCTCATGTGATTGTTTATGATGTCTCATGATTTCACTCCACCAAACCTAAACACTGACACTTTCCCAGTATACCGAAAATAACTTATATATAGGGCATACAAAAGGGTCAAGCAAACTGCCAGCCCAGTCGCCAGCCCACCACCGCTTCGATATACCACGATCATGCCCTTGCTATCATTTGGCAATACGATTGTATTGATTTCCATGTATGTTTCATTGATTAAGAATTCCCTGTTCTTTGATCACTGAACTATGATTGAATTATGATTGAATTATGTGTGTACCTACTAACAATTGTTAACATGTAGAACTAAATCATCTGTGTGCTCTACATTTTTCTTGTTAACTTATGTTAGTAAGTACTAAACATGTAATCACTTAAGAATTTCACTTAAGGTTTACATTTAATGAATGTTCATAACTTGATTGATTTCCACACAATGGTTGTTTCATCAATGATTGATTAACACAATGATTGTTTCACACCATGGTTGTATCTCAAATGATTGTATCTCCCATGTTTGACTAATGTTCAATGATTCCAGTTGCTCCTGAATCTTCACTTCAGATACAAACTGCCTGCCCAGCCGACATCCCACCACCACTTCAGTATGCCAGAGCTTGGCCGCCATTTGTATTTGAACCTAGAATTCCAACTCTTGATTGATTATGATTGATTCATGATTGTTTCTTGAACTATGAATATGATTATGATTGTCAAAACCGAGATTCTTGATTTACTATAAATCAGGACCTTAGGTTTTTAATACATGTGTCCTAGGTTAATTAACCTAGGTTCTCAATACTTACAGTACTGAGTATAATGATCTCCTTGTGTGAACTTCAACTAAAGAATGTTGTTACACAGATTCTAATTTATGAAGTGCTAATGATTATGAATACCTGAATATGATAACATGATAAGGATTTCACATCAAAGATTCTAAGAATACAGATCTTTGCCTTTGAATTCCTCTAATGATCATGATAAGGATTTCAGATCAAAGATACTAAGAATACAGATCTTTGCCTCTAAATCCCTCTGATGAACTCTGATTGAGAATTTCAGATCAAGGATACTAAGAATACAGATCCTTGCCTCTGAAATTCTTTAATGACTATGTGTTGAGAAATTTAGTTCGGTTTCTAAAGTAATAGAATTCCGATTCAAATTCCTTGACTCGATATCTAATCTTAGAAAGTATCCCTAAGATCTTTCAAGCTTGATGTAACTTAGGTTATAGTCTAGGTCATTAAGTATTGGGTAACTTCGGTTATAGTCTAGGTCATTAAGTATTGGGTTTTTCCTAGTTCTCTACAACCTTGGCTCTGATACCAACCTGTCACACCCCCTGCACCGCGTGCGGAATCCACGGCGTGGTGACGATCGAGAGTTGAATCATGCACAAGTATTGAATAAGAACAACCACAATGCATTATTAGATTTCATAACGTTTAGACAGTTGTTTAATTACAGACATTCTATCTGTCTACCAAAAGAATGACAACTACAAACCCAAAATATAGTTTACAAAATAAGACATCAAACAAGACAATTAAACAATTAGGATTTAATGTGTTTCTAATCCATCCTAGCTTGTTTCTTCATCTTGTTCTATCTTAAACAGTCTCTTTAGTTGTCCTTTAGAATGTCTTAAATCTGATTACCTGAAACACGTGAAAAGTAACTGTCAACTACAAAAGTAGTTGGTGAGAACAATAGGTTTAACAATTGTAAATATGAATTTGTATTGTAAGGCATATGAATAAACAATGATTTAAAAGACATGGATGGTTGCAACCCAAACTAACATCAAGTGTGTCAAACGTGTCCAAACAGTCATCAGACTGTTTGCTAGAAACCAACATATAATCAAGTCCCAAACTACGTTTGGAGTTAGAAAGTTTGTCAGCAGAATTGATGAAACCATTCGTAACCAAATCCTGCAGTTAACTTATAAAACAAATTTAAAAGCTAACTCCAGAACTAGGTCTGCCCAATTGTGTTCGTTTTCCCTTGTTGTGATCACCCAGTACTAACACTAAATGAATATGTAACTTGATGTGTGTATAAGTTTGTTTACAACGATGAACACCATGCTTTTGAAAACTTGAATTGAAACCCCTTTGATTGAATGCCTTATTTGATTTCCATGATTTGAAAACTTCCCGTAAATACCATGAATACCAATGATTGAAATAACTTGTTTGAATACCATGAATTGAAATCCTTTGTTTGAATACCATTATGAAAACCATTGGTTGAAAACCTTGTATTGAAACCATTGATAGAATACCAAAGATAGTGTCCTTGTGTATTAACAAGGTTTATAAAGTATCACTTTATTGAAAACACAAGATTTTAGTAAAAGAGTTTATAAAGCTTATTCTTTAAAAGAGTTTAACCTTTATAAAACTATTTGTGACAAACATGTATAAAACAATTTAGAAAACCTTTTATAAAACCTTTTATAAAACCTTTTAGTAAAATATGTTTAACAGTATATAAAATCCTTTAAGACAGTTGATAAATCCGTTGAATTTGTACAATGAACCTGTAATGTTTGTAAAGCAACATAAATCTTGTATAATGAAATATGTTTGTAATAAGAGTGTTTGATCACGTGTTCCACCCCAAAGCAGTTGTAAAACAGTAAAAGGGGGGCTAATGTTCTCACCTGTCTGCAGTAGACTCTGAACTATAACAAGTAGCAAGTATCAAACAAGACTTCTAACTTGTTCCTATATCATTGTAATCATAAATAAGATATAAAATTTAAGATTGTATAGAATTTGATTAATTGATTGACTTGTGTTATGTTGAACTTGATTAACTCTTAAATACATGCTCTCATGATTAAGAGTGTTGTGCGAATTTGAATGTCACGATTTGAGTCACTTGATTTACAATTGATTCATGAAAAAGAATATGTCATGTTCTTTTAGGCATATCTTGTATACATCAAAGCAACATGCGTTTATGGATATGATAACTCTTGTTAAACATGTATTGTGAAAAGATGTTCCAATTGCTTAATGCCTTTGGATTTATCACTTGATCCCCTAATTAGGTTAAGTTAAACTTAAACCAAACAAGATCAATTCATAATCACTTGAAATTGTATTAGGTTTTTATTATTCTTAACCATTCCATTATTCCAAGTGAAACCTATGTTTAAGTGATCCAATTCATTGCTATTGGGCCAAGTTAGATCGAGGTGGGCCGAGCATTGGGCCTTGGGTCGAATGATGTAATGGACCAACTTAAACATCATATGGAGGTATTCTACTTGGGCCGGTCATGGATGGGCTGAACAAAAGAAATTGGGCCTAATTCCCAAAATAATTTTTAAGGTTACATCGTCAAAGGTGGTGGGCTGGTTCAGACCAGCGAACCTTTTTGGTTCTATGGTTCAGGTTCGGTGGTGATTTAATGCGAAAAGGTTCGGCAACCACCTAACAGGTTCGGCCATGCATACGTTCGGCTGGTGGCTAAAGGTTCGGCATCCATGCAAGGGTACGTCACAGTTGACGGTTCGTGAAGGCATTGCAAGGCTAGGCTAATTAGTTAAGGTTCGCTTGATCATGAAGGGTTCGTTCCTAACACATTAGTTCGGTGGAGGTTCGTGGGGTCCCCTATGGTTCGTGAGCAGGGTTCGGAAATGAGGCTCGCGATGCATGCATGGGGTTCGTCTGAGCCATCAGAGAACAGGGTTCGTTGCATGCACAGATTCGGCTACAAGGGTTCGTCCACAACAGGTTCAGTGGTGATCGCTGCCACATGTTCGTGAGCCTCAGGGTTTGGCGGTTCCCAATACCCCGCTCCCCAAAGGTTCGTTGGGGCTCGGCTGTTCGAGGGTTCGGCAACCAAAATGGTTCGGCCACATCTTTCCCCGGCGAACCTGTCGCATCTCCTCCATCCACCTCGATCTTCAACTGTTCAGGTCTATGCCTTCACATCAATGGTGATCCAGATCAAGGTGTCGAAGGCCTAAGGTTGGTTTACAACGTCTCTAACACCGGTTATATGGATTTGATCGATGCATAACATGAAAACCCTATTTTTTTCGAAACTTCTTTTGTGCATACCTCTGATTTGGCCGGTGAAAGCTTCAGATCTCTTGTACTTCCGTGTAGGGAATGTCGAGAGCTACGCGTGCAAAACAAGAACACCCAATTCCGTCAAGAAACGAAGGAGATATTGAGATTTGTAGCTTGGATTTTAGTGAGAGAGGATTTCCGGAAATCTAGAGAGAGAGGGTTTGTGGCAGAAATAAATGAGAGAAATAGCCTTCTTCAAGGCTTTTATAGCCCGAGCGGTATTCGTGTTTTTTGCGGTGGCTCGGTTCGCGTTTACCGAACGTAACACGCATTTTACGCGATTTAATTAAAATAGTTGTTATTCTCATCATTTTGATGAGTTTAAAAATTGCAAAAATGTAAAATAAAATATTTCACTTATTTTTTACTCTTCGTGTGTTGACAGATCGTTAAACAAATACAATTACGTGTATATCCGCAATCGCGTACGTTTTTCGATCGAAATAATTATTTATTAACATTTAATCATAATTATAAGTTCAACATTTGTATCGTTATGGATCGTCACCCATAACTATACTCAGTCTCGCTTACGCATTACGATTTTGTTTAATTAATTCATTTGTCATACTATTCGTCTAAACACTACGCACTAACACTATCCCATTACACCGAACACAGTATTTGTATAGGGCATACCCCAGAGTCCAGCTACCTGCCTTATCTAACGCCGTCCCACCACTGTTTCGATATAATACGATACTGTTCTTGCCTAGCGAAATCGACTATAAATAAATAATACATACTTGTTTCTATTAATTAAGATCCTATCACACAAAAACACAATCATGAACATATGAATCACATTGACTGATTGGACATGAATAGACATTGTTCTAACACTGTTTACGACTACCATAACTAAATGTACAGATGTTACAATATTACAAAACGACTAGTTTGTTTCTCGTTTCTAGGTCACCCTGAACCCTCATGTCCTCTTGACCTAGCTGAATTTCCTGATCCTGATTACCTGAAACATGTATAGAAAACTTCAATCAACCACACATGGTTGAGTGAGAAGCATATATTTTGTTTTCACATATTTTGTGTAGACTTGCGTAGCAATTATAGCACAAGCTCATCATATAAATGCATTGAAATACAAATCCAATGAACATGCAAATATCAAACCTATTGCAATAGCTTTGCATGTGTGATACACCACGTGTATCCAGTTTGTGTGGTGTCCAACCCGCAGTTGGAGCACGCGTTTTTGTGTTCGCGGTTTCCCACATATGGACCATACCAGCAATACCGGGGGCTTGACGAATCAAGTTAATGATATTGCATAAGAATAGCATGTAAATGATTTGCATTGTATCAATAGTTTGCTTCCACAATAGTTTAAAATGTTTGTATTATCAATAGTTTACATGTTCCACCCCGCGGTTTTAGCAAAAGAAAAGAAAACGGGTTATGAATCTCACCAGTGTTATTGAAGTGTTTTGATATTGAAGTTTCACGCAAATATGAAGAGGATTTTGCATTTCATTAATGTTTTATGAGTTACTTATGTTTTAACTACTGATTAGATCTTTCTGAACGTCCAATGTCAAAGACATTGCCTTAACAGTCATCAAAATGATGTTAAGTATTTACTTAATTATTTTAATATCGTATCATACGATGTATGATAATTTAGGAACCTATATTGATTCAGGTTCCTAATACAAGGCTGATGACATGTTTGATTAATCAAAATAATCTCAAATCAATCAAATAGTTAATGTTGTTGATTATAATGCTAAAACAGTTTGTAGACAGATTAATGGCTTAGGAATGATCAATCCTTGTTATTGATTACCCAAGTATCATGAAATATCACAATGTAGCATTAGAATAGGTTTAATAACCATGTTTAACATACTAATCTAACTGTTATCATAAACATCAGATAATCGTTCAAATGAGTATGTTAATGATTGTGATTAGTTTGAAACACTTGGATTTAACCTTGCATTTCAAATATTAATCAAACTAATCACCTACATTGTCATAATCAAATGGTTTAAACCATTATAATCATGGGTATGATTTCACGCAAACCGGGCATTACAACAGATCAAAACAAGGATTTATCCGTTTAACACATCGTGTTCTTCGTTTATAATAAATCTTAGCCATCATCTATGCAATAATCAACAATCCTAACTATCTCATTACGTTCAAAATCAAGATGTAATCAATCAAAATCAAGCTAGAAGGTTAAAACGAACCGTTAGCTAATCTAACGGATTTCTGCGCTTAGAACAACGATCAGGGCTTGTAGATACGATTCTCGGCTCGATTGGAATGTTTAGAAAGCTTAGAAATGGAGTTTAGATGCTAAAGATGAGTATTTGGTCGTCTGCAAGTGAAGAGAACTCGAGATGGTAGAAGAATAAACTTCTGGATGCAAATCTGATCTTTTAAAAATATCCACCGCCTCACAGCGCGCCGAGCGTACCGCCCCAACTCGGCGTCTGGCCCGGGGCGTACCGCCCCATGCCTGTTTTGTCACACCCCCAATTTTCAACTAACGGAATCATACCGTTTGGGAACGTGACAAACCAGGATCTCAGATCATTGGACATAACGAAGACCTCTATATGAATTTCAAATCATACTTTAGTCTTAAAAAACATAACATCAGAGTTTTCAAAAATTGCGGAAGCGTTTAAAACCAATAACAGTTGTAATATGTAAATTACAAAACAAAATCTTCAAATGTTCAAATTCAAATATCCAAAATGTTTAAAATGCATGCGACTCTATCTCCTAGTCCATGCCAGTCTTTATTGCGCGCCTTAGCGTCCTGAGAAAACATGTAAATCAAGTCAACACAAAGGTTGGTGCATAACACAGGTTTTAAGCATTCACAATGTTCAAAACAACAGTTGAATATCAAGTTTGTAGATAACATAATCACACATGCACAGTCATGATAGCTAGTCATATAAACTATTTACATAAGTGGTCGACACCGAAGCTGACGAATTGCCATGCTATAGCATGTTTTTGCCTTGCCACTATTGTCTAGCACAACAATAGTAAAATTGTGTTTGGTCAGTCAAACACCTGCGTAGATCCCATCTACCAGGTGAGGTTTGTCAAACCTAATAGATCTATTTCCAACTACCACGCTTTGCGCTACGGCAAACTAAACGGTTCGAAGTGTGTAAGGACTTTTAAATGCTATGTTGTCACATAATGTAAACAGCTAACTCATGCAAGTGATATGTATCTAAAAAGAGTTTGTTGCACATGTTTTCTCCCCCAAAACAGTTTAAAATAAGAAAGGGGCCATGTACGCACCTTTGAGTATTGCAGAATGATCAATACGCGTGAAATCGTGTAGATAATCCTCTTACGAAGGATATGTGTTTAAACAATAACTTAGTGCTATTCGAATAGCCGTTTTGTGCTTGAAATCACATACGTGTCAACATACGTATGTTAAAGTGTTAAGAATGTGCATACGTAAGTACACGTGACTTTTGAAATCGTTTAAATAAAATCATATACGATTTTATTTAACTAAACGTAATTATACGTGATTTCGTTTTCGGATTAAAATATGAATTTTATTACTCTAAAACATTCGGGATTTCGTTACGGTTCCAACGCAACTTGAATGAGTCGAATCGGAGTTATAACGAAGAAGTTATGACTAAAATACTAAGAACAAGATTAAAATCCAAAAACTGTTGGGCGCCGGGTTCGAACCCGCGACCTCCAACACTAGACACGTCCATTCTACCATCTAACTTGATCAATTCTTATTGACCTAACATGGAAATTAATTGTTTTAAACCCAACTCTCCTGGTTCCCCTATTCTTCCCCAACCGAACCCAATTTGTTTCTAATTGGGCCCGATCCAACCCAAATCAAGCCCACTATCATGGGGCTTTTGATCCACTATCCAAGTCGGATTCAAGGATGGTTTTAATTTGAAAATTGATAACATTAACCCATTTAAATCTCTTATAAATCAATTCAAACTCAAGTTCATCAAATTCCGATTCTAATCAATCGAATTGATAATTCACATGTTCCGAATTCATAGGGTTTTCATTTTGAATGATATTTCGAGCGTGTCCAAGTTGTTTGATTCGAAAAATAGATCCATCTATATCAACATCCCCAAATCGTTTTATTTCAAAAACCCTAGATATCAAACTTAATCAATTCGTAATTGAATCATGAAATTAACTTAGGTTAAACTTAAATCGGAACCTTCTGAAGCTAATGGTATCAACCAATTTGATTTTAACACATGATTGTTTGAAAACCCCCAAACCCGTTTATGCTTAGAACCCTAATTATTGAATCCATATCACTCGTTGTTAAATCACAAAATTGATAGATGGTATTGTTTAGTCGGCATCTTATGAAACAACCCATGTGATTTAATTTGAATATCAAACTCGTTTGGGTTGAAATCCCCAATTCGGTTTCTCTAAGAACCCTAATTGATCGACTTCATACAATTCTATATTGAGAGCCCGAATTTGCATAGGGCTATGCTTAGTCGGCTCTTTTAGGTGATGTAAGTGTCGAGCATTACCTTATTTGATTCCGAATCGATGTAGTTCGATTATACCCTTGAGTCTCGGCCGCCCCCTAGATCAAAATCTTCTGTCCTGAGTTGTTGGGGTCGAATTTTTGAGTGTGATAGTCTCTAAAAGTGCCGATTATTGTTTAGGAAACTTCAATTTGTTGGATTGTAATCGAATTATACCGGTTTGATCAAGAATACCTACGGTTACACTATAACTCTATCATTACTCGACTTAATTCGCTAATTATGGTGATAATTGTGATGATACCTGACTATTATCATTATTAAGAGCAAATGGAAGGTTTGATCCAATTAATTATGGCTGATTAACATAAATTTTTATTTTTAATTGCTCCATTTAGCCGAATTTTGACTTTTACTAGTCAAAATTCCCAATTTTGGTCAATTCCAAGTTTAATTCTTGAAAATCAAATGTTTCTAAACCCAATCAGCTTAATTATGCACTTTCTAGTTTAATTTCGTTTAATTTCAAATTATTTCAGTCACTTCCGGACTAACGGGGTTAATCCGAATTTGCCGAATTGTCACTAATTGACTACTTAGAACACTGTTGGGCTTGATTAATCCAATTGGGCCTCATAACTATAAATAGGCCTACCATGGGCCTCATTGGGCCTACCCTGGCCTCATTGGGCCTTCCTAGACCTTACTGGGCCTTCTTTGGCCTTACTGGGCCTTCTTTGGCCTTACTGGGCCTTACATGACTTATTGGGCTTGTGATCTAACCATTTTCAGTTAACAGGGTTAATCCAAAAAGTCGGATTGTCACATCATCCCCTTGTTGAAGGAATTTTCGTCCCGAAAATTAGCAAATGTTAGGAGTAGTTAGGAAACTACTTACGAGTTTAAATCGTACGTGTTAGTGTGATTTGATCATTCTGTGTGCTTGTGTGTACTCACACACAAAATCTAATGCTTGCAACATCACAACTACTTGTGATCGTTCAATGTGACTGTTTGCGTGTACACTAGTTAGTTCACCTAACTGTGACTGTTTGTGTTTGATCATACTGTGTTGTGTAACCTTACACATAGTGAGTGTCTATAACTGTTTGTACTATGCAACCCCGCACATAACAAAATGTGTGTAACTAATCATGTATGTACTATTATGACATGTAACATATGAAATATAGCACATAAAATGTAATGTAGCACAAATGTTTGTAACAAAACCAATTGAATAAAGTGTTTGTGCTTACAGTTTGAACTTTGCAGTGTTGATGTGTGAAGCATCACGTCATCCCCTTGTTGAAGGAAATTTCGTCCCGAAATTTAACGTGCGCTCTCAGTGTTTGTAATAGCTGTTTTGAATAGATGAGGATACTTCTTCATCATTTGGTCTTCCCGTTCCCATGTGAATTCAGGACCACGTCGTGAATTCCATCTGACTTTGACTATCGGAATCTTGCTTTGCTTAAGTTGTTTGACCTCTCGGTCCATGATTTCTGCTGGTTCTTCAATGAATCGTAACTGTTCATCTACTTGTATTTCTTCTAATGGTACAATCAATGTCTCATCAGAAAGACATTTCTTTAAATTCGATACATGAAAGACATCATGAACTCCACTGAGTTCATCCGGTAATTTAAGTTGATACGCAACCGGACCAATCCTTTTCAGGATCTCAAAAGGTCCTACATAACGTGGACTAAGCTTCCCGCGCTTGCCGAATCGTATCACACCTTTCCAAGGTGATACCTTTAGAAGAACTCGGTCTCCTACTTGAAATTCCAACGGTTTACGTCGTTTGTCAGCATAACTCTTCTGTCGATCCCGGGCCGCTGCCATACGGTTCCGGATTTGAACTATCTTCTCTGTCGTCTCGTGCACCAGTTCAGGACCTGTTATCTGACTGTCACCAACTTCAGCCCAGCAAACTGGTGAACGACATTTGCGACCATACAAAGCTTCAAACGGTGCTGCTTGAATACTTGTATGATAAATATTATTGTAAGAGAATTCCACTAACGGTAAGTGGTTTTCCCAGCTATCACCAAAGTCAATTACGCAAGCTCTTAACATATCCTCGAGCGTTTGAATCGTTCGTTCACTTTGACCGTCGGTCTGCGGATGATAGGCGGTACTCATATCCAAGCGAGTCCCCAATGACTTATGAAAAGATTTCCAAAAGTTGGAAGTAAATCGGGCATCCCGATCTGATATGATAGAGATTGGCACGCCATGCCGTGCTACCACTTCCTTGATGTAAATGCGAGTCAGTTTCTCCATCTTGTCAGTTTCTTTGATTGCTAAGAAGTGTGCAGATTTCGTTAATCGATCAACAATTACCCATATCGTATCACAACCACTCGGTGTATGGGGTAACTTAGTAATAAAGTCCATCGAAATCTGTTCCCATTTCCACATCGGTATCTCTGGTTGTTGCAGTAAACCAGATGGCTTCTGGTATTCAACTTTGACTTTCGAACAAGTCAAACATTTGCTAACGTACTTAGCAATGTCAGCTTTCATATGAGGCCACCAATACAGTGCCGTCAAATCATGATACATCTTGTCTGATCCTGGATGGACTGAATACCTGGACTTGTGTGCTTCATCCATCACGAGTTCCCTTAAACCCCCATACAAAGGTATCCACAGTCGATCAATGAAATAACGAATTCCATCAGACTTGACATGCAACTGTGTTTCCATTCCTCGTAATGATTCATGTACCAAGTTTTCCGTTTTCAAGGCCTCGAGTTGAGTACTGCGTACCTTGTCAGGTAAGTCAGTATGTATTGTCATCATAAGTGCGCGAACTCGTCTTGTTGAAGTGTCTTTTCTGCTTAAAGCATCAGCTACCACATTAGCTTTTCCCGGATGATACTTAATCGCGCATTCATAATCGTTCAACAACTCAACCCATCGTCGTTGTCTCATATTAAGCTCCTTCTGATCAAAGATATGTTGCAAACTCTTATGATCAGTGTAAATAGTACACTTAGTTCCATACAAGTAATGCCTCCAAATCTTCAAAGCAAAAACCACTGCTCCTAACTCCAGGTCATGAGTAGTGTAATTCTTTTCGTGTGGTCGTAGTTGCCTTGAAGCATAAGCAATCACTTTATCACGTTGCATCAACACACATCCCAAACCCTGTGCAGATGCATCACAATACACCACAAAGTCTTCCGTTCCTTCCGGTAAGGACAGAATCGGTGCGCTGCAGAGTTTCTGTTTCAATAACTGGAATGCAGTTTCCTGTTTATCCGTCCAGTTATACTTCGTTCCCTTGTGCGTAAGAGCTGTAAGTGGTTGAGCGATCTTTGAGAAACCTTCAATGAATCGTCGATAATAACCCGCCAAACCAAGGACCTGTCGTACCTCTGTAGGGGTCTTTGGCGCTTCCCAATTCTTAATCGCTTCAATCTTCGCTGGATCAACATGTATACCCTTTTCATTAACTATATGCCCCAAGAATTGTACTTCTCGCATCCAGAAGTCACATTTCGAGAACTTAGCGTACAGTTGTTCCTGTTTCAATAATTCCAATAATAATCGAAGATGTTCAGCGTGTTCCTCCTCAGATTGTGAATAGATGAGAATGTCATCGATGAAAACAATGACAAACTTATCAAGATAAGGTTTACAAACACGATTCATAAGATCCATGAATACTGCTGGAGCGTTTGTCAACCCAAATGGCATGACTAAGAACTCATAATGACCATAGCGTGTCCTGAATGCTGTCTTTGGAATATCCTCCTCCTGGACTCTTAGTTGATGATAACCAGACCTGAGATCAATCTTCGAGTAGTAACTCGAACCTTGCAACTGATCAAACAGATCGTCAATTCTGGGTAACGGATACCGGTTCTTGATAGTAACCTTGTTCAATTCCCGGTAATCGATACACATACGGAAAGTCCCGTCCCTCTTCTTAACAAACAAAACTGGAGCTCCCCACGGTGAAAAACTAGGTCGTATGAAACCCTTATCCAACAACTCTTGCAATTGTGTAGATAACTCTTGCATCTCTGACGGTGCAAGTCGATAAGGCGCCCTAGCTATCGGTGCTGCATCTGGTGTAAGGTCGATTCGGAATTCCACCTGTCTGATAGGCGGTAATCCCGGCAAGTCTTCTGGAAACACCTCCGGAAATTCACAGACTACTGGTATATCTTCAATCTTTTTCTCAGCTACCGGCTTTTCAGTTATAAGTGCTATAACTGCCGTATGACCTTTCCGCAGACATTTGTGTGCTTTCATACAAGATATGAGACGCAGTGGCGTACTGCTCTTCTCGCCTTGTACATACAATGTCTCCCCATGCAAAAGAGGTATACGAACGATCTTTTCATGGCATACGATTTCAGCCTGGTTTTTGGACAACCAGTCCATGCCAATGACTACATCAAAACTGCCTATGGCAATAGGCATAAGATCAATTTCTAATGTCTGACCCATCAAATCAAGGATACATCCCTTAAAAATATTTTCCACTACTATCAACTTACCATCAGCTAATTCCACAGTGTATGGACTATCTAAGGCAGTGGGACTAACATTTAGCATCTTAGCAAGTGAACTAGATACAAAACTCCGATTGGCACCAGTGTCAAATAACATAGAGGCATAGTGATTATTTAAGAGGAACGTACCTGTAACAATGTTGGGATCCTCCCGTGCTTGACGTCCTCCAATCACAAACGCCCTGCCCCTAGCACCATTGTTGTTGTTGTTATTGTTATTGTTGTTGTTGGTGCCATTACCATTACCGTTGCCATTACCATTGCCATTGACATTATTGTCCCCGCCTTTCTTGAGTTGTGGGCAATCTTTCTTAAAATGCCCCATTTTGCCACACTCAAAACAACCCTTCTGTGCGTTGTTCTGGTTATTATTCTGGTTGTTGTGGTTGTTCTGTAGCTCCCCGCGACAATCCTTAGCCGCATGTCCAATCTTGCCACACCTTTGGCACCTAGCTCTATCACACTGATTACCTGCATGATGATACCCACACCTGTTGCACTTGGGGTGTTTGCCAATATAACCCCCCGATGATGACGATTGCTGACCACTGCTTGAATTATGATAAGACTTGTTTGAGTCTTGCTTCCGGTTTTGCTGATACGATTGTTGGTTATGACCCTTGGAGTTGTTACCTTCCCACTTCCTTTTATGGTCTCCCACCTTGGTAGCCGATGTTCGTTTAGGCAGAGTCCCTTGTAGTACTGCCTGATCAGTAAGCTGATGCACTAAACGAACAACTTGTTGAATGGTGGTGGGATTTGCTGAAGTAACCAATCCCTGAATCTGAGGCACTAGTCCTCCAATGTATCTTTCAATCCACTTGCTTGCTGGAGTGGCCATATGGGGTAGAAGTCTGGCCAATTCATGTGACCGGGTCGTGTACTCTTCAATATTTGACCCCTCCATCTTGAGGTGCCTGTATTCTTCCTCTAGTTTTTGCATCTCACTACGAGGACAGTACTCCTCCTGCATTAAAGTTTTGAATCTATTCCAAGTCAAGGCATTAGCCTCACCCAATCCCAAGGTCTGAACATTTGAGTTCCACCAAGTTAGTGCTGGACCCTCCAATGTTCCCGTAGCAAACTTCACCTTGCTTTCGTCAGGGCAGTTGCACATTTCAAACACAGACTCCGCCTTTTCAATCCACCGAAGGAGTCCTATGGCCCCCTCCGACCCTTTGAAATTGTGTGGCTTACAGTCCAAGAACATCTTGAACGTGCATACCTGTGAGTTAACCAGTCCCCCAGCTGGACCATGTGGCCCTGTGTTGTGTGTCTGTACATATTGTGCGATTGCCTCTGCAACTCTGTTGTTAATTAGCTCGTTGAGCTCAGCAACTGTCATGTGGACGTTCTCGTTGGCCATTATCTTCCTAGTTAAAAGAAATGTTAGAGCGTTATCAAAATCCAATGTGACATGTGTAAGCAAACAACAAACACAACATGTAATATATAAATCAACACAACTGCTGGAAATAAATAATAGCTTTTCAATAGATAGAAATTTTGATTTGAGTACTATACTTTTGAAATCAAAACATAAGTTTCCAAACATCTAATGTAGGAACACAACCCGTTCCTAATAAGTTTAAACAAAACAAGGAAACTCAATCATCCTCAACAGAGGATTCAGGATCAGAATCAACAACTGGTGCTGGTTCTTCCTCTTCCTCCTCTTCATTGTCTGAGGCTACTAAATCCTCTAAGGCTTCTATTCTGCCCTCCAAGATCTCAGCTCGGTTCTCTGAAGCTTCAAGACGACCAATCAAATTAATCATCTCATCCCGCATATCATGAACCAGATGGGCAAGTTCCTCTTGCCTCTCATTAGCATCCCATAGTTCCTGAGAGTTTTGTGCGATTCTGTCTTCTGCCTCGTACAAATCCTCGCGCAGTTTGGCGATCTCCTCAGCGTCAGTCCTTTGCCTCTTAGGCTCAGGAATATCCAATACTGGTGGTGGATGTGTAGAAGGTCCCTCAGCAGGGATCTGCTGAGTGCCCTCCACTGGCTCCTCCTCCGGATCCTCATCCGGGTCCTCATCCGGATCCTCCTCTGGATCCTCGTCTGGATCTTCCTCCGGGTCCTCGTCTGGATCCTCCTCCGGATCCTCCTCCGGATCCTCCTCTGGATCTGAGTCATCCCTCTCATATGGTGGAGGAGATGGAATAGGTGGTGGTGGTGATGACGGTGGTGCCGGAACTATCGATGCCTCGTCCTCAGAATCATCAATATAGATGTAAGGTACTGATGATGATGCCATGCCTGTTACATAATACCATATGTAAGTGCAGTGCCATGGAATGTGTAAACAAGTCAATTACATAATGTCATATGTAATTTCTAAGTAATATGTGTAAACATATGTGTCTAATGTCTAACAGTCATAGTCTAAGTCTACAAATGCAAACCTAGTTCGCTATAACCAATGTCTCTGATACCAATCTGTCACACCCCCAATTTTCAACTAACGGAATCATACCGTTTGGGAACGTGACAAACCAGGATCTCAGATCATTAGACATAACGAAGACCTCTATATGAATTTCAAATCATACTTTAGTCTTAAAAAACATAACATCAGAGTTTTCAAAAATTGCGGAAGCGTTTAAAACCAATAACAGTTGTAATATGTAAATTACAAAACAAAATCTTCAAATGTTCAAATTCAAATATCCAAAATGTTTAAAATGCATGCGACTCTATCTCCTAGTCCATGCCAGTCTTTATTGCGCGCCTTAGCGTCCTGAGAAAACATGTAAATCAAGTCAACACAAAGGTTGGTGCATAACACAGGTTTTAAGCATTCACAATGTTCAAAACAACAGTTGAATATCAAGTTTGTAGATAACATAATCACACATGCACAGTCATGATAGCTAGTCATATAAACTATTTACATAAGTGGTCGACACCGAAGCTGACGAATTGCCATGCCATAGCATGTTTTTGCCTTGCCACTATTGTCTAGCACAACAATAGTAAAATTGTGTTTGGTCAGTCAAACACCTGCGTAGATCCCATCTACCAGGTGAGGTTTGTCAAACCTAATAGATCTATTTCCAACTACCACGCTTTGCGCTACGGCAAACTAAACGGTTCGAAGTGTGTAAGGACTTTTAAATGCTATGTTGTCACATAATGTAAACAGCTAACTCATGCAAGTGATATGTATCTAAAAAGAGTTTGTTGCACATGTTTTCTCCCCCAAAACAGTTTAAAATAAGAAAGGGGCCATGTACGCGCCTTTAAGTATTGCAGAATGATCAATACACGTGAAATCGTGTAGATAATCCTCTTACGAAGGATCTGTGTTTAAACAATAACTTAGTGTTATTCGAATAGCCATTTTGTGCTTGAAATCACATACGTGTCAACATACGTATGTTGAAGTGTTAAGAATGTGCATACGTAAGTACGCGTGACTTTTGAAATCGTTTAAATAAAATCATATACGATTTTATTTAACTAAACGTAATTATACGCGATTTCGTTTTCAGATTAAAATATGAATTTTATTACTCTAAAACATTCGGGATTTTGTTACGGTTCCAACGCAACTTGAATGAGTCGAATCGGAGTTATAACGAAGAAGTTATGACTAAAATACTAAAAACAAGATTAAAATCCAAAAACTGTTGGGCGCCGGGTTCGAACCCACGACCTCCAACACTAGACACCTCCATTCTACCATCTAACCTGATCAATTCTTATTGACCTAACATGGAAATTAATTGTTTTAAACCCAACTCTCCTGGTTCCCCTATTCTTCCCCAACCGAACCCAATTTGTTTCTAATTGGGCCCGATCCAACCCAAATCAAGCCCACTATCATGGGGCTTTTGATCCACTATCCAAGTCGGATTCAAGGATGGTTTTAATTTGAAAATTGATAACATTAACCCATTTAAATCGCTTATAAATCAATTCGAACTCGAGTTCATCAAATTCCGATTCTAATCAATCGAATTGATAATTCACATGTTCCGAATTCATAGGGTTTTCATTTTGAATGATATTTCGAGCGTGTCCAAGTTGTTTGATTCGAAAAATAGATCCATCTATATCAACATCCCCAAATCGTTTTATTTCAAAAACCCTAGATATCAAACTTAATCAATTCGTAATTGAATCATGAAATTAACTTAGGTTAAACTTAAATCGGAACCTTCTGAAGCTAATGGTATCAACCAATTTGATTTTAACACATGATTGTTTGAAAACCCCCAAACCCGTTTATGCTTAGAACCCTAATTATTGAATCCATATCACTCGTTGTTAAATCACAAAATTGATAGATGGTATTGTTTAGTCGGCATCTTATGAAACAACCCATGTGATTTAATTTGAATATCAAACTCGTTTGGGTTGAAATCCCCAATTCGGTTTCTCTAAGAACCCTAATTGATCGACTTCATACAATTCTATATTGAGAGCCCGAATTTGCATAGGGCTATGCTTAGTCGGCTCTTTTAGGTGATGTAAGTGTCGAGCATTACCTTATTTGATGCCGAATCGATGTAGTTCGATTATACCCTTGAGTCTCGGCCGCCCCTAGATCAAAATCTTCTGTCCTGAGTTGTTGGGGTCGAATTTTTGAGTGTGATAGTCTCTAAAAGTGCTGATTATTGTTTAGGAAACTTCAATTTGTTGGATTGTAATCGAATTATACCGGTTTGATCAAGAATACCTACGGTACTATAACTCTATCATTACTCGACTTAATTCGCTAATTATGGTGATAATTGTGATGATAACTGACTATTATCATTATTAAGAGCAAATGGAAGGTTTGATCCAATTAATTATGGCTGATTAACATAAATTTTTATTTTTAGTTGCTCCATTTAGCCGAATTTTGACTTTTACTAGTCAAAATTCCCAATTTTGGTCAATTCCAAGTTTAATTCTTGAAAATCAAATGTTTCTAAACCCAATCAGCTTAATTATGCACTTTCTAGTTTAATTTCGTTTAATTTCAAATTATTTCAGTCACTTCCGGACTAAAGGGGTTAATCCGAATTTGCCGAATTGTCACAAATTGACTACTTAGAACACTGTTGGGCTTGATTAATCCAATTGGGCCTCATAACTATAAATGGGCCTACCATGGGCCTCATTGGGCCTACCCTGGCCTCAGTGGGCCTTCCTAGACCTTACTGGGCCTTCTTTGGCCTTACTGGGCCTTCTTTGGCCTTACTGGGCCTTACATGACTTATTGGGCCTGTGATCTAACAATTTTCAGTTAACAGGGTTAATCTGAAAAGTCGGATTGTCACATGTTTCGTCTAATTTTTGATTTTATCTTCGTTTCGCGATTCCGGACAATCCGTACCTCCGTTTCGTGCACGGTTTTCGCCCACGTTCATTATTTTTCACATACTATCAACTTGTAATAATTACAATAGCTAAATTAACGTGGATTTCTAAAACGACGACATGTGATTTCGTCATTAATGACGTAATTCTCGAATACAATTGTCATAGTCTCCCCCTGTTATTGGAATTTCGTCCCGAAATTCAGTTTGCGCTTGTCCATAATTGTTTGTTTATGAAAACAAGTGAGGATATTTTTCTTTCATATGATCCTCACGTTCCCATGTGAACTCAGGCCCGCGCTTGGAATTCCATCTAATCTTTACGATAGGTATCCGATTGCGTTTTACTTTCTTAACTTCTTGATCCATAACCTCAACCGGTTCTTCAACAAATTGAAGCTTATCTTAAACTTGAATTTCTTCAAGAGAAATGATTTGTGATTCATCTGATAAACACTTTTTAAGATTGCATACATGAAATACATCAAGTATATTGCTGAATTCGGAAGGTAATTCCAATCGATATGCTACTGGTCCAATCCTTTCAAGGATCTTGAAAGGACCAACATATCTGGATGCTAGTTTACCTTGTTTTCCGAATCTGACTATGCCTTTCCATGGAGAGACTTTTAACATAACTTTATCACCAATTTGGAATTCTAAAGGCTTCATTCGAGTATCAGCGTAGCTCTTTTGACGATCCTGCGCAGCCTTGATTCGATCTCGTATAACAACAATCTTATCAGTTGTTTCTTGTATAAGTTCTGGACCTGTGAATTGGCTTTCACCTACTTCAGCCTAGCAAACAGGAGATCTACATTTTTGTCCATATAAAGATTCAAACGGTGCGCACTTGATGCTTGTGTGGTAGCTATTGTTGTAGGAGAATTCGACAAGAGGAAGGTGAGTGTCCCAGCTACCACCAAAATCAATAACACAACTTCTTAACATATACTCTAAAGTCTGAATGGTTCGTTCGGTTTGGCCATTGGTTTGAGGATGGTAAGATGTGCTAAGATTAGGTTGTGAACCTAAAGCCTTTTGAAATGTTTGCCAAACCCTTGAAGCAAATCTGCTATCTCTATCAGAGATAATTGAGATTGGCACTCCGTGTCGGCTCACAATTTCATCGAGGTATAGTTTGGCTAACCTGTTAGTATTGTAGTTTTCTCGAATGGCTAAGAAGTGTGATGACTTAGTCAATCGATCAACGACTACCCAAATTGCCTCATGACGCCTAGGCGTTTTAGGAAACTTAGTTATGAAGTCCATATAGATTTGCTCCCATTTCCATACTGGGATCTCCAATGGCTGTAGTAACCCAGAGGGTCTTTGATGTTCAGCTTTTACTCGTAAACATGTGAGGCATTTACTAAAATATGTAGCAATGTCCTTCTTCATCCCAGGCCACCAATAAAATTCGCGAAGGTCTTGATACATCTTATCTACACCTAGGTGAATCGAATATTGAGATTTATGGGCTTCATCCATAATTAATTTCCTTAGATTGCCAAAATAAGGTACCCATATTCGATTTAAGAAATAGTGTGCCCCATCTGATTGGGTTTCAAATTGTTGATTCAAACCTTGTAGAGCTTCGTCACAGACATAAATCTCAGTAAGTGCCTCTTGTTGTGCTTCACGGATTTAGGGTAGAAGACTAGTCTAAATAGTCATCTCCAATGCTCGTATTCTTCTGGGTTTTACTCTGTCTTTTCGACTCAAAGCATCTGCCACCACATTAGCCTTGCCTGGGTGAAAGCAGATTTCGCAGTCGTAATCATTGAGCAATTCTATCCAACGTCTTTGTCGCATATTAAGTTCCTTTTGATCAAAAATGTGTTGATGACTTTTATGGTCTGTGTAAACAACACATTTGGTACCATAAAGGTAATGTCTCCAAATTTTTAAAGCAAAGATTACAGCACCTAACTCAAGATCATGTGTGGTATAGTTTTTTTCATGGATCTTGAGTTGTCTTGATGCATAAGCAATGAATTTGTCTCTTTGCATTAACACGCAACCAAGACCGAGGTTTGAGGCATCACAATAGACTGTAAAGTCATTGTTGCCCTCTGGTAAACTAAGAATAGGAGAATTGCATAGCTTGTGTTTAAGCAATTGGAATGCGTCTTCTTGTGCTTCGTTCGAAACGAATGATTGATTATTTTGAGTGAGAGTAGTAAGTGGAACAACTATCTTAGAAAAATTGACGATAAATCGCCAATAGTACCCGGCTAACCCTAAGAAAGAACGAATTTTCGATGGGGTTTTCGGTGCTTTCCAGTCTTTTATAACTTTAATTTTAGCCGGGTCTACATGTATGCCTCTTTCGTCGACAACATGACCCAAAAATTGAACTTCTTTCAGCCAAAACTCGCACTTCGAGAACTTGGCGTACAGTTGTTCTTTCTTTAAAAGTTCCAAAATCAGCCTGAGATGAGCTTTATGATCCTTTTCAGTCTTAGAGTAAATCAATATGTCGTCAATGAAGACAATGACAAATTGATCTAGATATGGTCTACATACACTGTTCATAAGATCCATGAACACTGTAGGGGCATTGGTTAGTCCTAAGGGCATAACCAAAAACTCATAGTGTCCATAGCGTGTTCTGAACGCTGTTTTGGAGATATCATCATCATGGACTCTCAACTGGTGATAGCCAGAATAGGTCATCAATCCGTGGCAAAGGATAGCGATTCTTGATGGTCAGCTTATTAAGTTCTTGATAGTCAATGCACATCCCCAAAAAACCGTCTTTCTTTTTAACGAAAAGGACCGGAGCTCTCCAAGGTGAAAAACTTGGTCTGATAAAGTCCTTGTCAAACAACTCTTGCAACTGACTGGACAATTCTTGCATCTTAGAGGGTGCAAGACGATAAGGTGATTTTGCAACTGGATTTGCTCCAGGTATGAGATCTATTCTGAATTCGACTTGACGAATCGGTGGAAGTCCGGGTAATTCATCAGGGAATACTTCAGGAAAATCACGTATAATAGGAATTTCATGGATCGTTTTCTTTATAGAATCCTTTTCCACAAGATGAGATAAAAAGGCAGGATATTGTTTCCTAAGATAACTACGAGGCTTCATACATGAAACGATTTTCAAGGTACGACAAGTTTTGTCTCCATAGATTCTTAAAAAATCACCGACTGGCAATGAGATTTGAATAAGTTTATTAGAGCATATGATTTTAGCATGGTGGCGGGATAGCCAATCCATTCCCACGACAACATCAAAGCTTCCAAGATTCATAGGGATAAGATCATTAGAGAATACATGATCGTTGAGTGTCATTTTACACCCACGGATAATTGTATGAACATGAATTAATTTACCATCTGCTATTTCAATAGTATATGGGGGTTCTAATGCAGTCGGATGTATTCCAAGTAATGATGTAAAAGCAGTGGAAACAAAACTCTTGTCGGCACCAGTATCGAAGAGTATTGATGCATAATGATAATCGACAATGAACGTACCCGTAACGACTGTTGGTTCCTCGCGAGCTTCCAGTGCGTTCATAGCAAAGGCGCGAACAGGTGCACCTCGTGTGTTGTTCTTGTTGAGCCTGGGACATTTGTTCATGAAGTGACCGACCGCTCCACACTCGTAACAAGCCCTGTCAGTTGGATTGGCCGGTACCAAGGTTTTTGCTGTAGTTGTGTTTTCAAAGGTTCGACAGTAAGCTTCCAGGTGGCCAAGTTTCCTGCACCTTGTACACCGGAGACATGGACGTCTCATAGAGTGATGGTATTGGCATTTGTTGCATAACGGATGTGGCCCTTCATATGGTTTCTTAGTAAAGGTTTGTGAAGAGGAAGGAATCTGGTTGAGGGGAACAGCAGGCGTGACTACCGCAAAGTTTTTGTTGGTCTTCTGTTTCTTCTTTGGTGGTTCAGATTTCTTTCCCTCAGTAGCTTTAGTTGGACCATCTTCGGTTCGGGTAAGCAGGCCTGCTTTAACGTATTCATCAGTGAGAGCTACCCCTAGATGAATAGCCGATTCAAGAATAACAGGATTGCTTCCCATAACCATGCTTCGGATCTTGAGTGATAAACCCCCAATGTATTTATCAATCTTTCGGTTTAGAGGGGTAACAATGTGGGCAACTAAGACACTCAATTCATGGAATCGAGTTGTGTAGGTTCGATTGTTCCCTCCGACTTGAGCAAGAGTCCACATCTCGTCTTCAAGATTCTTTATTTCATGCTTTGGACAAAAATGATCAATCAACGAAGCTTTCAAATCAACCCAAGAGAGACCCAAAGCAGCATCCCGACCACGGTTCCTCTTTTCTGTGTTCCACCAAGTAAGTGCTTCTTTTTGGAAAGCACTTGCTGCCATTTTAACTTTATGGTCCTCCGAGCAATTGGTATAATCGATAGTATCTTCTATAGATTCAAACCATTGCAACAACCCGGTCGCACCTTCTGTGCCAGAGAAAACCCGAGGTCTGGCATTATTAAATTGCTTAAATGTGAAAGTTTTTAAATTTTCACCGGTATTGTTGTGAGGATGATCTTGAGAATTGTTTGATGAGTTACTAAGACTATTATGGAGTTGAGTAAATATATTTGGTAAAACCAGTGATATCTGTTGAGTGATGATGTTTGCCAAACGCTCATCATTGTTGTTAGCCATTCTAGATAAAGAATAACAAACAACTATTTAGCACAATGAGAATTTAAGAGTCAAAGATGTAAACAGTTTAAATAGAATATTTTCACATAAGGGACACTTAGGTTGTAGTCTAGGTATTCCATTATGGGTTTATCCAAGTTCTCTACAACCATGGCTCTGATACCACTCTGTCACACCTTGCGCCGTGTGCGGAATCCACGGCGCGTGATGTAAAGAATTCATAGCCATAGTTCAAGAATAACCCAATATTTACTAATGTTTCATAGTTATTAGATAGGTTTACACAAACACACACCATATTACACATCAAAGTATACACATAATGATAATATTACAAAATGTCTAGTTTGTTTCTCATTTCTAGGTCACCCTAAACCCTCATGTCATCTTGACCTAGCTGAATTTCCTGATCCTGATTACCTGAAACATGTAAAGAAGACTTGAATCAACCACACATTGTTGAGTGAGAAACATATATCTTGAGTTCACATATTTTGTGTAGACTTGCGTAGCAATTATAGCACAAGCTCATCATATAAATGCATTGAAATACAAACCGAATGAACATGCAAATATCAAACCTATTGCAATAGCTTTCCATGTGTGATACACCACGTGTATCCAGTTCGTGTGGTGTCCAACCTGCAGTTGGAGCACGCGTTTTTGTTTTCGCGGTTTCCCGCATATGGACCATACCAGTACTACCGGGGGCTTGACGAATCAAGTTAATGATATTGCATAAAAATAGCATCATTCAGCATTTGTATAACCAAAACATGTAAATGATTTGCATTGTATCAATAGTTTGCTTCCACAATAGTTTAAAATGTTTGAGTTATCAATAGTTTACATGTTCCACCACGCGGTTTTAGCAAAAGAAAAGAAAAGGGGTTATGAGACTCACATGTGTTATTGAAGTGTTTTAATATTGAAATTTCACGCAAATATGAAGAGGATTCTGGATTTCATTAATGTTTTATGAGTTACTTATGTTTTAACTTACTGATTAGATCTTTCTGAACGTCCAATGTCAAAGACATTGCCTTAACGGTCATCAAAATGATGTTAAGTATTTAATTAATTTTTTTAATATCGTATTATACTATGTATGATAATGTAGGAACCTATATTGATTCAAGTTCCTAATACAAGGCTGATGACATGTTTGATTAATCAAAATAATCTCAGATATATCAAATAGTTAATGTTGTTGATTGTAATGCTAAAACAATTTCTAGACAGATTAATGGCTTAGGAATGATCAATCCTTGTTATTGATTACCCAAGTATTACGAAATATCACAATGTAGCATTAGAATAGGTTTAATAACCATGTTTAACATACTAATCTGACTGTTATCATAAACATCAGATAATCATTCCAATGAGTATGTTAATGATTGTGATTAGTTTGAAACACTTGGATTTAACCTTGCATTTCAAAGATTAATCAAACTAATCATATACATTGTCATAATCAAATGGTTTAAACCATTATAATCATGGGTATGATTTCATGCAAACCGGGCAGTACAACAGATCAAAACAAGGATTTATCCGTTAACACATCGTGTTCTTCGTTCATAATCAATCCTAGCCATCATCTAGGAAATAATCAACAATCCTAACTATCTCATTACGTTCAAAATCAAGATCTAATCAATCAAAATCAAGCTAGAAGGTTAAAACGAACCGTTGCCTAATCTGACGGATTTCTGCGCGTAGAACAACGATCAGGGCTTGTAGGTACGATCCTTGGTTTGATCGGAATGTTTAGAAAGCTTTGAAGTGGAGTTTAGATGCTAAAGATGAGTATTTGGTCGTCTGCAAGTGAAGAGAACTCGAGATGGTAGAAGAATAAACTTTTGGATGCAAATCTGATCTTTTAAAAATATCCACAGCCTCACAGCGCGCCGGGCGCACCGCCCCAACTCGGCTTGCGGCCCGGGGCGTACCGCCCCACGCTTGTTTCGTCTAATTTTTGATTTTATCTTCGTTTCGCGATTCCGGACAATCCATAACTCCGTTTCGCGCACGGTTTTCGCCCACGTTCATCATTTCTCACATACTATCAACTTGTAATAATTACAATAGCTAAATTAACATGGATTTCTAGAACGACCACATGTGATTTCGTCATTAATGACATAATTCTCGAATACAATTGTCACAAGAGGATGCTTTAACTGTGGTGAACTTGGCCACTTTTCTAAGAACTGCCCGAAGAAAATGCAACAGGGAGTTCAAGCACCTCGCGGGAGGACATTTGTGATAGGAGCAACTGCAGCTCGCCAGGACGCTAAAGTGGTCACCGGTACGTCTCTCTTATCTAACTTTTATGCTTCTGTTTTATTTGATACTGGTGCGGATCAGAGTTTTATCTCTTCCGACTTTGCTTGTAAACTTAATCATGTTGAGGAACAATTAGACACCCCTTACACTATAGAAGTAGCTGGCGGTAAGCAAATCACGGTACATACTATACTTAGAAATTGCCCATTGATCTTGAATGATCAATCATTTACCATCGATTTGATACCGATGGAATTGGGTAGTTTTGATATCATCATAGGAATGGATTGGCTATCCCTTAATCGGGTTGAAAAAGTCTGTTCCGAGAAGCTACTTAGAATACCAAGAGCGAATGATCAAGTGCTCAAAGTACGGGGAGATCAAGCAAAACGCAGTGTCAAGATTATCTCTTGCATGAAAGCGCGTAAGTGTTTGAAAAAGCGATGCATAGCCTTCCTGGCACATGTGGTGGAGAAGGAAAAGAAGAAAATCGAAATCCAAGACGTGCCACTGGTGAAGGAGTATATGGAAGTCTTTCCTGACGAACTACCCGGTTTGCCACCGGTGAGACCGGTAGAGTTCAGTATTGACCTAATTCCTGGAGAAACACCTGTTGCTAAGTCTCCGTACAGGTTAGCACCTTTTGAGATGCAAGAATTGTCGAACGAATTGCAGGAATTGCTGGATAAAGGTTTCATCCGACCGAGCTACTCACCTTGGGGAGCTCTAGTGTTGTTCGTGAAAAAGAAGGATGGATCATTTCGGATGTGCATAGACTATAGAGAACTAAACAAACTGACCATCAAGAATCGGTACCCATTACCGACGATCGATGATTTGTTTGATCAACTCCTAGGAGCACAATATTTTTCGAAGATTGACTTGCGGTCGGGATATCATCAGTTGCGGGTACAAGACGAAGACATACCGAAGACGGCATTCCGAACAAGATATGGGCATTACGAATTTATGGTGATGACTTTTGGATTAACAAATGCACCAGCTGTTTTCATGGACCTCATGAACCGTGTGTGCAAGCCGTATTTGGATTAGTTTGTTATTGTCTTCATTGAAGATATACTGATTTATTCAAAAAGCAAATCAGAACAAGAACAACATCTCAGAAAGATCTTGGAACTGTTAAAGAATGAGCAACTCTATGCTAAGTTCTCGAAATGTGAATTTTGGCTAAGAGAGGTTCATTTCTTGGGTCATGTGATAAACAGTGAAGGCGTTCATGTCGACCCTGCCAAGATCGAAGCTATAAAGAATTGGGACACTCTGACGACACCGATGGAGATACGGTCTTTTCTGGGATTGGCGGGTTATTACAGAAGGTTTATCTCGAACCGTGTGTGCAAGCCGTATTTGGGTTAGTTCGTTATTGTCTTCATTGATGATATACTGATTTATTCAAAAAGCAAAGCAGAACACGAACAACATCTCAGAAAGATCTTGGAACTGTTAAAGAATGAGCAACTCTATGCTAAGTTCTCGAAATGTGAATTTTGGCTAAGAGAGGTTCATTTCTTGCATCATGTGAAAAACACTGAAGGCGTTCATGTCGACCCTGCCAAGATCGAAGCTATAAAGAATTGGGACACTCCGACGACACCGACGGAGATACGGTCATTTCTGGGATTGGCGGGTTATTACAGAAGGTTTATCTCGAACTTTTCTAAGATAGCTTTGCTGCTCATTAAACTAACCCAGAAAAGTGAACCCTTTTTTTGGGAGCAAAAATAGGAAGAAGCCTTCCAAACACTTAAACATAAACTTTTTGATGCTCCGATCTTACACCTCCCAGAAGGTACAGATGACTTTGTAGTATATTGTGACGCATCCCATATGGGGCTCGGTTGTGTGTCAATGCAGCGAGACAAAGTCATAGCATACGCATCAAGACAGTTAAAGATACACGAGAAAAACTACACGACGCATGACTTAGAACTGGGAGCGGTAGTCTTTGCTTTGAAGATCTGGAGACATTACTTAAATGGCACCAAGTGTACCATATTTACTGATCACAAGAGTCTACAACACATTTTCGATCAGAAGGAACTCAACATGCGACAACGTCGTTGGGCTGAACTTCTGAATGATTATGACTGTATGATTAAGTACCATCCGGGAAAGGAGAATGTAGTAGCTGATGCCTTAAGCCGGAAGGAACGGGTCAAACCCTTGCATGTAAGAGAAATGGGAATGACGGTGCAGACAAGCTTACGAGACAGGATCATGCAGGCTCAACAACAGACAGTAGAACAAGGAAATCTGAAAAAGGAGCTCGCCTCTAGAGCCGAGCGTCAGTTCGAGACAAAATCCGATGGAATCATCTACTATCAGGATCGGGTGTGGATTCCTGCAGTAGATGAATTGAGGAAACTGGTTTTCGATGAAGCGCACAAGACCAAGTACTCGGTGCACCCGGGCGCTGATAAAATGTACCAAGACTTACGGGAGTTTTATTGGTGGCCAGGAATGAAGAAAGACATAGCCGAGTATGTCGGTCGATGCTTAACATGTGCAAAGGTTAAGGCAGAACACCAGAAACCGTCTGGTTTACTGGAACAGCCTGAAATACTGATCTGGAAGTCGCAACAAATAGCTATGGATTTCATTACCAAGCTACCCCGCACTTCTAGTGGTCATGATACCATTTGGGTTATCGTTGATAGGTTAACTAAATCTGTTCACTTCTGGCCTATGCGGGAAAAATTCACTTTGGATAAGCTGGCGAGATTGCATGTTAATGAAATAGTGGTACATCACAGTGTGCCATTGTCTATCATCTCTGACCGAGATAGTAGATTCACGTTCAGATTTTGGCAATCATCTCAGAAATCTCTAGGGACGCACTTAAACTTGAGTACAGCTTCCCACCCACAAACGGATGGTCAAAGCGAACGTACTATACAAACCCTAGAAGACATGTTGCGAACATGTGTTGTGGATTTCGGTGGGAATTGGGATTCTCATTTGCCATGGATTGAATTCTAATATAACAACAGCTACCATAGTAGCATCGGATGTGCTCCATTCGAAGCTCTATATGGCAGAAAATGTCGGTAACCGATTTGTTGGACCGAGGTAGGAGATAACCGAATAACTGGGCCTGAGCTTATTCAGGAAACCAATGATAAGATCGCCCAAATACAGCAAAGACTACAGGCAACTAGAAGCAGACAGAAAAGCTATGCCGATAAACGGTGCAAGCCGTTGGAATTTCAAGTGGGAGACCGAGTCATGCTAAAGGTTTCTCCTAGGAAGGGTGTATTACTTTTTGGAAAGAAAGGCAAACTCGCAACAAGATACGTCGGACCGTTAGAGATAGTTCAACGGATTGGTCCTGTGGCGTATAGACTGAGATTACCTGATGAACTCAGTGGTGTGCACGACGTGTTTCACGTCTCAAATCTCAAGAAATACTTAGTAGACAAATCTTTGGTAATACCAGTAGAAGAGATACAAATAGACGAACAGCTAAAACTTGTCGAAGAACCGTTGGAAATTATGGATCGTGAAGTTAAACAACTGAAACGAAGCCGTATTCCAATTGTTAAAGTTCGATGGAATTCCAAGCGTAGACCCGAGTTCACTTGGGAGCGCGAGGATCACATGAAAGCTAAGTATCCCCAATTGTTTACAGGGGAAGTTGTACCAGATAACGATTCTTAAATTTCGGGACGAAATTTCTCTAACAAGGGGAGACTGTAACATCAGTGCCCAAACAGTAGTTTGGAACAGTGAAGGGTACAGTAGAATTTGTACGGAACACTGTGTAATACTTATTATATGCTATTAATGCTAAATGCTATTGAAACTATTTCAGAAACGCTATGTATACCATGATGCAACAGTCAGATTTTGTCTGGCAACATTACGTTATGCAATGTTTGTTAGTTTAGGATTTATTATGAGTAAACGTATGTGAGAAAAGGCTAAAACAAACAACAACAGACGTTGTTAAGTGAGCATTAAACAAACGGATTATTCGTGTGAATGACGATTTACACGAGTAAATCTGTGGATTTAACGTTCTGAATGATGTCTAATAATTAGATAATCAAATCGGAAAGTAAAGTTATCGTCGTGTTCGTACGGGTGACGATCCGAACGAATACGAGCGAAAAGTGTATAATCCGATTAAATAGTTAAATTAAACATTTTGAAATCTTAAAAATAAATAAAAGATATTTAGTTAATTTAGTAGGAATTACCACCTAAAATAATTTAGAAAATTTTACTTTATAAGATCGTAACGTTCCGTTACGAGAAAAACCGAAAACCGGTACGTACACGAAAAACCGAGCGAAACCGAACGAACCCGAACACGCGCCAATGATAAAGAGAATTAAAAGACATTAAATGTCATTTATTACCCACAGCAACCCCTCACCAACACCCAATTTCCGGATCTTTCTCTCTCGTCCATTTTCTCTCACTAAAACACATAGAACTTTCTCAATTCTGCAACAAATTAGGTGAATTTGGTGTCAAAACGACCGTGCTAACGTCTTGAAGAGACGAAGAAATCATGCCAAGAATCACCAAAAACTTGATTTTCTGAAACCTATACTGTTCATCATCTTGCTCGGATAAGCTGAACATTTCAGCTCGTCTCAGCCCTTAAAACCCTTAGGTGTTTGCACCAAATCGATATAGGATACTGAGGAACATCTTAGGCTGAAGTTTGGAATAGATTCCATCGAATTTAAACCGAGGAATATCAGTATCGAAGCAAGAACAACCAAGGGTTGTTAATATCGACACAAGAAAAAGGTATCAGGTTCATCCATCGAGATTGACAATTTCGGTGGGTTAAGTTCGATGACAACACCTCGACACTGCTACAATCGATCCCCTTCAACGAATTTGGCCAAGATTCCCATCGATACTAGTAGTATCGATGGGTTAGGAGCTGCTGATCATGAGGGTGTCGAACTTGGCAATCTCGATGGGAGCTTATTTCCTCTCATTGATACTAAGGGTCTGGGATCTATCGATACTACTGAAACTGGGCATTGATACTAGCCCTCTGTTGTCGATACTATTACTAAATCAAGGTCCAAGTATGATGAACTTGGAATTAGTCTCAAACTCTTAGAATTGAGTTCGTGGGACTTAATGAAACACAAGAGGGTCGAGATAGACAACCATTAGGGTTTTCAAGACAAAACCGAATATGACATGGTTGCTTTTAAAAATCCTTAACCTAAAACTTTTCTAAGACTCTAATATTCTATATATTACCTAATGGTGTTTAAAACTAATACACTAAGTATGATTTTCATGAATGAGGATGTTAAAACCGGTTTTGCTCAAAAAGTTGATTAAATGAGGGTTAACCTAAAAACCCTAATAACAACAAGTTTAACTTAAATATTTTATGTTAATAAACTAAACGTAAGTAACAATGATGTTCAAGGAACAATGTATTGAAAAGCTATGGTGTACATATAAGCTAAATAACAAGGAAAGCTTATGAGTGAAGCTAAGAAATTACACTAAGTATGTATGATGTTAGTCTTATATGATTAACTTCTAAATCTTTAGTGATTTCATTTCATATATAATAAACTTAGATTATTCTCATGGAATGATCTTCGTTAATTATCAACTAGAAAAGCTAACAACTAAACAAATATGAACTAATAAAGGACTTATGATTAACTTAAAGAAGCTAATTCAAGTCCTTATACTACTAAGGTGCTTATGTTTTATAAAAAGAAGCAACGTTTTATGAAATGTAATCATAATATTAATTTACTAAAGCTCTTTAGAATAACTTAAATGATTTTAAACATAAGATTTGCTTATTAACTTAATAATGTTTAGAAATGATGATTGATAAACCTTATACAAATAAGGCTTGGTTACTATTAACTAAGGAATAAGGGTCATGGAAAATACTTAGTTTAGAAATACTTAGTGAAAGTAGAAACACTTATGACATATAGTTGCACACCGAGACCAAACCCTTATTTACGTTTATTTTAAATACTTATTGTGTACGAACTACAATAAATCAACTCAGGTTTTGAAGCTACATAAACTACAAAGTACGAGAGCGCATTTATCCGATTCTTAGTCATACAGGCATACTACTACACAGGTGAGTTCATTTGTCCCCTTTCACAATATTTTGTGTTACTTCGGGACTGAGAAGCATGTTTACATATTTTAAATAAATGTGTAAATGTTTCTTAAAAGCTTTTATACTTATTTATAATGCTAATGCTTTACACACTTATACTTGGTTGGTTAAAACTCTTGATGCTTTAAATGCTTGAGAAAACAAATGCTAAAACTTTGAAACGCAATTATAAACTATCTTCTGAAAGACTTATATGCTTGAGATGCTTGCAATACTTGAATGTTTGAATGCTTGAAATGCTAAAACTAATGGATTGGGATTCCGGTTGCGAAGCTAGTACTTGTGCACAGGATACGTAAAGGATAGACTATTTGTATGCTATAAACTTGTATGCTAAAGCTAATGGACTTCATAAGGCAGACTGATTGACCGTCGAGTGTTGATCTATGGTATCAACCCCTACTAGTCATCAGTGATCTTCGTTGTCAGAATCTTGTAAGACAGACTGATTGGCCACCGAGTGTTGGCCTATGGTGTCAACCCCTACTAGTCATTCAGTGTTCTACTTGATTCAACGATGGTTTGTGACTAGTGACTAAGATGATTTTGGTTTTCTCTAGTTGACTATGTGTCATCTTGAGAATCCCTTTATCAAAACACCGATGTTGCAGGTCACATTTAGTTCCTTTATGGATTGATATTGGACTCCTTTGGGTGTTTCAGTTGTCCATAACGGTAACTCTCTAAACTTGATACTCAAATGCTATTGTGTGTGTCTTTGAAAGTCTTAAACAGAATGCTTTAAGCTATGAGGGAAACAGAATTGGATGGTAGGTAAAACGCTTAATTATCATTAACAACAATGTCATATGTGGTTTAGTATGTGGTGGGCTGGCGGCTGGGCGGGTTGTAGGCTCGACCATACGTATGCCCTATACATAAGCATACCGAACTGGATAGGACAGGTTGTTATTAATGAGATTAAGGTTGTTGCCGAAAAGGTTTGCAAATGCTATTTTTCAAATACTAAGCTAGATGAACTCACCAACCAATGTGTTGACCTTTTTTTCTTACATGATTTCTCAGGTGATGTACAGGAGTAAGCTAAGGTTCAGGTTGCATACTAGGATTCCCAGTTAGAGGACCTAGTAGCTTTTGGAAAGCACATACTTTTGCTGATCAATCGTGGATCACTTTCGATATCTTGTAAAGTTGCAAGATACTAAACTTATGATTCTTTTGATAGGTTTAGTTAGTTAAATTATCAAACAATGAAAAATTGTAACTTAACTTTGTAATCCTAGTTTAATGCTATTTGTGCTTTAGTTATTCTCAATGTTGATGCCATGTATACAATCTGATCATTTCGATTATCACACGATATCGCGCCCCGAGAACCTTCCGCCCGAAGGGACATTAGATTCGGCCCACCGGCTCGGGGTGTGACACAATAAAAAAGAGGTAAACTGAGCTCCAAAGTTCTGGGTTTGATGGGTTTCTTTCCATCAGGAGTTGTTGGAAGAAACCCGATCATGGATCGTCCAAACCATGTCAAAATGACTTATCTTTGAGCTTGAAACACTTGGATGGAGTCACATTAATCGTTGGTAGGCTAGAGAAGGCTTGGTGAGGGCTGGAGGATAGTATCGATGCAGGATAAAATAGGAAACATTAGTATTGATGGTTGAATGCATTGGGTTGTTCTTCCATCGAACTAAGTAAGTTCAATGGCCTTCAAGTGCCTAAGTGTTGATCGACATTAACAATACTGATGAAGTCCAAGTGTGCTGGTGCAAGGGGGCGTCGATACTCTCAATATCGATGGCTTAGTGTCGATGAGAAGTGGGATTGTCGATACTAAAGTATCGATGGTCTTCAATCCTGGTTTAAGTGCATTGTGTCGATACTAGCAGTATCGACACCACCTCCCGGCCCCTCCAACCATCGATAGTACTTCCTTGACTCCTCCAAGTGTTTTGAACATAGCAAGATCCAAAGATAACCATGGTAGAAGTATTTCTCGATCATTGATGCCAAGAAGGTCGGGAAGGAGAGGCCTAGTCTCCACCCGACTGTAAAAACCCTACACTTGGTGATTTTCTAACTTAAGCTTCGGAAAATCACAACCATAACTCATATTAGTGCAACAAAGGCTTAAGAAATGCATTGATAATGTTATCGAAAGCACGTGAACTCTAATCAAACTAATAACCTTATGCGGCACCACACATGGGTATGATGCACGGTAAGACATTGATCATACTATATAAAGTCAAATCATAGGTTAGTTTCCTAAAACATGTTTTCAAGACTATCTTATTGATTATACATATTCAATAGGTCTAAAGTTCATGGTTAAGCCTAAGTTGGTTAACAAATGAAGTTAATAACCAAGTGTGTCTAGGGTATAATCACAACAAGAATTACCATTCATAAACTCAAATGAATCAATACTTACAATCCATAAAACATCAATCAATTCAAATACAGGAATTGAACACCATCAACATACCAACAACAAGAACGACCAATAGTAGCTTATTTAATCTTTGTTGTGCTGCCCATGTGAGATCATAGCTCCTATTTTCTTATTTAAAATTTTCTTTGGGGTGATTCATGTGATTAACAATTTTTCAGATGTAAAATGTTTATACCTTTTTCTTCAACCACTTTTCAACTTATGTTGATAAACCTAAATCTTTACAATGAAACAAGTGAAAATATTTGACACAATTGCAACATGGTCATGGTGTTCAACATTACCAGCAAGATACTTTAGTGAAATTTGGTTTTCATAATTATAACATAACTTGTAACACGGTAATCATTGTTGTAAACAAACTTCTTCACATCTTATATTCATTATAAGAACCTCAAGGGTTGGATTCTGGATTCATGGTTTTCCAGATTTGAAGTTCATCATTCTTTATGCCGTTAATACTGGGTGATCACAACAAGGGAAAGAGGGCACATTATGACAAGGTCAGAGTTAGCTTTAAACTTTTTTTGCATCTAACTACGGATTGGGCGATTAACGACCATATGGAGTTGCTGTTAATTAAATTTAACAACATGGGCCATATTGGACGCATTTGCGGGAATACAGAGTTAGTAATAATTAACTTTATTATCATGGGCCATATTGGACGCAATTCTGTCAACTTTAGGTCTAACTCCAAACAAAGATTGGGATTTGATCGTCTGACACCCTAGTCACTTTCATATCCCCTCTGGACATTTAACACCAATATTTAATAAATTACGTTTAGGTCCCAGCAAAAACTTTCGTGTTTTACATATATATAAACATACTACTTGCTAACACACTGTTAAAACAAAGTTTGAGTATGTTTACCTACTTCACAAAAACATATATTACACAAAAGTTTCACAACATTTTGGTTATTATGTTTAAAACCACCATACGAGCATCCATGTTTGATTTTCGATCACTATCACCGATCACCCAACTCCTTTGTACCTGTAAACACCACATTTAAATTCCCCATTAGTTCGTTAGAACTAAGTAAGATTACCCCACTATTCCACCCAGTGTATTCCATAATACCATATGGATATACTAATGAGGTTCCAAATAAAAATTTGGCAACAATATTCAACAACATACAAAACGATTTACTAGCGGTTCGTTTTCAACCAAAACCTCAATATATCTCCCATTCATGCACAAACATTATAATTTAACAATACACATATATACGCAGACAAAACTCCAGTTGTTCATCATATTTCCCAAAAGTCAAAATTAAACAATTTGACTCTTAAATTTTAAATATCTACACCCTTGTAGGTCATCTTTTGTTCACACACCTTGTGAATCTGTTTCATTGGAATTGCAATTCTTATGTTCAGACACCTTGTGAATCAAAGCTGCACATTACCAATTTAATGCCTACACAGTTGTAGCTCACCTTTTTGTTCACACACCTTATGAATCAATTACATTGGAATTGCATGTCTTATGTTCACACACCTTGTGAATCAGCATGCACATTACCAATCCACCATTTGTTCACACACCTTCTGAATCTATTACATTGGAATTCCATGTCTTATGTTCACACACCTTGTGAATCAGCATACACATTACCAATCCACCATTTGTTCACACACCTTGTGAAGCAATTACATTCGAGTTGCATGTCTTATGTTCACACACCTTGTGAATCAGCATGCATATTTCCAATTTAAGATCTACACATTTGTATATCACCAAATGTTCACACACCATGTGAATCATTCAACCACAATAACCACAATCATTATTATCCATTTCAATCAACTTAACTAATCATGTATATGTGCTAAATGCACAAACACTCGTAGTGTGGAATCACCCCGTCCTACAACTACAAGCTCGATCAAATAGGTAACTTGCCTTTATTTGGAGAGTTATCAAAAATCTCCAACTCCTTTCTAGGCCTTCTAGAACTCGATTCACCTCCTCTTCCTATTATATATTCACATATAACAAGATTTAACAACATGAACACACAACTTGTGTTATTTATGTAATCTAATTCATTTTACATGTTTCACTCTTCATATTAAATCAAAACCTCATTGAGGCCTTACTAAACAAGTCATGTGTATAAATTAATCTACACATGTTCGTAATCATATTTTGTAATCCATTACTTGACTTTCATCATCAACACCTAGTTGTACATCACATGTATACAACTAGGTTCTATACACCCAACACCCATACATATTGATTCAAACTCATTTGAATCTCATTCATTAGTGTGTGGCATTTAGAAGTCAAGTTATCATCTATAATTAGCATATTATGCTAAAATTATTAACTTTCAAATTTCAACATTTAATCAACATCTGAATTCGATTTATCATTCCAAGGAAAGATCCAAAGCCATCACAACCATGATTTAATCATCCCACAGGTTATCATACTCAATATTATGAGATTCATAACAACCGGACATTATAACGGATCAAAATCAAGATTTCATCGTTAAAAAATCTAATCCTTCGTTTCTAATCCTCCCTAATCATCATATAATCCTGAAGACTCAATTTAATCCGTATATTATCAAAATCAATAGGATAAAACGAATCGTTACCCTTCGAACGGATTTCTGGTTGTAATACGATGATCCGGACTTGTAGAAACGATCCACATCTCGATCCAGACGTTCTGGTAACTTGAAATCTAATGTTGGGTGCTGAAATTTCGTATGTGTGTGTTTGTGGTGAAAAGGTTCGAGAAGAAAGAAAAATATGATTTTCTTTGCAATACTGATAACAATAGCAATATGCCAAACCGCCACACCCGTCGCGTACCGCCAAGCGGGGCTCATGGAGCCTTGGCGTACCGCGAAGCAATTCAGGATCCTCAGATATTTTGGGTTCTTCGCGTACCGCCAAGGAATCTCAGAACCACTTTGGCACACCGCGAAGAGTCCCAAAGCATAATATCTTTGTAATTTTCTTCGTTTTGCAATTCCGGAGAATCCGGAACTCCGTTTTACGTACGGTTTTGTCCAACGTTCATCATTTCTCGCATATTTTCAATTTGTAACAATCACAATCGTTCTATTAATGAATATTTCAAACGTTTTCTACAAATCTCCCCTCCTTACAAATGTTTCGTCCTCGAAACCGCTTATACATCAAAAAGAAAAGGATAAAATTTCCTCATTTCATTTTCTGACTCCCACGTTGCGTCAGATCCCCTCTTGTTTTTCCATTGAACTTTCACCTGGTTCAAGGATTTATTTCTGAGTTGTTTGACTTTTCGATCTAAAATCGCGACTGGCTTTTCAATATAATTTAATTTATCATCAATCTCCAAATCTTCAAATGGAACATAAGCCGATTCATCCGCCAAACATTTTCTCAGATATGACACATGAAAAGTATCATGTATACCATTCAATTCCTCCGGTAGCTCAAGGCGATAAGCAACACTACCTATCCGAGCTATGATTTTGATTGGTCCAATAAAACGTGGACTTAATTTTCCTCGTTTACGAAAACGAATTACATCCTTCCAAGGGGAAACCTTTAATAACACAAAGTCTCCTACTTGAAACTCAATCGGTCGTCTTCGTTTATCTGCATACCATTTTTGACGATCTTGTGCCGCCTTTAAGTGAGCTCGTATCTGATCAATTCGTTGGTTTGTAACTTTAAGTATCTCTTTATTTTCAAGCTCTCGTGGGCCAACTTCTCCCCAACAAACGGGAGTACGACACCGCCTCCCATATAACATTTCATATGGAGGCATTCCCAACCAGGAATGATAACTGTTGTTATACGAAAATTCCGCCAGAGGTAGATAGTCATCCCAACTACCTCCAAAATCAATAATACACGCGCGTAACATATCCTCCAGTGTCTGAATGGTCCGTTCACTCTGACCATCAGTCTGAGGATGATACGCCGTGCTCAACAACAGTTCCGTGCCTAATTCCTCTTGAAAATTCTTCCAAAAATGAGAAGTGAATCATGTGTCTCGATCGGACACAATCGTCACTGGTATCCCGTGACGTGACACTATTTCTTTTACATACACTTCCGCCATTTTCTCAGAAGAATATGATTCACGAATAGGAATAAAATGAGCACTTTTAGTCAACCGATCCACAATGACCCAAATCGTATCATACCCCTTTCGGGTTTTCGGGTGTTTAGTAATTAGGTCCATTTTGATGTGTTCCCATTTCCACACAGGCTCTAAGGTTATAATTTGCCATAAGGCTTTTAATGTTCAGCCTTAACTTGTAAACAAGTTAAACATTTTTCAACATATTTAACAATATCTCGTTTCATACCTGGCCACCAGTAATTTACCCAAAGGTCTCGATTCATTTTAGTGGCTCCCGGATTAATTGAGTATTTTGATTTATGAGCCTCTTCCATCAAATGAGTTTTCAAAGAACAAGTGGGAGCTATCCACACTCTACCCATCTTGTCTTTAACTCGCGACTATCTTCATCCAGATTATGAGCTTGCCCCTTTATTCGGTCTCTTTTCCAATTTTTTTTCTTTTAAAGCTTCAACTTGAGCTTCTTTAATTTGATCCACCAAATCAGAGGAAATCACAATCTTCATTGCTGTAACCCGAATGGGTTCATGTTCTTCTTTCCTACTCAAGGCATCCGCCACCACATTGGCTTTTCCCGGATGATAAAGGATTTCACAATCATAATCCTTGATTAGTTCTATCCAACGTCTTTGCCTCATATTTAATTCCTTCTGTGTGAAGAAATATTTCAGGCTCTTGTGATCAGTGTAAATTGTGCATTTCACACCATACAAGTAATGCCTCCAAATTTTTAAGGCAAACACCACCGCTGCTAATTCTAGATCATGAATAGGATAGTTTACTTCATGAACTTTCAGTTGCCTCAATGCATAGGCAATCACTTTGCCCCTTTGCATAAGGACACAACCAAGCCCAAGATAAGATGCATCAGAGTACACCACAAAATCATCAGGTCCATCTGGTAGAGTTAATACCAGTGCCTGAGTTAACATGAACTTGAGTTCATTAAAAGCTTTTTCTTGGTCATCACCCCAAACAAATTTCACATCTTTCCATGTCAATCTAGTCAAAGAAGATGCAATTCTTGCAAAATCCTGTATAAATCACCGATAGTAACCTGCTAGACCAAGAAAACTTCTAATTTCAGTAGGAGTTTTAGGGGGACTCCATTTCATCACCACTTGAACTTTCGAAGGATAAACAAGTATGCCATCAGCACACACCACATCTCCCAAAAACTGGACTTCACGCAACCAAAATGCGCATTTAGAAAATTTGGCATATGTTTCTCCTTACGTAAAGTTTCAAGGACTTCACGCAAATGACAAGCGTGATCACCCTTGTTTTTGGAATAAATAAGGATGTCATCGATAAAGAGAATGACATATTGATCCGACATTGGGCGACACACCCGGTTCATCAAATCCATGAACGCAGCCGGTGCATTTGTCAACCCAAACAACATAACAAGAAATTCATAATGACCGTAACGAGTACGGAAAGCAGTCTTGGTAATATCTTCCTCTTTAACCTTGAGTTGATGATAGCCCGAGCGAAGATCGACTTTAGAAAACCACGATGCTCCTTGCAACAAATCAAAAAGATCATCAATTCGAGGTAGAGGATATCTGTTTTTCACAGTCACTTTATTCAACTCTCTATAATCAATACACATTCTAAGGCTTCCGTCTTTCTTTTTAACAAAAAGAATTGGTGTACCCCACGGGGAGATACTCGGACATATAAAGCCTTTATCTAAAAGATCTTGCAACTGTGTCATTTATTCTTTCATTTCAGATGGTGCCAAACGATATGGAGCTTTAGCTATGGGCTTAGCCCCAGGAATAAGATCAATCTTAAACTCAACATCTTTATCACAAGGAATTCCCGGTAAATCATCCGGAAATACATCAGGAAAATCCTTGACTACTGGAACATCATTAAGTTCCTTTATTTCCTTTTCTACATCAAGAACATAAGCTAAGAATGACTGACCCCAAGGTTCATGTAATTCATAGCTTTAGCTAAAGAACACAATATGGTTCCACCTCGCTTCTCTCCTCGAATACATATTTATAACCACCCGGAGATATTAATTGAATAACCTTGCGGTTACATACAATGTTACCTCCATATTTAGACAACCAATTCATCCCAATCACAACATCAAATTCTCCCAAGATCATTGGAATCAAATCAACCTCATAATCCTCACCATAAATGGTGAGTTTACATCTATGGTAGATGTCATACACTAAGAAACTCTTAGAGTCAACTATTTCTACCTCTAATGGATAAGGTAGCTTAGCTAATACAAATGAATCATGATTCACAAACTTCACATATATAAAAGAGCGACTAGCTCTAGAATCAAACAATATATAAGCAGGCAAGGAATTTATATGAAAAGTACCTGTCACCACGTCTGAAGCGACTTTGGCCTCTTCTGCTGTAATTTTGAAGGCTCTACCCTTTGGTGGGGGTATTTCAACCTTCTTGCCACTACCTTGAGTCTTAAAACACCCACCACTAGTACCTCCATGACCTGCACCTTTCAACTCTAGGCACTCACTTCGTCGGTGTCCCAGTTTGTAACAGTTGTAGCACAGATTGAGTGCACTGGCACATTGAGAGGCAAGATGCCCCGACTTGCCACATTTATAACACACAACTGATTTAAAATAACATTCCCCAAAATGTTTCTTTCCACATTTTAAACAATGTTTAGCTTCTCTAAAAGAACTAAACTTTTTGAGTGACCTAGCAAATTTCCCCTTTTTAGAGGATCCCACATCCTTTTCCATCTTTCGTTTTTCTCCACGGTCCTCTTGTCTCTTTAACTCCAGTTCATGCTCACGAGCGCAATCAATCAATTCCGACAAGGTTTCAAACTTTGATGGTATAAGAAACTCCCGATACTTAGCATTCAACATGCTATAATACCTGTTAATCCACATTCGTTCAGTTCTAAGAAGATCAGGATAAAATTTGGCTTTATCAAAGAACACTGCAGTAATAGTGTCTATATCTTCCTCCTTGTGCCTCATATTTAGGAACTCCTCAGTAATTCTATCTATTGCATCCTGAGGACAGAATCGTTTAAGGAACAATTCCTTAAACGCACCCCAAGCCAAATCCATTATACCATCCCAACCCTTCTCCTTTCGGAGAAGTTCCCGCCAATCTTTTGCTTGCTCTTTCAATTGGTTTCCAGCAAACATTACCTCATCAGATGGATCAAAATGACACGTTTCAAACGTGCTTTCCATATCAGCTATCCACCTTTGGCTCAACAGGGGATCCACCTCACCTTTAAATTCAGTTGGCTTACAAGCCACAAAGTCTTTATAGGTAACCTTTTTAGAAGGTTTCTCCCCACTTATTTCATATTTAAGAGTTCCAAAATCTTCACGTATAAAATTCTTTAACGAACTTTGTATTCCATCTAGATGAGTTGGTAAGGTAGTTTCAAAAGCTTTAGCTACCTCCTCCCTCACCATCACTTGCAATTCGGTGGGATGTTCTTCCTCATGCCCTAACCCCTCTGGGTTATGTTCATCAGCCATTTTATGACTGAAATAATTTAAACATATCATTAGTTTACATATCTATACTCAACATATACGTAAACCACATACTCCAAACCACATACTCGTCCTTAACGGACTTATACACTACATATTTATGTGTCTTTATTGAATATTCACACATTTGTGAATTACTCAATCATATACTTACACTGACACAACTGTGATTTTCAACTAATCACATATCCCCAGTTCTAACACATACCAAATCTTCCGTATACTAATATGAAATAATGTTCCCAAAGATACGTTCATATCATGTATATGTTACTAGGCTGGCCAGGCATATCAACATATGCACTATATATCTGTGTCCTTACGTTCACTATTTCACACAAGTTAGGAAGATTGGTTTGTAACATAGCAAATCACCATATCACATAACATTATACAACAATTAACAGATACATAATACCTGGTGAGTTCGGCTTTGTGATCGGATTTTGGATCGAACGGCTCTCCCCATCTATTAGAGCTCAATGGTTTGAGTTTAAGTGTTCATGACGCACTCAAATCCCTCAAACCGTTGGCTCTGATACCAACCTGTGACACCCTACTCACTTTCATATCCCCTCTGGACATTTAACACGAATATTTAAAAAATTATTTTTAGGTCCCATCAAAAACAATCATGTTTTACATATATATAAACATACTCCTTGCTAACACACTGTTAAAACAAAGTTTAAGTATGTTCGATTTTCGATCACCATCACCGCTCACCCAACTCCTTTGTATCTATAAACACCACATTTAAATTCACCATTAGTTCGTTAGAACTAAGTAAGATTACCCCACTATTCCACCCAGTGTATTCCATAATACCATATGGATATACTAATGAGGTTCCAAATAAAAATTTG
Source organism: Mikania micrantha (assembly GCA_009363875.1). NCBI lineage: Eukaryota > Viridiplantae > Streptophyta > Magnoliopsida > Asterales > Asteraceae > Mikania > Mikania micrantha. The sequence goes on along the minus strand of CM018696.1, from coordinate 26,039,177 downwards.
GCAACAATATTCAACCACATACAAAACGATTAACTAGCGGTTCGTTTTCAACCAAAACCTCAATATATCTCCCATTCATGCACAAACATTATAATTTAACAATACACATATGTACGCACACAAAACTCCAGTTGTGCATCATATTTCCCAAAAGTCAACATTAAACAATTTGACTCTTTAATTTTGAATATCTACACCCTTGTAGGTCATCTTTTGTTCACGCACCTTGTGAATCCGTTTCATTGGAATTGCAAGTCTTATGTTCACACACCTTGTGAATCAAGGCATGCATATTACCAATTTAATGCCTACATAGTTGTAGATCACCTTTTTGTTCACACACCTTATGAATCAATTACATTGGAATTTCATGTCTTATGTTCACACACCTTGTGAATCAGCATGCACATTACCAATCCACCATTTGTTCACACACCTTTTCAATCTATTACATTGGAATTGCATGTCTTATGTTCACACACCTTGTGAATCAGCATACACGTTACCAATCCACCATTTGTTCACACACCTTGTGAATCAATTACATTGGAGTTGCATGTCTTATGTTCACACACCTTGTGAATCAGCATGCATATTTCCAATTTAATATCTACACATTTGTAGATCACCAAATGTTCACACACCTTGTGAATCATTCAACCACAATAACCACAATCATTATTATCCATTTCAATCAACTTAACTAATCATGTATATGTGCTAAATGCACAAACACTTGTAGTGTGGACTCACCCCGTCCTACAAATACAAGCTCGATCAAATAGGTAACTTACCTTTATTTGGGGAGTTATCAACAATCTCCAACTCCTTTCCAGGCCTTCTAGAACTAGATTCACCTCCTCTTCCTATTATATAGTCACATATAACAAGATTTAACAACATGAACACACAACTTGTGTTATTTATGTAATCTAATTTATTTGACCTGTTTCACTCTTCATATTAAATCAAAACCTCGTTGAGGCCTTACCAAACAAGTCATTTGTAGAAATTAATCTACACATGTTCGTAATCATATTTTGTAATCCATTACTTATTTTCATCATCAACACCTAGTTGTACATCACACGTATACAACTAGTTTCAATACACCCAACACCCATACATATTGATTCAAACTCATTTGAATCTCATTCATTAGTTGTGGCATTTAGAAGTCAAGTTATCATCTATAATTAGCATATTATGCTAAAATCATTAACATTCAAATTTCAACATTTAATCAACATCTGAATTCGATTTATCATTCCAAGGAATGATCCAAAGCCATCACAACCATGATTTAATCATCCCACTGGTTATCATACTCAATATTATGAGATTTATGACAACCGGACATTATAACGGATCAAAATCAAAATTTCACTGTTAAAACATCTAATCCTTCGTTTCTAATCCTCCCTAATCATCATATAATGCTCAAGACTCAATTTAATCCGTATTTATCAAAATCAATAGGATAAAACGAATCGTTACCCTTCGAACGGATTTCTGGTTGTAATACGATGATCCGGACTTGTAGAAACGATCCACAGCTCGATCTAGACGTTCTGGTAACTTGAAATCTAATGTTGGGTGCTGAAAATTTGTATGTATGTGTGTTTATGGTGAAAAGGTTCGAGAAGAAAGAAAAATATGATTTTCTTTGCAATCCTGATAAGAATAGCAATCTGCCAAACCGCCACACCCGTCGCGTACCGCCAAGCGGGGCTCATGGGGCCTTGGCGTACCGCAAAGCAATTCGGGATCCTCAGATATTTTGGGTTCTATGTGTACCGCCAAGGAACCTCAGAACCACTTTGGCGTACCGCGAAGAATCCCACGTTCATCATTTCTTGCATATTTTAAATTTTTAACAATCACAATCGTTCTATTAATGATTATTTCAAACGTGTTCATTCGTTGAAAACTGGTCGTTACAGATCGTAAGTTGGACACATCTTTATACTCGATGTTAGTTTGGGTTACAACCAGCATGTTACATTCTTTATGTTATGTATATTTCTATACTTTTGAGTTGTGCATTTTATGCCCACCTAGTTGCTTTATTTCATAAACTGTTATTGATCGTAACTCTGTATTGTTTTAAATTAAATCTATGTATCTCACCCACTATTCGCAGTTGTCAGATATTTTTCACATGTTTCAAGTAGTCAAAGATATGTACACACAGGGACAACTAAGGTGACCAAGTTAAGTTAGATAAAGATCAGGAAACAAGCTAGGATGGATTAGAAACTCATTTAATCCTTTTTGTTTAATCATCTTGTCTGTTCTTCTTTTGTAAACAATATTTTGAGGTATACTAGTTGTATTTGTAACACCCCGACCGATGGCGGAAACGTCGGGATGCCACGAGGGATGTGTAGATTGTTCATAAGCTCGTGGGCATCTAAATAAATCATCACATGTCAATTTAATCAAATAAAGTAATTACACCAAAAATCATGTTCGTCATGATTTAAATACAACAATTTACACAAAAGATTAGCTAAATTAACTAAACACTAGTCTTCAGTAATCTACTTAATTTTAGCTAAGTCCAAGACCCTAAGTGATGATGTCCAAAAGATGTAGAGAAGCCTTGCTCTACTTACTTTCCTTCGTTTCCTGAAACATGTAGAAAATCAAGTGTCAACTACGAAGTTGTTGGTGAGTAATCATAAGTTTTTATTTTTCAAAAATGTTTACAAGTGTTTATAAAATTTTATAGTTTTCAAGAAAGTACACATGTGAACCTGTGAGATAATCCAACTCTTCAATTCTTCAATTCAGCGTCCGCACACATGCTATAGTGATTGTGGACAATCCTAAAGAATCAATATAACATAATTCCTGCAAACTCCACTTCTTATTTTCATTGACCATTGGTACTTCATTAGATTTCACTCTCCATATTTGTTTCGGTTTGGAAAATTTTTTCATCACCTTTGGGGCATTAACTTTAGATTTTTTAACCGGTTCAGACTTCTTAAACTTTTGTTGCTTGAAACACTTCTGATTTTGCTTGACTTCACCTTTGATAAAACCACAGAATTTATTCTTTGGTTTCGGATGATTCAAAATCTTTGGTCTTTCAACTTTTCTTGGCTTAGAAGAAACCTTGACCCACGGAGTAACTTTCTGATAAAATTCTGCTAGCCTACGAATACAATTTCGTGCAATGTGACCGGGCTTGCAAAACGCAAAGAAAGTTTGCTTCTTTGCATACGGAGCATAAACTTGACAGTTGAAACCATATGTTGACCACTGAGAGTAACACGATCTATCATTTCTGAAGAAATTCTGATTCTCAAAATCATGACACCTTCTCTCTTGACATTGTTGAGGAAAGTATGGTGTACTTTCTGCACTCAGATATGATTTAAGACTCCTAGAAGCATGACTTTGAAAAACACTAGGAACAAATTTCGAACTGCTTGGTTTCACTCCTGCATCCTTCACATCTTCTGCAGATGTCTTTAAAACACTCGTAACATTCACAGTTTTAACAGCAAAATTAGTTTCTTTTGTTGACTCTGTTTCAACATTTTCAGAAGCAATATTTGGACCATAGGCCATGTGTTTCTCGTTTGCATCTTCTTCCTCAGAGATTGGCATGCTTGCATAATTATCATTGAAAGGAGGAGGCACACTTCTATAACCCAAACCTGAACCTCTTTTGTTATTCCCGTGAAGTTGTTGATCAAGCAAGTTAATCACAATCTATCTAGATGATTCAAACTTCTTGAAGCTAAACTCTGCATCATTGTATTTAGCTTAAAAATGTTCCATCTCATTAGAAATATCTTGAATTTTATCCTTTGCATCTCTATGGAGACAACTTTTAATGCTTAAATCAGATTGTAATCGAGAAATATCTTTCTTTTGAGCTTCGACTTTCTCTTTAAGAACCTTCTCATTTTTGACAAGAGTATTTTTTATCTCTTAAATTCTTGCCAATCTTCCAATAATTTAGAGTACATTGACTTATAAAAAGTCACTTTATCTTGACAAGATTGACAACATAAAATTTCATTTACTTTAATCGAAGATAACTGATCAACTTGAGGATCCATTTGTACCGAAAACATTTTAATCTGATCATACAAATAAAATTTGTGGACACAAGTGTTTGATCCGAGATCAATTAAGATGCCGAGAACCAACAAACTTTCTGAACTGAGAACAAATAAAATGCTAGCCGAGCCGAGAACTATATAAATGTTTTGATCCAAAAGAGAATTGTAGTTCTATGACATTTGCTGAGAACTCTATAAATTGGAATTTCCTATGCCTTTGTGGAGAAGAAAAGAAATTAGAAACTAAGAAAAATTAATTGTTTTTGGCACAAAACAATGTAATAGAGCCGAGAACTATTACTTCAAATATATCCAAGGTATAAAATCATTATGGATAAGAACAACTTTATGGAGCCAACACCAAGAACTTAATCAATTTCTTGTGTCTTTCCAAGAACTCTGGTATATTTTAATTTTTGTGGCCGAGAACAAATATTCCAATGTTGAGAGTTTAACATGACCGAGAACTAATTTATTTGTCACACCCCGAGCCGGCGGGCTGGATCGACTTTCCCGTCGGGCGGAAGGTTCCTGGGGCGCGATATCAGGTGATAATCATAGTGATCAGATTGTTTACATGGCACATGATATATACCGAGAAATGCTAACATGACATTGATACAGAATTACAAAGTTAAATTAGACAGTACATGTTCATAATTTAACTAAGTAAATCTACCAAAAGAATCATTGAGTTTTATATCTTGTATGTACACAAGATTTACAAAAGATGATTCAAAATGTGCACATCACAATAGTAAGCTAGGTCTCTTCTAAAGTCCACTAGCTTTATCCTGATGCTTGGTAACTAGACATGTTCGTCACATGAGAAAACATGCATTTAAACAAAGTCAACACTAAGTTGGTGAGTTCATAAGTATAGTTATTTAAAAACTTTCAGAGTTATTTCCACAACATCTTGTAATGCACAAGTCTCAATTATTCTTATTTGGCATTAACTCATCCCTATGTCCTCTCTATAGATACACCTAAAGATAGGATATTGTCCAGTCAAGCATGCTTATATATAGGGCATCCGTGTCACGAATGAAGCCGCCAGCCCACCACACACTTGACCAAACTCAATACCACCTGTATTGTAGCTATAGATACCCATTTCATCACCCATAGGCTTAATCACAATCAAAATCTCCAATATGACAAACCATTACACTATCATGATATCAACATAGCACAATAGGTTTCTAAATAGTACAATTTTCCATAGTTATAAATGGTGGATTACCACAGATATTAACGGTGGTATTACCACAGTTATTAGGGGTGGTATACATCTTTGACTTATGATTACTCACATCTGATTAGGAAGTGAGAGCAAGTCTGACACATAGCCATATCCCAATTGATCTATAGAATTGATTTGATTACATTGCAGCCACCACAAAGGCAAACCACAATGTACTCAATTCATTTCTATCCATTAGTTTTCCCAAGACCTAACAACTATCTGCCACCAGCCTGTGACTTGAGTGAGGTCAGTCACTCAATCTATCGGACCACAGAGTAGAAGTGGTGAGTTAATTAGCAGACACCATCATACTCTTATCACCCGTGTGAGAAATGATAGAGTTGGAATAGGCTGACTAAAAATCAAAAGTGTTCTTATAGTTCTCAACCCATAATCATCAACTCATAGAAATCCAATAGATATAACATACATGTTCTCATAGGAATAAATATCTATTCGCTTAGAATTAATTGAAATTATTTCCAAAGACTTAACAGTTATAATTTTCCTTAGAATTAATAAAATAATTCAATAGAAATAGCAAGTATTCATCATGATATTTACAGTTGTAATTACAGAGGAATAACAGTTTTATCACTTACAAATCGTAGATATTGTCTAACAGAAATAACAGTTATAAACTCACAGTCATTAACATTAACATAATGTGGTCTACAATTATAATACAAAGTAAAACCTCATTATCATACAGTGTACCAAAACATCTTCGAAAAGTTTTAGCATGTTCTTAGCCCCGCAGTTAAAGCAAAAGTTTAGCAAAAAGGGGCATATGAACTCACCTGGTGTTGTAATGGTTGACTTAGACTCCAGAAACACACGCACTCACTTGTTGTACTGAAGTTGTATTCACGATCCTGTGTTCCATTCAAAGTAGTTTGTAACTTATAAGGATAAGTTATTGATTTGTGAGTTAACCTTAAAGTTAGTTAACACTTCTAAGCCTTTGTTGTTTGTTTAGCCTTAATTCACTTGTTAGCTACTACACCATCACTTAGCCCATTTAATTTAAGCATTAGTATATTGTAGTATCCTAATTTATATATCTAACTTGACTTAAAACTTTAATGTATTGTAAAAATTTGGTAACAGTAATAGTTTCTAAGTATAAAACTTAAGTTACAAGTTAAAACTTAGAATATTACCTTCGTATTAGCTTAAAATGATCATTATAATTTTAATAGGTCTACATAAGTAATATGTTATAAAACTTAACCATCTAATATTTAGATACATATTTGATAAGTGTTAACCTTAATTAACTTCAAAAATGTGCTAACACTTTTTGATGAAAACTCTAAGGTGTCTTAACTCTTTTTAACATTTGTACCATTCTTACATTATGTTTAATAAAACCTTATTGTTATTAATCAAACCCTTAGATTTTAGTTTATACATGTGTTGTATGTACCATAGGTAATATAAAAAAAACATGTGCTGCTATTTATGGACATATAATCGGTTATTCCCTGTACATCCGAATAAATGAACCACCTTAACTGGTTGGTTTTTGTGAACCCCTTGCAATCCTATTTTACATAACATTGATTCTACATTACTTGGGTCAGACTAGAACATCAATATTGACAATGGGTGGGACACCATCGAAGACTTGGTTTATACAGCACCAAAACGAAGATCAAAGGGAGGCTGTCGACCCTTTCAAAGTCGGCAGCTCCCTTATTATCGATGATATGGCCCGGTTAACATTCAATATCGATGAATTCTAGATCCCAACCACCGTGACCTTCCTCTGATTATCAAGATCGAAGCTGGGTTGGCTAATATCAACACTAGAAATGTCGATACAAGCATGGAAACACCGAACCAATATTGCATCGATCCTATAGTATCGGTGTATGTAATATCGATGGCTTCTCTTTCCACGCCGGTTAGTATCAATGAAACCCATCTCAGCCCACCTTTAACCTTGTAGATATTGAAAATATCAGTGAGAACCAGCTGGTATAGCCTTCGAACTCAGCAGGTTCGTTGAAGGGAAGCTGCACCTTGGAAGAAGACATCGACACCATGGAGGTTTGGAGTTTTCTACAACCGTTACTATTATTCCCATCATTACCCACCCATCTTCGATCCTTCTAGACATAACTCTAACATTTTTCTGATGTTCCTAATCAGGTTTTGTGCGAATCTAATGGTCATGAAAGTGAGAAAACCGGTTTTTAGTTCATACCTATTGAGAAGAAGAAAACCAATTTCCAGCAGCCACTTCTCTCTAAGATTCACAGCTTCCTCTCGTCGAGACGATCGTTTCGATATATTATTTACATCTCTCAAGTTTCACGTCCGATTGATCTCATTTTAGGGTAGATCATTTGTACTTCTGTGTTCTACTCGTTGAGAGGGTCGTTTGGACACCAAGAACGCGAAATTTGGTGATCGTTTGCTATGGTTGAGTGTGGTTGAAGCTAGAGAGAGTAGAGAGAGAACGATTTTTGGAGTGAGAGAGTGGGATTTTCTACTGTAAAATGAAGGGGAAGAAGAAAGGGAGTGGGGTTTTATACCCCGGGTGTTTACCCACGTGTTCGGTTTCGATCGGTCGCGGTTTCGCGTATTTTTACGTACGCGCCGTTACTTTTACTTAGATATCTTTTTAGATTGAAATTTAAATTTCTTTGATTATTTTGATGAGCTACAAATTTATAAAACGTAAAATATTATATTTTACTTATTTTTTTTACCGTTCGTTCGTGATCAGACCGTTAAGTCTCGTTATTTCGTTATGTAACGTTAATTACGTATAGTTTTAGTAAAATTGTTTTATAAAATTGTTTTTAGGTGGTAATTCCTAATAATTGTTAATTTTATTTTTATTTTTATTTTTATTATTTTAACGTTCGTAATCGTTTATTTTTGTCGTTTCGTCAGAAAACGTAACTTACGCGCGTTTTCGTACCGAGCGCTAACTATACGAATACGATTGTACGTTTCACTTTCTGATTTGTTTTTCTATTTTTAGTTGCCGTTCAGAACGTTAAACTCACATATATGGTTGTGTGAATCGTCACCCACGCAAACACTCTGTCAGTTCTTCGTTCGTAAACGATACTGAATTGTTGTTTTGAATTGTACATTCTCACAGACGGACTCAACTAATCATAACTGTTTTCAAATTGTTATGAATATTTTCACATTGTTTTCTCACTGATTTTGTCGGTTATCTGATTTCTGTTATTTATGGAAATCAAATCACAACCCATATGTTTATGTCTTTTGTACTCTTCTTTGTTATTTCACTTGTTTTGTATTTCTGTATTTGAATTTTCATTCAAATACATACAACTGATATACTGTTCTATATCCCTGTTTTCACCTAACTGTTTATCAAATAGTTATTCATGTATAGTCATTCATCCATAGTTATTCACACACAGTTATTTACACATAGTTATTTACACATAGTCATTGTGAAAGTACACATATCGTACGGATTGCCGGACGATTCGGTACTGGTTGTCACATTATTTGTCCAATAACTAATAAGTAAAGATAACCAATGCCGAGAACTCAATATGACCGAGAACCCAAACGAATTTAGTTGTATCCGAGAGCAATTAAATAGAAACCAAGAACTCCTTGAGCTTGCCAAGAATTATAATGTGTATAGCTAAGAACCATATGTTGTGGTCGAGAACAATATATAACCAAGAAAAATTATATTGTTTGAACAACAAATGATCGAGAACAAGATAATTATTATTATCTTTACCGGGAACTAATAATATGCTTTGTCTAGAATTATAAATCTTAGCCGAGAACCCAAATAATTATTTTCGGTGATGAACCGAGAATCTAATTAAATCCAATCTCAGATCCAGTTTCCAACCAATACTCCTTAATTTTTGGAAACACGCACCGAATACGCACCAAAAGATCAAACATCAAGTTTTCAATATTTTCTTCATGTTCTTGTTTTGTTCTTCGTAAAACAATATTTTTAAATCCAAATATGAATAAAAATACAAAATTCTTTACCTCGATTTAGTTGAAATTTATCACCAAGAGCGTCAAGCTCTGATACCCACTTGTAGGTCCCAAAAACACCACCGCGTCGGATCTTTTAAACAAAACTTCAACACACGAACCACTTCGGGATGGGCGGAATCCAAACCGAAGATCAATCGACTAAGAATTTTGTAGAAGATAAAATATAATTATCAATTGCACACGATTATCATTAAACGAAATGAAATTGTCTAGTACAATGAAGAACAAACAAAACAAGAACAAACAATCTCTAGGTTTCGGCTCTCTCTTTCTCTCAAAAAAGTGTATCTTACAATTAAAATAAATAAACCTATTTATATTAAAACATAATAAACAATCCTACCGCCCAAGCCCTTAACCGAGACCCAACACTTAGAACCACCACCGAGAACTACCACCGAGAACTTATCCGAGAACCGTCATATTAACCGAGAAGCTTGTTTTAACCAAGAACTTGCTGAGAACCAGCATTAATCTAAATCGAAAACCATAAATCACCAAAATACCCCGATTATTTCTTAAGTCTCAAATCTAGGTCCTTACAGAATAGGATTCCTGATTTAAATGATGATCCTTGCGTTGAATCTTTCTACAATTACGAAAACTCGCATGAATTTGGATGGGAGAGTCAGCCTTCATACATGCATGAAAGTTTGTATGAAGAAAATGATGAAGTGTTGTGGGATTCCAATCAAGTATAATTTGGATTGAGTTTAATTTTTTTAACATTATATAACATTAAGTAGTGTTATTGTTTCAGGAATTTATGTCTCATGATGAGTTGGTTGCGTGGGAGAAAAGTAGAGCGCTTGACTATGGTTATATTGTAGACACCTCTAGATCTAAAAAGAAAGGACACAATGTAAATATGGTATGGCTATTTTGTGATTGTAGTGGGGAACACAAGAGCATAGCAATGCGTAGACGCTCCGGTAGCAAGAAAACTGGTTGTCCTTTTAAACTAGTTGGCATTTACAATGAAAAGCGTCTTGTTTGGCAGTTAGAGGTCCGAAATGACGAACACAACCATAAAGATGCTCAATATCTAGAGGGGCATCCATTTGTAAGAAGGTTGTCTATGAACGAACATAAGATGGTGGGACACCTAACAGAACAACATATGCATCCCCGTAACATACTGACAAGTATCAAGGAGCAATGCCCTGATAATGTTTCTGTTATCAGGAATATATACAAAGCCCAATAGATAGTATATAATGAAAAGAAAGTAGTTACTAATCTGCTGGAGGTTCTGGAAAACTACCACACTCTAAGGGCTATGTATATTATATTAGAGAAGATCCTGCAACAAATGTCATTGAGGAAGTTTTCTTCTGTTATCTGAAGTCGTACACATACTGGCGAACGTTCCTGCATGTGAAGATGATCGATGCCACATACAAAACGAACATGTACAAAATTCCGTTTGTACAGATTGTTGGTGTGACATCAAGACACCATATGTTTTCTATTGCAGATGCGTTTGTAACAAAAGCATGTGAAGAGAATTACTTGTGGGTATTGCAAAAGGTGAAAGAAATGTTAGACAAGTGTATGGAGCCCCGTGTAATAATAATAGACCAAGATCATGCACTGATGAATTCATGTAAGATAGTATTTCTTGATGTGTCTAGGTGCTTATGCAGGTGGCACATAAGCGAAAACATATTTAAACACAGCAAGGCAAGTATTCTAACATTGGTTGGAATAGATTCCGCCATATGTGGATGACATTGTGTAAGTCTTCGTCTAAGGACATTTATCAATACAATTATTACAAGCTTTACGAACAACTAACAAAAGACAAACGATAGATTAAGCTTTTACGCATGCATGCATGCATACATACATAGATAACTACATACACTAATGATGTGGTTACGTTTTGTTTCAGGCATTTTGAATTATTTAACGCTAACCTGGTTGAAGAGTTACAAAGAAATATTTTTATCTGCTTGGACCAACAAAAACCGGAACTTTGGTCAGCATAAAACCAACAGAGTCGAGAATCAGCACGCGAACTTAAAGCGATACCTAAAAACACTAAATGAATTAGAATTGCAAAGTTAAATTACATCAGTATTGTTCATAATTTAACAATGTAAATCTACAATCAACATCATAAATCTTCTATCTTGTATCTGCACAAGATATACAAAATACTTTGTTTAATGATGTTCAAAAATATGCACATCCAAAATACTAGATCCTCTATGTGGGCATCCTAGTCAAAAGCATGAACTTCTTAGCTAAACATGTTCATCAACTGAGAAGTCATGCAAGAAAACAAAGTCAACAAATGGTTGGTGAGTTCATATAGATTTGTTAATGAAAATGAATTTGAACAAACCTGACCAGATGACAACCTTAACCTCACCAACAACCACTTATGCTATCCAGCCAAGTATGCTTATATATAGGGCATACATAGGGTCAAGCTTACCGCCAGTCCACCACATACCGAACAACATAACAGTTTGTCGTTAATGATACTTAAGCGTTTCACCCTCAACCATCATCACACTTGTTTCTTTAGTTTCGTCACCACGCTCGTTCCGTTAGATTCGTCAAAACATTAGTTTCGCTAGTTACGTCAACACATACAACAACACCATAGCAAATGTGGAAAAAATGTGGAAGTTTCATTAAAATGCTTAGATAAATTAGTAAATAAACATTTAATTAAAATCTAAGTCCTAATGATTGGGCCTTGGTCATACTCGCATAGACTTGCATGTCAATCAAAGGTTCTTAAAAGTTAGGGGATTCTGTAAATATCATCAAATATATGACCTACAAATTAAATGGTCTAGTTAGGACTTCTTGAAATGTAGGGTTTTTGTTTCGTACTTGTTTGGTCTACTTCCGTCCCTTGTTTCGTATAGTTTCTTTGGCATATGTTATCATTGATAATTCCCAGATTTTCCCATGAAAATAATTTATTGATTCGTCTAGTTTTGTTGCAAGATGTACTTGATTCGTTGATCATTTAATACTAGATTCGTTGAACAAATGTACTCTTGATTCTTTGATCGTTGAATACTTGGTTCGTTGAACATCGAATATTAGTTTCGTTGAAATAGTTTCGTTTGATTCGTTGAACTCACGCACTTGTTTCGTCAAAATAGTTTCGTTTGATTCGTTGAAAATGTTTGCCTGATCCGTCAAAATGTTTAGTTAACACACATATGCACTTATGTTATAAGTAGATATCTTAGTAAAACCTGCATAAAAATTTACCTAGATATGATCTAGGGTAACATTTATACATACAAAACATATATAATTTAAAAGCATTTAAGTAAAATATAATCCAAAGATAACAATTTACGCATGCCTCTCAGTCCCGCGTTTGTAAATCAAAAATGTTTAGTAAAGGGGCAATGAACACACCTGTGTTGTAGTTCTTATGATTCAACCAAGAAATGATATGCGTGCTCGTTCTTTGTAAGCTATGTATCTTCAATACCTTATTTGATTTATTATGATTCGAACACTATATGTATTTATAGTTGACGTATATAGGTTTTCGGTCTCGGTGTGAAACTAAGTGTCCTAATATTTACTACTGTGTTACTAGAATTCCTCTAGTTATTCTAAGTTACTCACCCTATTTGACCCATTATCCCTTGTTTCATTTAGGACTTAACTTTATTCATATAAGGTCTATAATGTTTAAAGATATGATTATTTAAACAAATCACCATTGACTAAACCTTAATTAAAATACAAAAGTTATATTTACTTTGATAAAGCCCTTTAATTTACTTTATCATACTTTAATAAAACAAGTTATGATGACCTTTATAAAACTATGGTTAAATGTCCTAAATTGTTATCCTTTAATAAATAAAATCTATGTTAGTTTATGAAAATATAAGTTAATCATGTTAGACTTGAACCAACTTATCAAAGTTATTCATCAAGTTCTCCTATGTTTCCTTGTTAACACTATTTATCTTGATTCCAACTTAAATTAGTTATCAACTAAGATCATCCATTTAGAATAATCTTGGTTAACTAATCACGTAAGGAACTTGCTAAGCATTGATTGTTGGTAACATAAGGTTATAACACTCGTACTTGATTAGTTCTCTAGATCATCATGATCTCTTTGAGTTATTTAGTTCATTTTTACCCATAGCTACTTAACCTACCCCTCAACTTGTTGTGATTTTTTGGAAATGCACTTAGTTTACCTGTTTAGAAAACCTTAAGCCAAGGTTGGTGTCATTAAGGTTTTTCGATTACCACTTAGTTGATCACCCTTGAATTGGTTGGCTAAGTGTTGAGTGTGGGTAATTAAGACCAACACTACCATACATAGTTAGTTTCTTTAAATCCCCATTGATCCTACTTAGTGCATCTAGTTCTTTGTACTCCATAGCTACTTATCATGCCATTAACCCACTATGAATAATCTAACAACCCTAGTCTAAGGTTGTTCTTTGAGGTTTCTGGACAAAGGGTCTGCAACACGAATGAATATCACTCATACGAATGAAACTTCAGGTTGTTCGGCGAATGAGTGGTTATATGAATGGATATCAAGATACCAATATGTCGCACGAATGGAAACTCCACGAATGAGTATCATGGTACCTATGTGTCACACGAATGGAACTCCACGAATGGGTCATTCGTGTCAGTTCATTCGTTCGTTCGAGATCAGGAGTATGTGGGGTTCATTCGCCCATGGAGTCACTCGTGTGGCTCCATTCACCTATGCTGAATCAGCTCGTTTTCATTCGTACGAGCTGCAGCCGAGCATATTCTTGGTTCCGTTTTCATGATTTTGGACCACCCAAAGTGTTCCACAAGTTCCTAAACCGTTCTAGACAACTTTTGTGCACAATCTAAGGGTTTTGAGGGTCGGGAATTGGCTCGGAAGACCGAATGGTTGGAGAAGAAGAAAATCCTAAAAAACGATCATTTGCACTCGATTTTACCTCGGTTTCGATGATTTACGACTCGGAATCTTCGTATTTTCGCAATCTACGCGCTATTGTCTTGTTTTGACACCAAAATCGCTTGGTTTCGTGGAGATTTGAGAGTTTTAGATTGAACCCTAGTGAGAGAAAATGTAGAGAGAGGTGACGGGTTTAGAGAGAGCGTGGGGTGGTGAAGGGAAATGAATGGCATTTAATGCCATTTCAGTCTTTTCAACGTTCGGGTATGTTCGGATTCGTTCGATTTCGTGTGGTCTCGCGTAAACGCTTCGCCTTTAGGATTTCTCGTAACGAAACGTTACGATATTTAAAAATAGAATTTTTTAAATTAAATTAGGTTGTAATTCCTAATTAATTAACCAATTATCTTTTTATTTATTCTTTAAAATTTGAAAGTGTTTTGTTTAACTATTTAATCGAATCATACAGTTTTCGCGCGTATTCGTTTGGATCGTCACCCGTACGAACACGACGACAACTGTACTTTTCGATTTGATTCTCTAATGTTAGACATCATTCAGAACGTTAAACTTTCAGATATATTCGTGTGAATCGTCACTCATACGAATATTCCGTCAGTTTAATATTCTCGTAACGACGTCCGCTATTGTTTTGTTCTGTATCATCTCACATACGTTTATACATAATAAACCTAACTAACATTCACATAACAAGTTTGTATTGTTAGATATGTTACTGATTGTTTAACCATGGATTCACAACATGTTTCTGAAATAGATACGTAATAGATTCGTATTGAACATCAAGCGATATTAGTACACATGTAATACACATAGTTCATACCTGATCTACCGTACACGTTACTGTTTCGACTATGGTTCAGACACTGATGTTACAACAACAATTATTTCGTCAACATCAAGTTGGAAGTAGATTATCTGATGCCGTCAATAAGTGGGATTTGGAGAATCTACAGAAAACGTATACAAAAATACACATAAATATGTCACGAAAGAGGAGAAAGAGTGTATATTGATTTATTTTAAATGTTAATGTATTAAAACATCGATAACAATTTTTTAATACAAATTCTTATAATTTCAAAACTTTAAAAATAAAAAAAAATAAAAAAATGTACAGATCCCTTCGTGACGTACAGGGTGGAGTATCAGCAGTTTGTTCAAAAAGGCACTATACGTGTTGTACAGATCCCTACGTGGCGTACAGGTTGGAGTATGGCAGTGGAGTAGAGCCATACTCCACCCCGTACGCCACGTAGGATCTATACGAGGCATACAGCGTGGAATATCAGTAGTTTGTTCAAAAAGGCATTGTACGTGTCGTACAAATCTCTACGTGGAATACAAAGTGGAGCATGGCAGTTGAGTATAACCATACTCCACCATGTACACCATGTAGGGATCTATATGACACGTATAGATCCATATAAATACATGTGATCGGGCATACGCCTCTCAAACCACCACTTGATACGCCACATCCCTCTCTCTCGCATATCGACCTATACGCGTCCACAATCTGTTGATGCATGTGATATCCCTAGTTCAGTATTTTGCATGTATTGGATTGTGTAAAGTTTATATCAATAATGAAATTGCTTATTCTGTACTGTACATATGTTTAATTGAGTTTAAAACGTTTAACTATGTTTGACTTTGACTTTGACTATGTTACAGACCCATTCGTGCGAATGGTTCCTAAGAAGGAGTCCTTGTGCACGAATGAACACCTAACGAATGGCTGAGGCCAACGAATGAGTCACTCGCATGACCTATTCGGTTGACCAGCCCATTCGGCTGAGCCTTTCGCCCAAATGAGTGCTTTGCACATTTCATTCAGCCGAATGAGCTCATTCTATATATAGGACTGCAAACAGAATGTTTCAGTAACTCTTACATCATTCCTCTGACACCTGAGCACCCCAAGACACTCCCCTAGGGTTTTGAGCGCCTCTTCCTGTCCAAGTTTGATTCTCACCCCGTGGATCTTCGATTTCGATCAAAACGTTGAGTCTACATCGTCGGATTGCCATGGGGCTTGGTGATTTCGATTGGAAAACCCTTGAATAGGATTCCGCATTATTCAAGGGCCTGTCGAGCAGATTCCTCAGGGAACCGAGTTGTTTCCGAGGGTTTCTTAGGTCTTACAAAGTGGTGTCAGAGCCTTGGCTCTTGATTCTGCTCGATTTTCGATTCAAATCATCATATTTCAGATTTTAGATTCGATATTTTCGAAAACCCTGAGTTTCTTCGTCTCCAAGTTACTGTTTCACTAGAAAATCATAGGTTTTTCGGGTTGTTTTGGTCCTTGGAGCATTCCTAAAGCTTAGGGATATTGTTCTGAGGTTCCATACCAAATTTGGTGGTCAGATTCGATCAAAATCCAGAGATATCGAAATTTAGCTTGCTGAAAACCCAGTTTATGAGAATCAGTCGATTGGGCGAATAGCCATTGTGCGAATAGGTCATTCGGCCGAATAGGTCTCATTCGGTTCAAGAGTTAGTGCAAATAGCTTCTCATTCGGTTGGTTAAGATTCATTCGGCTGAGAGTTCATTCGGTTGTCTCCTCATTCGCATCAGGATAGTCATTCGACCTAATCAGTTCATTCGGACTCATTCGGGCCCTGGCATTTGGCTGTTGGGACTTCATTCGGCCATCAGTTGTTGCAAAATTTTCTAAGTGTTGGATCAGTTTTTTCTTGACAAGATGGAAGAACATGCATTGATGGCTAATCATAACAACAGAATACAGAATCTGCTGCTTACTGAGAGACAGAGACCGGGAATTCAAACAAAGCTCCAAAGTTACTTTCCTTAGATAATTATCTGCATTGGAAGTATCGATTTGAGATTCACATTAATGGAGTGGATACCAATCTATGGATGATGATTGAGGGTGGGTACTTGAGACCAATCAGTGAGGATGGTTCACCTATGCTTGTTACACGGATGACTGAGCCTCAGAGGAAGTTGTATGATTTTGAGAAGAAGGCTTATGCAATATTATCTCACTCCATTGCTACTGATATATTTCATCAATTCAGATAGTTTACTTCTTCCAAATCATTGTGGGATGCTTTACAGCAAAGGTATGAGGGGAATGATGCACTAAAGAGTATCATGTCTAAAGCCTTGAAGAAAGAGTTCAACAGTTTCATGTGCGTGGATAATGAGTCTTTGGATGACTTGATTGCTAGATTTTATCATCTCTTGAGTGAGCTCTACACCCATCAAGTCAAGACAATTACACAAGAGAAGATCCAGTGTCTGGCTGATGCTTTACCTCCAAAGTGGGAATCCTTTTTGATGGTTTTGAAACAAAGTGAGATGATTGCTAATATGGACATTAATGATTTCATTCAAAAGCTGAAAGAACAAGAGATTGAGAACAAATGGAAAGCTAAGAGAGTTGCTCAAGTTCAAGATCCATCATTAAACTACTCCACTCCTACTATGGAAAGAGCTTCTTCTCATGCTCCATTGAAGACAGCTTTTGTCTCACACACCAAAGATGCTCCTGTTTCGGGCTAGACACATTTCAGTCAGTCGGATACAAATTCCACGTCTCAGAAAGAAGAAAGTCATTCTGTCACAAATTTGAAGACAGACAACTTTGACAAAGTAAATGTGGAGGTTGCTAATGAGCATATGGGTCTGTTATCTACACTTGTGAATTCGTATGATGGGCTGTTAGCTGGGCAGATTGGTAATCCACATTTGACAAATGAAGACTACTCTCAGATTGATCCTGATGATATGGAAAGGATTGACATTATGTGGGCTTTTGTAAGTGCAGTTAGAAGAGCAAAAGACTTTGTCAAAAGAACTGGGAAAGACATCAATCTGAACAAAGACTCAAAGTTTGGATTTGATATGTCATCTGTTACATGATATAACTGTGGAGATAAAGGTCATTTTGCTAGATAATGCAACAAGCCTAAGAAGATGGGTAACCACCATCCTTTTCAGAACCAAAGATCATCAGCTGCTAACCTAGAGAGAAGGCTAGTAATAGTTAACACTCATGTTCAAGCCAGTTCATCGAATGCAAACAAGGCACTCATGGTGCAGAATGATGAGGGAGAAAACTGGGATTTCAGATTCAACTCTGAAAAGGGTGGAGCAGATAAAGCTTGAGTTGCAGAGTTCAAAGAAGCTGCTGGATCCAGTGATGGAGGTAATTCAGAAGACACAAAGACAAGTCTGGATGAATCATCAGGATCGGAATCAGAAAGCACATCAAATTCAGAAACTCAAGGAGAGTCAGATGCTAAGTTTGAAGAACAATCTTCTACACAGTTTGCTTTGATGGTGATTACTTATGCTTCATCTCAGTCTGATCAGGTATATGATGACTGTTCCTCATCTCATTCTAGTTGCTTTAATTGTGTTGACCTTGAAAGTAAGGTGTTGGCTTATCATCAACATAATGCTGACTTTATCAGCGATCTCAACCAGTGCATTGAGGCAAAAAAAAAATTTTAAATTTAATGAAAAATATTTTCAAGCTAAAATTGAGCTATTAAACAGACAATTGCATGAGGCTGAGATTGCTGTGCTGAATAAGCAAGATGCTATCACTTCTTATCTCAATACCATCAATGAGATAAAGAAAAATTAGCCATAGTCGAATATGACTATGAAACTTTGAGTCATAAGCCCAAGAGCTATGAAAGCTCCTCATACAACATTGAGCACGTGATCAGTAAGGGGACTGATCTGAAGGGTAAGGGAAAAGAAACAAAATACAATCATTGCCCCCCACCAGTCTTAAATTGCTTTGCCAATTCACCAAATGACAAAGAAATTAAAGACTTTCAAGTAAAAACTCCATTAGTAATTGATCCTATTGGGATCATTTCTGGTGAGGGTTCCTCATTGACTGAGGAATCTTTTGTGGAGGGAGTGGTTGAATATTGGGTCTTTGATTCTAAGGATGATTCTGATGTTTCTCCTCAAGTGTCTTGTGTTAAGAATCAGACATCTAGTGTCAAAAAGGTTGACCCAATCTCATCAAAGACAGACATGTCTTCAAAGTTATCCAAAGCCATATGCTTTGTGAAGTCTTCACAGGATGGTGAAGCAAGAGAGTCCAACAAGACTGACAATCTTGTTTTCAATGGGACAAAGGGTTTGGGCTTTAAGTAGGACAAGACAAAAACAAATGCTTTTCATCAAAAAAAAAAACTCTTATTCTAAACCCAAACAGTTTTATCACCAAAACAAAAGAGTTTGTTTTGAGTGTGGTGCACCTGGACATTTTGCTAGACTTTGTCCTCATTTGATTAGACCACAAGTTGCACCACATCGAAAACAAAATCAGCATTTTGTTAAAAAGGTCAAATTTGCTTGTCTCTCACCTCAAGTTAAACCCAAACATCTTTCACCCATCAAACCTCAAGATAAGGGTAAATGAGTTATGGTTGATCATGATACACCCAAAATTGTTTTTGAGAAACAATCCAAGCCATCATCAGTATATTTAAAGAAATATTTCAGTAAAAACACTGTCTGGCTGGCCAAGTCCTCTGAAACTCCTGTTTCTAAACCTCCTGATAAACTAAACTCAGATGGACAATGGATTGAGATGTAAATCCTGGACTTTTTAGGTCAACCCAAGACTGTAAAGGCTTGGGTTCCCAAATTCAACTAATGATTTGTGTATGTGCAGTTTGCCCCAAATGCTGCTCTTAACAACACTTGGATTGTTGATAGCGAGGCATCAAGGCACTTGACTGGAGACATATCTCTTCTCTCCGATGTTCATTCAATTAAAGGAGGATATGTGGCTTTTGCTGGTGACAAAGGCAGATTTATTACTGGAGAGGGAATTCTTTCTAATGGCCAAGTCTCATTTGACAAGGTTGGATATCTGAAGTAGCTGGAGAACAATTTACTTTTAGTCTCACAGATTTGTGACAAGAAGTACAAGGTTCTGTTTGATGATTCTAGCTGCTACATTCTCAAGCAAGGCATTACCATTCCTGAAAACTGGATTCTAATGTCTGCTCCAAGAAGACAAGATATGTATGTTCTCAACATGGTCACAGCTTCAACTACATCTTCTACAGTTTCATGTTTTATGTCCAAGGCTACAGAGAGAGATTCAATCCTTTGGCATAAGAAGATGGGTCATTTGAGTTTGAGGAAGATGAAGCATCTGGTTCACAACAATTTGGTTGAGGGAGTAAGTTTAAAGAACTTCAAGCTGTCTGATGTATGTGTTTCCTGCAAGATGGGGAAGCAAACCAAGCAGTCTCACAAACCTAAGAAGTTTCATTCAATTACTGTTCCATTTGAGCTTCTCCACATGGATCTTTTTAGTCCTGTTAATCACAAGAGCATTGCTGGAGATCAATAATGCTTAGTCATTACTGATAAGTACTCTAGATACTCTTGGGTGTTCTTTATGAAGGAGAAATCTTAAACGTTCGAATGTGTTCAAGATCTAGTAACTAAGCTTGAATCACTGTTTAAGCTCAAGGTTCGTGTGCTCAGAACAGATAATGGGACTGAATTCAAGAATCACAATATGGAGACTTTCTGCAATGAACATGCTATTATTCAGCAGTTCAGTGCTCCGTATGTCCCACAGATCAATGGTGTTGCTGAGCTAAAGAACAGAACATTAATTGAGGCTGCTCGGACTATGCTTGCTGATTCATCTCTACCGGTTCAATTCTGGAACGAAGATGTTGCTAACGCTTGTTATACTTTGAACCGGTTGTTGATTATGAAGAGACATGGGAAGACTTCCTTTGAATTGCTCCATAACATAAAGCCAAATCTTAAGTATCATGAACCATTTGGTGCTCCATGCACGATGCTTAAGAAACATGAGCAAGGCAAGTTCAATGAAAAGGTGGAAGAAGGCTACTTTCTTGGGTATAGCATTCCAAATAAGCGAGTCTACAACAGATCAACTCACAATATGGAGGGGGGGTACCATGAAGATGTCCAGAAATATTCTATGCCACCACCTGGGATGGATCCTGACTGGATGTTCAACTATTCTGATTTATTTGACTCTTTCAACATGCCTTCCACATATTCTGATGAAGATGTTGTTGTTCAGATGATGTATGATGCACAAAATGCACGTGATGAACCAGTGCAAGCTTCTACAGTTCAAGCTCCAGTGCAGGCAAATGATGACAGTTCAGACTCAGATGATAATCACTCTCATCCAAATGTTCCAGAACCAGATGTTGACAATATTGTACATGCTCTTGAGGATCTCAATATAAACAATCTTGATCCACAGGTTAAGGCTCCTACTCATCCTGTTGGCAGAATTAACAGAATTCATCCTCAAGGCAATATTATTGGAAATCCAGCTGATGGAGTGAAGACCAGAAATCAGTTATCTTCAGGTGGTCTTGCTGACATTCTTGATCTTGCGGATGTGAACTTTTGTGCCCATTCTTGCTTTATCTCCCAAGTTGAACCAAGAACCGTCACTGAAGCTTTGAAAGAAGAGTCTTGGGTAGATACCATGCAAGAGGAGTTGTTGCAGTTTAAGAAACTTGGTGTTTGCCAACTTCTTGATAGGCCCAAGGGTGCAAAAGTTATTGTCACAAGATGGGATTTATGTTGCAAATAAGATGATCATGTCATTATGGTACGCAACAAAGCACGTCCGGTGGTGCAAGGTTTTAGGCAGATTGAAGGGATTGACTACAATGAAGTTTTTGCACCGGTTGCTCGTCTTGAAGCAATCCGAATCTTTCTGGCCTATGCATCCTTTAAAAAATTCAAAGTTTATCAGATGGATGTTAAGAGTGCATTTCTTCATGGTGTGATTAATGAAGTTGTGTATGTCAATCAACCTCCCGGGTTTGAAGATCCATTGCATCGTGATCAAGTCTACAAGCTATACAAGGCCTTGTATGGATTGCACCAAGCTCCACGAGCGTCGTACGATTCATTGTCTACTCACCTTCTGAACAACGGGTTCAAAAGAGGTGTCATTGACTGCACTTTGTTTATTAGAGAGATGGATAGGGAATTGCTCTTACTGCAATTTTATGTGGATGATATCATCTTTGGATCCACAAATGATGTTTTTTTAAGGATTTTGAAAAGGATATGAAAGACAAGTTTGAAATAAGTTCCATGGGAGAGATGAAATGTTTTTGTGCATTGCAGGTGGATCAGTCTGAGGCACGGATCTTTATTCATCAGACCAAATATGTTGGTGACATTCTGAGCAGGTTCAGTATGTTAGATGCAAAACCTGCTAGTACCCCACTGGCTGTTAATCACGGGATTACTCCAGATGAAAAGGGGGATTAATAGATGCCACTCTGTACTGAGGAATGATCGGATCTCTTATGTATCTCACATCTTCTCGTCCAGACATCATGTTTGCTACTTGTCTGTGTGCTCTTTATCTGTCAATACCAAGAGTTTCTCATCTTATTGCTGTGAAGAGGATTTTGTGTTATCTGAAAGGTACTCCAGATCTGGGATTATGGTACCCTAATGATGATAACTTTGACCTAACTGCTTAGAGTGATTCAGATTATGGTGGATGTAAAAGAGACTTCAAGTCAACATCTGCGGGGTGTCAGTTCTTTGGGAAACACCTAGTTACCTGGCAGTGCAAGAAGCAGACGTCGGTGTCTACTTCAACATGTGAAGCAGAATACATTGCAGCTGCTAGTTGTTGCTTTCAAATCATCTGGATTCAGCAACAACTCAGGGACTATGGGTTAAAGCTTTCAAAGACTCCTATATTTGTTGATAACACAGCTACCATAGCTGTCACTAAAAATCCTGTTCAGCACTCTAAAACAAAACACATCGACATTAAATATCACTTCATACGTGATTGTTTTGAAAAGAAATTAATCGATGTTGTTAAGATTCACACCGATAACCAGAAAGCTGATCTTTATACTAAAGCCTTTGACAAACCCAGATTTTTATATATGTTATCAGCTAAGGGTGTTTTTCAAAAAGATGAAGTCATTCCTTCATTTGAATCAAACAAATGATCATTGTTTTTGGTAGTTAGTTTCTTTTGTTTTATTTTTACTTCTTAATATTTCTGTTATTCTTCCTTCACTTATTCAAAAAATCAAAAAGATTTTCTCTTTTAGGTTTTTAGGGGGAAGAAAAAGTAGTTTAATTGAAAAACCAAAAACATTTGAAAAATTAAAAAAAAATTGAGAAAGTCTTGTTTGAGAAAGTGATGTGTTAACCAGTCATGTCTTAAATGCAAAATTGAATGCATAAACTGACAACACATGGGTTTTATGATCTGAAGTACTGATAGGCTGTAATATCACAGTATTTCAGGCATTTCATTACATAAACATTTGTATTGTTAAAGCCTGATATGATAATTGATAATTACTATGAATTATTTGATGATAGTATCACTGATATACATACTGAGAACACATAATTACGAGCATAAACCATGGGAAATCTAGTTAGAAAATAACTAGACAGAACCAGAGAGTTTATTGCAGAGTTATATATATATGACATGATATGGGTTGTTGATTTGAAATGGTAGTGGTATAGGATTCTATAACCAAAGATAGGCAAGGATATAATCATGATCTATCAAAGAGGTGGTGGGATCGCGGCTGAGGCATTTGCGACTGACCTCTACGTATGCCCTATACAT
This sequence comes from Mikania micrantha, assembly GCA_009363875.1. Lineage (NCBI taxonomy): Eukaryota > Viridiplantae > Streptophyta > Magnoliopsida > Asterales > Asteraceae > Mikania > Mikania micrantha. The sequence goes on along the minus strand of CM018696.1, from coordinate 26,015,249 downwards.
AAACCATCTTCGGTTTATCATGATTATATCAGTGTTGAGGCTTTGGTGAGGAGAATCCGAGATTTTGGTTTGGATTGACAAAGAGTTATGAGTTATTTATTGTTTGGTTACTAAACATAGTCAAGGACACATGGTCATGGTTTATCGAAATAGTGGTGGGACGGTGGCTGGATAGGTTGCGACCTACTCCTACATATGCCCTATACATAAGCTTTTTTCGGTCTATCATGGATGTATCAGTGATATGGTTTAGTGGGATTTGGATTGGGAAATTACAATATTCAACATAATAAAAGAATGAAAGCGTTATTGGAAACGATTACGCGGTGGTGAGGTTACGAATATAATTTAAACGCGAATGTTATTTCAGAAATATTAACTTAATAACGTATTCGCGTGGGTGACGATTCACACGAATATAATTATTAGGAATAATATCCTGAAACGATATTCCATAAATCGTAAATTTAATCGAAATACGATACGAGCGGTGGATTCGAAAAGGTGACAATCTTTACGAATACGTACGTGAGTAACGCGTTTCGACGTGATAATGAAATAATATCTACCAAGATATTCTCCAAGAATTAGAAAGACAAGGTTTTATTGGAGAAGAACCATTAAAACATTGGAAGAAGAATCAAGTTACTTGCAAACTAGACATAATCAACCCAGACATGACAATTCAAGATAAGCCATTGAAGCAAGTTACTCCAGCACAAAAGGAACAGTTCAAAAGACACACTGATACACTGCTAAAACTTGGAGTAATCAGAAAAAGTAACAGCAGGCACAGAACAAGAGCTATGATGGTAAGCTCAGGAACGTCTGTAGATCCAGTTACAGGAAAAGAAATTCGAGGAAAAGAAAGAATGGTCTTTGATTACCGAACACTCAATGAGAATACAAATAAAGATCAGTATTCTCTTCCCGGTATCAACACCATAATCCAGAAGATTGGGAATGCTAAAATCTACTCAAAGTTTGATTTGAAAAGCGGTTTTCACCAAGTTGCTATGGAAGAGGCAAGCATCCCATGGACGGCATTCATTACACCAGAAGGATTATATGAATGGTTAGTAATGCCTTTTGGTCTGAAAAATGCCCCCGCAGTTTTCCAAAGAAAAATGGATAATTGTTTTGGCATGTATTCAGAATTTATTGCAGTCTACATTGACGACATCCTTGTCTTTTCCAAGAATAAGGAAGATCATGCAAAGCATTTAAAAACAATGTTGTCAATATGTAAAAAGGAAGGATTGGTGTTATCAAAAACAAAAATGAAGATAGCAGTACAAGAAATAGATTTCTTGGGAGCAACCATTGGGAATAGAAAAATAAAGCTCCAACCACACATAATCAAGAAGATAGCGGACTTCAAAGATGAAGATTTACAAACTCTGAAAGGTTTAAGGTCCTGGCTAGGAATCCTTAACTATGCAAGGTCTTACATTCCTAATTTAGGAAGGATGTTAGGACCCTTGTATTCAAAAACAGGTGCCAACAGAGATAAAAGAATGAAAAAGGAGCACTGGGAGCTGATCAAAAAGGTTAAATCAGAAGTAGAAAAGTTGCCAGATATGGAAATCCCACCAACAGACGCTCACATAGTAATTGAAACGGATGATACAATGGAAGGATGGGGAGCAGTCTGTAAATGGAAGAAAATTAAGGAAGATTCAAAGTCTACTGAGAAGGTTTGTGCATATTCCAGCGGAAAGTTCAGCAGCTTAAAATCAACAATAGATGCAGAAATCTACGCAGTTATGAACGGACTAGAGAATTTCAGAATTTATTATTTGGACAAAGGAGAAGTTACTATCAGAACAGATTGTCAAGCTATAATAAGTTTTTATAACAAGTCCAATAATAATAAACCATCTAGGGTTCGTTGGGCAAGTTTTAAAGATTTTGTTACAGGTTCAGGAGTCCAAGTAAAAATAGAACACATTGACGGAAAGCATAATCTGCTAGCAGATGCTTTATCAAGATTAACAACAGCGGTTTGTTATGCAGAATGGCAGGAAGAAGAGAAACCGCTTGGGATAGGATTCGAGATGAGTTCATGTCAAGAAAATGGCGAAATTTTCCAGGAGTGGTCACAAGGCTACAACAGATTGATGCAGATGAACGAAGAGGATTGCAATTGCTCTGTTACGAAGACGAAGGCTTTGGCACAACTCCTCACAGAAACACTGTCATCAGTTATCAACCATTCAGTTTATACCGTATTCAGTACTTGGTTGCCCAAAGACTACCACCAGTATCAGAAGAACCAATGGAAATCAGAAGATCAACAGAGATACATGATGAAGTGCGAAGACTCTTGCTCAATCAGTATGAAGAAATCCTTGGACACTTGCATATCTTTAGAGCAATGCTCAGTGTTAGGAGAATCTACTATGAAACCGGAACAGGAGGAGATAATGCAAGAGGTGAATGGCGAAGCAATGGGCTTAGGTCCACCAACCACATGGATGAAACAATACGAGAATGGGAAGCCCAAAGAATTAATCTTAACCATTTCTAAGGGTTGGAGGCCTAAACAAAGGTGGGCTTTCAGAGCTACTGGATATGGAGGCCCATTGTAAAAAGTCCAGTATTTTGCATCAGTACTAGAAGATGGTGAATACGTCACTCGTGACATATTTCCCACAATCACAATATGCCAAGAATTAAAAAGCAAGGGGGTCCACCAATACCGAGATTTCAGTAATCATACCCCACCACTATCTCGACTATAATAAGTGGACACTAAAGTTATTTGTCGTGTGTAGTTTGTTTTCCTTAATAATACATAATCAGACAAAATGTAAAAGAGGAAATTATTGATAGGCTATGGGGCCCAATGTGCACCCGCATCAATAATCGTCCTTTTAACGATCGTCTGTTTGTTAGGTTGCCGTTTACGCGGTAACGTTTGTTTACTTTTAAAGGCTATATAAGCCAGAGCTTGTATAGAGGTTTCTCAGATCGAGCGACACTCAAATCTGAAATTCCTTAAGATAAGAAGTGTGAGTCTAAGTTTGTTAAGAGATTTCCAGAAAATCCATCAGTTGTAACATAAATCAAGGTATTTTGTAAAATATTATAAAACATATTGTGTTTTATATTTGCATTTTATTTTTGCTTCCGTATATGCGTAGCGTAAAATACCAATTTGGTATCAGAGCTTTGTTACTTTGATGAAGCTCTAAATTACTCTTTCTAGATCTGGTAAAGGGTTCATTATACCTTTTTATCTGTTGAGCATTTGAAAATCTAAAAGAAAAGTTTTTAAGGAATTAAAACTAAATATTTTAAGGAAATTTTTGAAAAAGGAGTGGCCAAGGGCATGTTGAGGAGCAACAGGTAAGACTCCGTGTATTGCTATGCAACCACTATGATTAAAAATTTTTCTTAAAAATATTTTTTTTAATATCAAAAGAGCTAATCGGACCAGTTTCTATAACACTAAAATCTTTAGTTAGTAGTTAATTATTTGAAGAGCGCCAGTATCCTCAGTCTGAAAAGATTGTAGCGCATAGTACTGGAGGGCCTCAGGTTTTTAACAAAACCTTAAGGAATAAATTAAAGAAACTTATTAAGTAAGTAAAGCCAAAAGACGGTTGATCAGAGATCCTGTTGAGGTTTACTTATGAGATAGTTAATTTAATGAGTTCTGAAAGATTTGAAAAATCAATCACAGATTGGTATGAGAAGACCCGAGCCAAAGATCTAGAATATTTAAATCTTGAGGTACCAAAACCAAAGCATTTTGTTATTGAAAAATCAAAAGAAAATTTACATTTTAAGTTTGACTGTTTTCATAAAAGTTCCAAAATAAATCACGAACCAGAGTCTAGTAATAGTCAAGGAAATTTTCTAGTAGATTTGTGTCTAAGAAATACCAATAACATAGACGTAATTTTTGATAGGGTAAGCCTTTTATCCAGAGTGAGCCTAAAACATTTCCATATTTTGAAAGAAACCCTGAGTGAAACACAAGAAAAATCAGAAAGATTCCAAAAAGAGATTAGTGAGGAACTTAGAAAGATTGAAAATCAGTTATTGGCACACGAGCCATTAACCAAAAAGCAGGTTAAAGAATTAGTCAGCGAAATTACCCAACAACCAAAGATAGTGGAAGCTGAAGCCTTAAAACTCACTGAAGAATTAAAGGCTCAAGTACGAAAAGTAGAAGATCTGTTACAGGAAGTGAAATCTTACTTGATTTCATGAACTGGGTAATAACGGCTCAATCTGAAAGCTATAAGCAAACCATTGAAGCAGTTGATTCTATTGAAGTACCAGCAGTTGGGTTCTCAAAATCATCAGGAGTTGGAACTACAACCCAGCAAACAGGCATCACTATAAAGCAAAACAACTTTATTATCCAAGCAATTACAAACCTGTTAGAAGAAGTAAAATCTGTGAAGGAAGACGTCAAAGAATTAAGACAAGAATTCCAAAAAGGAAAGGCATCGGCAATTGAAAACGAACAACTTCTTGAAGAACTCAATAAGAAGTTGGAAACGTTAACTATTGGTGGAGAAAAGCTTCATAAACCAAAAGGTCCGTATTACGTCTTCAAAGATCCATATAAAATCTTAAAGGAAGAACAAGAAAAGCAAAAGAAATGAGTAGCAGAAGTGAAAGAGTGGCCTTTGGTGATAGCCAAAGAACTGAAACATTGGCTAACCAGGAGGACCAAATCAGGGATTATAGACGCCTCCAACGGATAAGGAATAACATACAACGATGGGTACCAACAGGAAGTTTTAGAAGAACTATTGAAAGCCAGCTAGATCCTGAAGCTGAACTCAGGATATCACAGGCAAGAAGGGCAAGCCTTGTACCAGCAGAAACACTGTATGATGAAGGGTCAAGATCTACTAGACATCGTGTCTATCAACACTATAGTGAAGAAAGAATACTAGTAACTGCTGAAGGCCAACAAGAAGACCTAGGATTTGTTAATGAACAATCCTACAATGAATTAATTAGAAGCGGCTTGCAGCACATACATCTGGGGCTCATAATGATCAGAGTCCATGCACTACATAGAAGAGATGCGAGAACCCAAGTCCTCATAGTCCTACGGGATACAAGATGGGCAGATGATCGGGCCATCATTGGAACTATGGAAGTAGACATGACAAGAGGAACACAACTGGTGTATCTAGCACCAGATCTCATGATGTCTATACATGATTTCTATAATCACGTACAAATATCCATACAGAGCAAAAGGTCACTGAAGAAATAGTTGCAGTGTCACAGTACCCATTAAAGGAACGAAGAAATAAACTTTATAATATTATAGTTTATTTCAATATTCCAGGAGTAGAGGAAGAATTCAAAATTTCAGCAATAATTGACACTGGTGCAACATCGTGTTGTATTGATGAAGACTCTGTTCCAAAAGAAGCAATGGAGCCAAGTCCCTGGATTGTAAAATACTCAGGGATTAATTATGTTCAAACCACAAAGAAAAAGTTAAAGGAAGGAGTCATGAAGATTGAAAACAACTCATTTAGAATACCTTTTACCTTTTGTTTTCCTATGAAATTAGGAGGTGGTGTTCAGATGTTAGTTGGATGCAACTTCATCCGGTCAATGGGAGGAGGCTTAAGATTTGAAGGGTCTCAGGTCACCTTTTACAAAACGGTGACAACAATCAATACAAGTTATGAAGCAGCTGCAATGGGAGAACTTGAGCTTGAAGAAGAAGAATACATTAAGTTACAAGAAGAATATGCTGCTTACAACCTGGGCAATTTGTCAGAAATGTCAAAAGAGTTACAAGATATTCTCCAAGAATTAGAAAAACAAGGTTTTATTGGAGAAGAACCATTAAAACATTGGAAGAAGAATTCTTGGAGAATAAATCCTTTTACAAAATAAATGATTTAACGAAAGCAAGCAAAATCATTTTATGAAACGACTTTAATTAAAATCATTTTATTTAAAACGAAACATAATTAATCAAACATTTTATGTTTTAAATATAATTTACGAGAAGAACCGAGCATCTTATAATTTTTATCGTGAAATAAACGAGATCGAGCACACGGGAAAGGCGCGGGATATAAATGGTGGAACCTACTCTTTTTCTTCATTTTCCCACACTTCCTTCTCTCTCTAGAACTCAATTCCCGCCACCACTTTCTCTCTCTAACTTCTCTCTAAGATATCTTCTTCATTTCTTAACCGATTCAAGTGATTCTTTGCTCTAAACGCTCGTGTGATCAAGGAGAACAAGAACCCATGGAGAAACTCAACATTTGGTCGACATTCAGAGGTAGATCTCGGATTTACTTTTGATTTCTCACTCTAAAAAACAACCGGGTTAGACTCTTGCGTGTAAGCGAGTTCTATACTTGGAAAACACTAAAACGAACATGTAGAGTCTAGAATAAATGAGTGTAACAAGCTGCAATAGACGAAGCTCGATGATGGTGACGATGAACAGCTTGGGGGCTGCTTGGTTCGCAAGTGCAGGTGGCCGAACCTCCTTGAGCTGGATGAAGGGATGGCCGAACCCCTCTCCTGTTGGCCGAACCTTCTGCCAGCCGACCCTCCTGCCAGCCAAACCATAAGGGCCATGAACCAGGACCCTTAACGAACCAGGAGCTGCGAACCTATCTGAGGTGGAGCTGGACGAACCTTGGCCAGCCGAAGCTGCTACCTTGGCTGCGAACCCTAAGGGCCAAACCTATGCTGGCCGAACCCCATGGCACCCAAACCTTGGCCTGCCAAAGCTGCTATCTTGGCCGAACCCTAGCTGGGCAAAACCTGAGCCATGAAGCTAGGTTGTATAAACCTCCCAATGCAGCGAACCTTATGGTTGATTACCCTATGGGTCGAACTCTTGGTCTGCGAGCCTAGGAACTACTAACCCAAGGATGCCGAACCATAAGGGGCCGAACCAAAAGTGTAACTTGACCAAGGTTCGCTGGAATCAAGGGCGATTGAACCTAAGTTGTCAAACTAGAGTAAAGGGTGAACCAAAGAACATGGGAAATCATGTGTACCTATGCATGCATGTAGAATTATAAGGGCTATCACCTTTTCTCTCTCTAAACATGAGTTTTAGAATTATGGTTATTATCCATTGAAAACATTTTTATATGAACAACTCAAGTGGGAGTTCTTAAACATAAAACTTAATTTTAAATAACTTATAATAACGATGGTCAAAGTAATTGAATATGCATGCATGTATAGATATGTCTATGATTAAATACATCACTTTAATTACACATATCTATGAGAGTACACATGGAATATCAAGACTTGTTTATCACCATTTGATAATATAAACTAACAAGAGTGAACTATAATGGAATAATGGTTACTTATAAAATCTTGGGTGTTACAATGTAACTTAGATTAAATAAACTAAGTTAACGAAACACTTAATGATTGAAAGTTAACACTTATGAACGCCCAATTGAAATGAAATGCGTATACTTATGAATATAAAACACACGCTAATTACAGATTGTTGAGTTGCTTTTGATTTCACATACGTGAGCGCACATACTACAAGAACACTGATTCTAAGGAATTCAGGTGAGTTCTCATAACCTCCTTTTTAAATCATTTTGTTTTTAAACTCGGAGGTGGAACATGTATACCAGATTTAAATATTGTTTTGATAACACATGGGCGATACCTAGTTTATCATTATGATATTCATACTATTGGATTATCATTGTTTACGGATTGTCACGGATTATCACAACTCCACAAGTCGTTGTTGTTGACTTCGGTCCACAGCAATGATTGCATGTATTGTTACTTATATTATCACGGATTATCACAACTCCATGGGTCGTTTTTGTTGACTTCGGTCCTACACAATGATTGAATTACTAATGACGAGTGACTTTGGTCCTCCTCGGAGCTTCCGCTGTGGGTTGAGTGACTGCGTGTCCTCCGCAGTGCATGTATTGTCACTTATACTATTTTGTATTATCGTTGGTTGAGATCGGTTGAACGTATGTGGTTGATTATTTGTGATTATTTGAATTATGTGATTTTTGGGTTTGTGTTTGTGTGTTGGCAGTGTTGGATTATCTCGCAGGTGCCCATGTGGATTTTCTTAGAAAACTATAAACTTTTATAAACATTTTGTAAACATTTTTGAAACATAAAAACTTATGATTACTCACCAACAACTTCGTAGTTGGCACTTGATTTTCTACATGTTTCAGGGAATGAAGACAAGTAGGTCGAGAAGGATGGTCTCTCACATTTTGGACACCATCACTTAGGATATTGGACTTAGCTAAAATTAACTGGATTACTGAAGACTAGTGTTTAGTTAATTTTGCTAATCTTTTGTGTAAATTACTGTAACTAAATCATGATGAACATGATTTTTAATGTAATGACTTTGGTTGATTTATTTGTTATGTAATGATTTATTTAGATGCCCACGAGCTTATGAACAATCTACACATCCCTCGTGGCATCCTGACGTTTCTGCCATCAGTCGGGGTGTTACATAGGCCGACTTTACAAAGTTTATAGAATGTTGGTGATTGCTTAGAATGTCTGATTTATGGGATGCAGTTTAGAAAACTAGTTAAGGGATAAACAGTTTTTAACTCAAATCAGGCATACAGCTGTTATCATAGGATCTTATGAGGTTTCCTATGATTCATGAATTCAAGTCTGACACGTGCCATATTGCTTTGTAAAGACCTAGCTGAACCCGTCCATTCATATAAGAATGATTGAATCACAACAAAATAAAAGTGAATCCGACTCTGTACACGTGCCATATTGCTGGGTTGCAGCCTAGCTCAAGCCGTCCATTCAGATAGGATAAGCTAAGAAAAATACAAAAATAAAATAAGTTTGATTCCATACATGAGCCATATTACTGGGTTGCAGCCTGGTTGAAGCCATCCATTTGGATAGAACAAGCTGATATTGTCAACACAGTGCTGTACACGTGCCATATTGCTTTGTAAAGACCTAGCTGAAGCTGTCCATGAGAATGTGTTGAACTTGAGAAACAAATCAAAAAGAAAATAAATTGGAACCTTATAGAACTTATGAAAATAGGTATTAAGTTATGCAGAGATGAGTTATATACTGATTTTCTCCTAGATTGGTTGACTATAATGGGTAACTCAATCAGAAAACATGGGTGATCACTGATTGGTTTAGAAACAAAGTATTGTCAGGTTTAAAGTGGACAAGTATATCAGTGATCGCTTCATAAATCAAATGTGTCAGCAGTATAACATTCATAAATGCTGATTTGATATGAACTGGTGTATGTGTCATTTTCTTGAAAGGCTACTCACAAAATTATGTGTGTTCTGTTTGTTTTAGTTTAAATTGTACAGTTGTTTGATTATCAGAAAAACATAAAAGGATTTTTAAATTTCAGTTTGTTTTTAAATGATCATTTGTTGGTTCAGATATTCAATCTCATCTTAACCTATCACTAAACCAGAATGAACTTCATAACAATAATCTTTTTATGGCCAACATGTCAAATTCGAAAATGAGTTGTGTTTTAGGTGCTGATTTCCTTTCACACGAATGAGTCTTGAGTATGACTCAACCAAGCGAATGAACTTATTCATATGAATGAGTCATTCGTTTGATCATTTCATGCTAATAGGACCATTCGGTTCTTTCGGCCGAATGAGTTCTCCTATTTAATAAATGCCTTTCGGCCGAATGAGCCATTCAATCATTATTTCATTCGGCCACACTGTGTGAACCTCTCTTCGCCCGAAACACCTACTTACTCATCTTCTTCGTTTTTCACCACAAATCAGCCATTTTCTGATCATTTTTCACACCTTCATTGTTTCAGGTACTGTTGGGAGCAAGATTGTTAGTTTTTGACCAAGGTTTGAACCCTAACCGTTTCAATTTTTGGGATTCTATGGTTCGAATCTGTGCAAGTCCAATAACCGGTCAAAATGAATACTAATCAACTTGAAACAGGTTCTAAAACCTTAATCGCACCCCTCTGAGTTAAATGTTACCATTTTTAGGGTCTGATTGGAAATTTTGGGAGGTTTGGTGTTCGAAGTTCATCGTTCGTCCGAAGGAGACTCATTCGCACCACAGGATCGACCAAATGAGTGGGTTCAGCCGAATGAGAGTCATTCGGTCAAAGGGTGGACCGAATGAGGTCATTCGGACCATCTGGTCATGCGATTGAGTGGGTTCTACCGAATGACTACATTCGTGTGTCATTCGGATGACACCATTCATTCGGCCATCATTCTCATTCTCCTGAGTCTCCTTCGTGTGATACTGGTTCATTTTTACCACTTCAACACTTGCGTTAAAATTTTGATTTTGTTCAATTGCTTACTGAACTGAACTGATATGTTGTTATTCTTCTATGTTTCAGTATGGCAGGCTACAAAGCTTTCCCGAAGAACAACATCTGTGCACATCTTGATGTTACCACGGCGAATGCCAGACATTTTAAAGAGATTATCACATTCTTGAGACTATCCAGGATATTTCTAGCTATCTCTACTGTTCATGTGCCATACCTATCTCATCAGAAAGATTTCTGGAGCTCTGCTGATATTGATTATGAGGAAGAGCCTCCTGTTGTCAGAGGAAAGGTCAGAGGTCAGGATGTTGTAGTATCTGCTGAGCATCTCAGACAGGTTTGTGGATTTCAGGACTCTCCAGATCAGCCTTTCACTCTTGACTTATACTTGGTTCGTGGTTGTTTCATGAGGTGCAAGTGTGACGGAGATCTGGAGGCTGGGGTGCTGAACAAGGCTTTTCTCTGGCAGCTGTTCAAGTATTTATGCCATGTTCTTATTCATTGTCTGGGATCTAGGAGAGGAGGATTCGACGATCTCAAAGAGACACTCCAATGTGCATTTGTGGCTTTGGTGCTGAACATCCCGTTCAACTTCTCCGAGATGGTTTTCACACACCTGAAGAAGACCGTATATCTAAAGGGAGACAAGAAGTTCCTGATGTACCCGAGATTTCTACAGATACTCTTCGATGCTCAAGTACCGAAACTTCCCAAGGGCAACTCTGACATCATCATATTAGAGCACATGACTGATATTACCCTCAACAGGGTTCTTTCTTATAGGGAAAGTGTTGGTGCATGTAATGTCCCTAGTTCTGTATTTTGTATGATTTTGATGTATAAAATTGGTATTAGTAATTAAATCAGCTATTGTATAATGTTTATTAATGTTTATTCAAGATTTATATATATTTGCCTTTGACTATTCCTATCATACAGACCCATTCGTGCAAATGATACCTGGGAATGAGTTCATTCGGACGAATGAACACCTAGCGAATGACTGAGGCGAACGAATGAGTCATCCGCATGACTCATTCGGTTAATTAAGCTTATTCGGCTGAGCCATTTAACGAATGAGTATTTCGCACTACTCATTCGGCTGAATGAGTACAACTTATATATAGGACATCAAACAGAATGTTTCAGTAACTTTTCAGTCATCTCTCTGACCCCTGAGTGCCCCAAGCCAATCCCCTAGGGTTTTGAGCCGACTCTTCCTGCCCAAGTTCGATTCTCACCCCGTGGTGCTTTGATTTCGATCAAAACGTTGATTCTACATCATCGGATTGCCACGGGGCTTGGTGATTTCGATTGGACAACCCTTGAATAGGATTCTGCACTATTCAAGGGCCTGTCAAGCAGATTCCTCAAGGAGTCGGGTTGTTTCAAAGGGTTTCTAAGGTCCTACAAAGTGGTATCAGAGCTTTGGCTCTTGATTCTGCTCGATTTTTGATCTAAGTTATCTTTTTTCATATTGTTGTTTCGAGATTTTTGAAAACCCAGATTTTCTTGCACTCCAAGTTACTATTTCATTAACAATCAGTGTGTTTTTCTGGTTGTTTTGGTAAATCGAGCATTCCTATAGCTTAGTGATATTGTCCTAAGGTCTGTACAAAATTTGGTGGCCAGATTCAATCAAAATCCAAAGTTCTCAAGATTTTTGGTGCCGAAAACTCCAGTTTGTGCGAATAACCCGTTTGACCGAATAGCTTTCTTTCGCACAGGGCGAATAGGTTTATTCGGCCAAATAGCTCTCTTTCAGTCCAAAAGCTGATCTGAATAGCAACTCTTTCGCCTGCTTGACAAGTCATTCGGTTGACAAGCCTTTCGGTCAATCCACTTATTCTGTAAATTAGTCATTTGTTCGTCTACTCATTCACATCAGACCCCTCATTCACATCAGACCCCTCATTCGGACTCATCAGTTCATTTGGTCAGTTCTTAGCCATTCGGTTCTCGACATTCGGTTGGTTTACCTTAATTCGGCCAACAGTTCTGAAATTTTTCTAAGTGTTGGATAAGTTTATTCTTGACCAAATGGAGGAACTAGCTTTGATGGCTAATCAGAACCATAGTTCAAAACCTATTGCTCCTAGAGACTGAGACGGGAAATTCAAACAAAGCTCCAAAGTTACTTTCATTAGATGATTATCCGCATTGGAAATATCGATTTGAGATTCACATTAATGGAGTGGATACCAATCTTTGGATGATGATTGAGGTTGGGTACTTGAGACCACTTAGTGAGGATGGCTCACCTATGCTTGTCACATGAATGACTGAACCTTAGAGAAAGTTGTATGATTTTGAGAAGAAAGCATATGCCATATTGTCCCAGTCTATTGCCACAGACATCTTTCATCAATTCAAACAATTTACTTCGTCAAAATCACTATGGGATGCCTTACAACAAAGATATGAGGGAAATGATGCATTGAAGAGCATCAAGTCAAAGGCCTTGAAAAAAGAGTTCAACAGTTTCATGTGCGTGGGTAATGAGTCTTTGGATGACTTGATTGCTGGATTTTATCATACCCTGAGTGAGCTCTACAATCATCAAGTCAAGACAACTACACAAGAGAAATCCAGTGTCTGGCTGATGCCTTACCTCCCAAGTGGGAATCCTTTCTGATGGTTTTGAAACAGAGTGAGATGATTGCTAACATGGACATAAATGATTTCATTCATAAGCTGAAGGAACAAGAGATAGAGAACAAGTGGAAAGCAAAGAGAGTTGCTCAAGTTCAAGATCCTTCATTATACTACTCCACTCCTACTGTGGAAAGAGCTTCTTCTCATGCTCCATTGAAAACAGCTTTTGTCTCACAGACCAAAGAAGCTCCTGTTTCAGGCCAGACACACTTCAGCCAGTCAGCTACAACTTCCACTACTTAGAAAGAAGATAGTCATTCTATCACAAATTTGAAGACAGACATCTTTGACAAAGTAACTGTGGAGGTTGCCAAAGAGCATAAGGGTCTGTTGTCTACACTTGTGAGTACTTATGATGGGCTGTTAGCTGGGCAGATTGGTAATCCACATTTGACAAATGAATACTACTCTCAGATTGATCCTGATGATATGGAAAGGATTGACATTATGTGGGCTCCTGCAAGTGCAGTTAGAAGAGCAAAAGACTTTGTCAAAAGAACTGGGAAAGACATCAATCTGAACAAAGACTCAAAGTTTGGATTTGATATGTCATCTGTCACTTGCTACAACTGTGGGGATAAAGGTAATTTTGCAAGACAGTGCAACAAGCCTAAAAAGATGGGTAACCACAATCCTTTTCAGAACCAAAGATCATCAACTCCTAACCTAGAGAGAAGGCTAGTACCAATTGACACTCCTGCTCAATCCAGTTCATTGAATGCAAACAAGGCACTCATGGTTCAGAATGATGAGGGAGAAAACTGGGATTTCAGATTCAACTCTGAAAAGAGTGGAGCAGGTAAAGCTTGTGTTGCAGAGATCAGAGAAGCTGCTGGATCCAATAATGAAGGTAATTCAGAAGAAACAAAGACAAGTCTGGATGAATCATTAGGATCAGAATCAGAAAGCACATCAGATTCTGAAACTCAAGGAGAGTCAGATGCTGAGTTTGAAGAACAATCTGCTACACAGTTTGCTTTGATGGTGAATACTTCTGCTTCATCTAAGTCTAATCAGGTTGCCCCAAAAGCTGCTCTTAACAGGACTTGGATTGTTGATAGTGGGGCATCAAGGCACATGACTGGAGACATATCACTTCTTTCAGATGTTCATTCAATTAAAGGAGGGCATGTGGCTTTTGCTGGTGGCAAAGGCGGATTTATTACTGGAAAAGGAATTTTTTAAAATGGCAAATTTTCATTTGACAAGGTCATATATGTGAAGCAGCTGGAGAACAATCTACTTTCAGTCTCACAGATTTGTGACAAGAAGTACAAAGTTCTGTTTGATGACTCTAGCTGCTACATTCTCAAGCAAGGCATTACAATTCCTGAAGACTGGATTCTCGTGTCTGCTCCAAGAAAGCAATATCTGTATGTTCTCAATATGGCCACTGCTTCAACTACATCTTCTACAGCTTCACGTTTTGTTTCCAAGGCTATAGAGAAAGATTCTATTCTTTGGCATAAGAAGATGGGTCATTTGAGTTTGTGGAAGATGAATCATCTGGTTCACAACAATCTGGTTGAAGGAGTGAGTTTGGAGAATTTCAAGCTGTCTGATGTCTGTGTTTTATGCAAGAAGGGAAAGCAAACAAAGCAGTCTCACAAACCTAAGAAGTATCATTCAATTACTGTTCCACTTGAGCTTCTCCACATGGATATGTTTGGTCCTGTCAATCGCAAGAGCATTGTTGGAGATCAATACTGCATAGTCATTACTAATGAGTACTCCAGATACTCTTGGGTGTTCTTTATGAAGGAGAAATCTGAAACGTTCGAATGTGTTCAAGTTTTGGTAACTAAGCTTGAATCACTGTATAAGCTTAAGGTTCGCATGCTCAGAACAGATAATGGGACTGAATTCAAGAATAACAATATGGAGACTTTCTGCAATGAACGTGGTATTATTCAGCAGTTCAGTTCTCCGTATGTCCCACAGAATTGTGTTGCTGAGCGAAAGAACAGAACATTAATTGAGGCCACTCGGACTATGCTTACTGATTCATCTCTACCGGTTCAATTCTGGAACGAAGCTATTGCTAATGCTTTCTATACTTTGAACCGGGTATTGATTGTGAAGAGACATGGGAAGACTTGTTTTGAATTTCTCCATAACAGAAAGCCAAACCTTAAGTATCTTAAACCATTTGGTGCTCCACGCACGATGCGTAAGAAACATGAGCAAGGCAAGTTTAATGAAAAGGTGGAAGAAGGCTACTTTCTCGGGTACAGCACTCCAAATAAGCGAGTCTACAACAGATCAACTCAAAATGTGGAGGAATGGTATCATGTAGATGTCCAGAAATATTATACGCCACCACCTGGGAAGGCCTGACTGGATGTTCAAATATTCTGATTTATTTGACTCTTTCAACATTCCTCCCATGTTTTCTGATGAAGATGTTGTTGTTCAGATGATGTATGATGCACAAAATGCACCTCATGAACCAGTGCAACCTTCTTCAGTCCAAGCTCTAGTACAGGCACATGATGACAGTTCAGACTCAGATGATAATCACTCTCATCCAGATGCTCTTGATCCACAAGTTGAGTTGCCTGCTCATCCTGTTGGCAGAATTAACAGAATTCATCCTCAAGACAATATTATTGGAAATCCAACTAATGGAGTGAAGACCAGAAATCAGTTATCTTCAGGTGGTCTTGCTGACATTCTTGATCTTGCGGATGTGAGCTTTTGTGCCCATTCTTTCTTTATCTCCAAAGTTGAAGCAAGAACCATCACTGAAGCTTTGAAAGAAGAATCTTGGGTAGATGCCATGCAAGAGGAGTTGGTGCAGTTTAAGAAACTTGGTGTTTGCCAACTTGTTGATAGGCCCAAAGGTGCAAAAGTTATTGGCACAAGATGGGATTTATGTTGAAAACGAGATGATCATGGCATTGTGGTACGCAACAAAGCACGTCTGGTGGTGCAACGTTTTAGGAAGATTGGAGGGATTGACTACAATGAAGTATTTGACCGGTTGCTCGTCTTGAAGAAATTCGAATCTTTCTAGCTTATGCATCCTTCAAAATGTTCAAAGTTTATCAGATGGATGTTAAGAGTGCATTTCTTCATGGTGTGATTAATGAAGTGGTGTATGTCAATTAACCTCCCGGGTTTGAAGTTCCATTGCATCGTGATCAAGTCTACAAGCTAGATAAGGCCTTGTATGGATTGCATTAAGCTCCGCGAGCATGGTACGAGTCACTGTCTACTCACCTTCTAAACAACGGGTCCAGAAGAGGTGTCATTGACTGCACTTTGTTCATTCGAGAGATGGATGGGGAATTGCTCTTGGTGCAAGTTTATGTTGATGATATCATCTTTGGTTCCAGAAATGATGTTCTGTGCAAGGATTTTATAAAATGTCATGAAAGATAAGTTTGAGATGAGTTTCATGGGAGAGGTGAAATTTTTCTTGGGATTACAGGTGGATCAGTCTAAGGCAGGGATCTTTGTTCATCAGAACAAATATGTTGGTGACATTCTGAGCCGGTTCAGCATGTTGGACGCAAAACGTGCTGGTACCCCACTGGTTGTTAATCACGGGATTACTCCAGACGAAAAGGGGAAGTTAATTGATGCCACTTTGTACAGAGGAATGATCAGATCTCTTATGTATCTCACAGCTTCTCGTCCAGACATCATGTTTGCTACTTTTCTGTGTGCTCGTTATCAATCAAAGCCAAGAGTTTCTCATCTTATTGATACGAAGAGGATTTTGCGTTATTTGAATGGTACTCCTGATCTGGTCTTATGGTACCCTAATGATGATAACTTTGATCTAACTGCTTACAGTGATTCAGATTATGGTGGATGCAAAAAAAACTTCAAGTCAACATCTGCGGGGTGTCAGTTCTTTGGGAAACGCCTAGTTACCTAGCAGTGCAAGAAGCAGACGTCGGTGTCTACTTCAACATGTGAAGCAGAATACATTACAGCTACTAGTTGTTGCTCTCAAATCATCTGGATTCAGCAACAACTCAGGGACTATTGGTTACAGTTTTCTAACACTCCTATATTTGTTGATAACACTGCAGCCATAGTTGTCACTAAAAATCCTGTCCAGCACTCAAAAACAAAACACATCGACGTTAAATATCACTTCATACGTGATTGCTTTGAAAAGAAATTCATCGATGTTGTTAAGATTCACACCGATAACCAGAAAACTGATCTTTATACTAAAGCATTTGACAAACCCGGATTTTTATATCTGTTATCAGCTAATGGTGTTTTTCAAAAAGATGAAGTCATTCCTTCATCTGAATCAACCAAATGATCATTGTTTTTGTTAGTTAGTTTCTTTTGTTTGATTTTTACTTTTTAGTACTTCTGTTATTTTTCCTTCACTTATTCAAAAACTCAAAATGATTTTTTGTTTTAGGTTTTTAGGGGGAGAAAACGTAGTTAAATTAAAAAACCAAAAACATTTGGAAAATTATAAAAATGAGAGAGTCTTATTGGAGAAAGTGATGTGTTAATCAATCATGTCTTAAATGAAAAATTGAATGCATAAACTGAAAGCTCATGGGAATTATAATCTGATGTACAGATAGGCCGACCTTACAAAGTTAATAAACTGTTGCTGATTGCTTAGAAATTCTGATTTGTGTGATCCAGTTTAGAAAACTAGTTAAGGGATAAATAGTTTTTAACTCAAATCAGGCATACACCTGTTATCATAGGATCTTATGAGGTTTTCAATGATTCATGATCTCAAGTCTGTACACGTGCCATATTGTTTTGTAAAGACCTAACTGAAGCCGTCCATTTAGATGAGAATGATTGAATCACAAGAAAATAAAAGTGAATCCGACTCTGTCGCACACCGAGAAATCCCGTCCCTTCCGGGGTGCGAGCGGCAACAGATTGTCAGGATCGCAGTCTCCGATCACACAACATGCGAGACCTATATGTCTGATTTCACACGTACATCCAATAATTTGGATAAAAACAATTTAGTAATATCAGAGTTGCGGAAGTTTAAAGGTATCATCATAGATAAATTTCATAAGTTGCGGAAGCGTTAATTAAAAGTTTTCAAAACAACATAAGTTTAATGTTTGCGGAAGCGATTAAAGATGTTTAATATTACATAACATATCAAATGACAAATGTTTCTCAAAACGCCCTAAGACACTAGAGCCAATGCATGGGACTTCGACTAGCATCCTAGTCCTTGTGCACGTGCCTTAGTTACCTGAGAAAACATGCGAGTAAAAGGTCAACACAAAGGTTGGTGAGAGCACAAGTTTGTAATCAGCAGTAAACATCAAATGCTTAAAGTAAATGTTTAGCACGTCTATTTTTCAATACAATGCAATATCCATTGATAGCTAGTCAATATGAGTTATACCATATGCGGGTTCGCAACCGAAGCTAACATGCTGCCTCCCGCCATATCCATCCAAGATATGGTAAATGTTGTTTGCTCAATTGTGCACTGTTCCGACCTCTAGTCGGGGTGGCCATACGGCTCGCAACAGTGGGGCTTGTCAGGCCCAAATAGTACTATTAAGAACTACCACGCTGAGCGCAACGAGCTATTAACGGATCGAGATGTGTTTAATGAGGACTTATCAGTTTTGTGGATGAATGCCACACGTATGCATATACGATATTAGCATGTACAAAAATAGCCAAAAGTGTGTAAGTTGTTCAAAAACAGTTGTACGCAATGTTTTCTCCCCCAAAGGTAGGAAATGTAAAAAGGGCCGTGAACTCACCTTAGCGAGGTGATCAAATGTAAGCGTAAGCTCCTGTGTCGTCAGGTAGTCAGTCACCGGCTACCTATATCGTACACTATCCATGAGTTCGTGTAAATGATCGTGTTTCGTGACCAATAACTCTCGGTTGATCATGTTTGTCTGTGTCAGTCTACATTGGCCGTATTTGACCATGTGTGTCAACGACCCGTTGGTGAACCATGTGTTGTTTGTGTATTGTGTAACATTCGTGTTAATGCTCGTTATGTGCAAAAAGCATAAGTTGCGTCTATGGACAACTTACCATTTAGCGTAAGTTTCCATTTATAGCAAGTTCACAAGCATATTGATTTTAGAGTTCTATCATGCTCATTAATCCTATGTAATCATGTTAACACATAGCACATCATCATACATGGTCGCATAAGTCCTTTATATCATGTTAACACACAAAAGTTTCCTAAAATGGAAAGTTTCCATTTATAGCATATGTGACATCGGAAACCATCTAACTTAGCATCTAATCATCATGTTATAACATATTAAGTCATTTAGTATGTTCAAATCACACAAAATATCCATGAGTCGGTTTTTGTAAAATTAAAGTTACCATATATAGTAACTTTGTAGTTTTTGCATCAAAATGACCATCTAAACATTTAGAAACCATCCTTATGCCACAAATCGTCATAATAACCAATCTAACATCATTTAAACATGCCAACATAACCAAATTCATCATCTATCAATATTTCATCAATAAAAGTTACTAAATATAGTAACTATGCCCAAATAACCATAAACATTATCAAAATCACATTCTAAGTGTTCAAATCATCATCTTAACGTCCTAATAGCAATTCTACATACATGCATGTTCATCATTTCATCCATAACATCATTTTGACAAAATAAAGTTTCTAATAATAGAAAGTTCATCAAATATCATGTTTTTAATCATTAAGATCATCATCTAATCTTGCAAGAACACTTATACACTATCAAGGATCATCCCAACATCAACAAAATCATCTAGAATGCCTTAGATCATACATGCATGGCATCCTTACAATACTTTATGAACAAATCATGAGATTTACACATACACATCATCATGGATCTTCACAAATCTCAATCTAAACATCATAGATCATCAAGAAGTACATTAAAACTAGCAAAAATATGTGGTGTATGTGTCATTTTCTTGAAAGGCTACTAACAAAAATATGTGTGTTTTGTCTGTTTCAGTTTTACTTTGTACAGTTGTTTGATTGTCAGAAAACCACAAAAAGATTTTCATTTGATTTTGTTTTTAAATGATCATTTGTTGGTTCAGATATTCAATTTCATCTCTGCCTATCACCAAACCAGACTGAACTTCATAACAATACTCTTTTTATGGTCAAAATGAAAAAATTTGAATATGAGTTGTGTTTTGGGTACTGATCTTCTTTAGCTCGAATGAATTGTGAGTATGGCTCAACCGAGCGAATGAACTCATTCATGCGAATGAAACATTCGTTTGATCCATTCATGCGAATAGGAGCATTCAGTTCTTCAGGCCGAATGAGTTCTCCTATTTATTGAATTCCTTTCGGCCGAATGAGTCATTCACATCTTTTTCTCATTCGGCCACACTGTGTGTGTTCTCTTCCGCCCAAAACACGCACTTGATCATCTTCTTCACTTTTCACCACAAATCTGCAAATTTCTTATCGCTTTTCACATCTTGATTGTTACAGGTACCTTTGAGAGCAAGATCTTTCTATTTTGACCGGATTTCAAACCTTAACCATTCAAATTTTTGGGGTTTTAGGGTTCGAACCTATACAAGTTCAATAACAGGTCAAAATGAACACTAATCAACTTGAAGCAAGTTCTAATCTTTAATCGAACCCCTCTAAGTTTAATGTTACCATTTTTAGGGTCTAATTGAAGATTTTGGGAGATTGGATGTTCGAAGTTCATCGGTCGACCGAATGAGACTCATTCGCACCACATGGTCGACCAAATGAGTGGAATCAGCCGAATGAGAGTCTTTCGGTCAAAGGGTGGACCAAATGAGGTCATTCGGGCCATCTGGTCATGTGAATGAGTGGGTTCAACCGAATGACTCCATTCGTGTGTCATTCGGATGACACCATTCATTCGGCCATCATTCTCATTCGCCTGAGTCTCATTCGTGCGATACTGGTTCATTCGCACCACTTGAATACTTGGGCTAAAATTTTGATTTTGTTCAATTGCTTACTGAACTGAACTGACATGTTATTTCCTTATTGTTTTACGGAACGACAAACTACAAGGCTTTTCTAAAGAATAACATCTGTGCACACTTAGATTCCACTACTAGGAATGCCGAGCAGTTTACTGAGATTATTTCATTTATGAGGCGATCAAGGATTTTCATAGCCATTTCTACTTTTCATGATCCATACTTATCGCATCAGAGGGATTTTTGGAGTACAGCTGACATATACTGTGAGGTAGAGCCTCAGTGATCAGAGGAAAGGTCAGAGGACACGATGTTGTAGTCTCTGCCGAGCACATCAGACGGGTGTGTGGATTCCAGGATTCACCATATCATCCTTCCCTTCTTGATAGATATCTTGTTCGAGGATGTTTCATACGGTGCAAGTATGATGGAGACTTGGAAGCTTGAGTACTGAACAAGGCTTTCCTATGCCCACAGTCAAGTATCTGAGTCATGTACTCATTCATTGTCTGGGATCCAGGCATGGAGGATTTGATGACCTTCGAGAGACTCTTCAGGGTGCCTTTGTGGCCTTAGTGTTGAACACCCCGTTCAACTTCTCTAAGATGGTTCTTACACATATGAAGGATAATGTATACCTCAAGGGAGACAAGAAGTTTTTGATGTACCGAGGTTTCTCCAGATGATCTTCGATGCACAAGTGCCGAATCTACCTTAGGCCAATTCAGATATCATCAGACTAGAGCATATGAATGACATCACTCTTAACAGAGTTCTCTGTTATAGGGGAAAGGAGAGGAAGCCTCCTACTCGTCGTCTGTTCGGCCACCTCCTCAATCCTGAGTATACTGCACCTACTGGGAGGAGGTGGAGACACGAGAATTCCGATTCTAATCAGGAGGATATTATTATTCTAGGAGGCGATGATGGAGATGAAGGAGACGATGATGATGCTGTTGATGCTAGTGATGCTAGTGGTGCAGGTGTGAGTGGTGGTGCTGGTGGTGATGTTGGTGATGATATTCATGACCCTGAGGCATATACTGTTTCGATGTCCACTGTTTCTACTCCATTAGAGATGGGTGGTACTACTTCTGCCGATGAGAGGGAAAATGAACAGATGGAGGATGTTGATGATGAGGCTGAGGCTGAGGATGCCTCAGATGATTCTGATTCAGAGGACACTGGGCCGCAAGTTGTGACTACCTGTTTTAGATCTCAAGTAGTCTTTCTTGAGACAGGGACTATAGAGCAGGCCTCTGTTGATATGGAGGAGATCAGGGATCCGTCCTTTATTCCAGAGTTTGATTTTTACCCTATCCCTCTCACTTTTGCTGCATCTACTGTCGCTGAGACCTCCTCTCCTCCAGCCAAGAGACAAAGGAGGGCTAGATTCGTTCTCCAAAGACCGTCAAAGTTAACTTCTGTTGCAGCAACCACTGCTACATCCGCTGCAACAGTTGCAACTTCTTCACTGACCATGTCAAGGGCAACTCCTACATGTGTTTCCATTGCCCCTCTGACCACTTCTATGGCCACTACAGCAGTCTTTACTGCTGCTTCCTCTTGTCCTTCTGTCACACTCTCAGATCCATACACTATGACTGCTTTAGTTGCTTATCAGCTCAGCACGCTGAACAGTCTAGTTCTTCGGCTGATAGAGAGGAACCATGAGCAGGATAAGACTATTGCTCAGCTCACACAGAGGGTTAGTGAGCAGGATGCTCTGTTGTTGCAGGCTGCTGATCAGAGAGCAGATTTGAGAGCCAGATCTAGTGATCTAGAGGAGCGATTAATCAAGTCTGTGGATGAGTACAATCAGCTGGCATTGATGGATGTTGGCTTCAATGACAGGATTTCGGCTCTTGAGGCTGAAAACTTGCGTCTAGCCGAGCAAGTTGAAATCCTCAAGGAGTCTACTCCCAGGATTGAGGGGTCTGAGCCTGTCTCCGATGATTCAGACAAGGAAGAAGATGATGAAGAAGAAGAAGAAGAAGAAGACAAAGAAGAGGAAGAAGAGTCTGATGAGGAGAAGCTGGATTATGATAGTACAGATGATGATGATGACTCTAGTGATGATGATGATGGTGCTGGGAGTGGCTCTGCGAGTTCCTCCAGTGCAGAAGAGCCAACCCCACCCACCGAAGTCAGAACCAAGACCAAACTTTACAAAGCTCCCCAACAGCCTCAGAGTCAAACTGATGAGCCGAAGTCCACTGAAGAGGTTGAAGCGATGCCTGTGAGACGGCTCCTGGACGAAAAGTTGACGATGATACTAGACACTCAGGGCATCATTCAACACTCTATCAGCTATGATAAAGAAAAAGGCGAAATCATTCATTGCCTCACAAAGGAGCAAATCGTAGAGCTATTCAGGTTAAATCTTGATGAGGTGATATTGGATGCTGCTCCCATTCTTGCTTCTAATCTTCCTACTCCAGAAGCATTTGATGACATTGATGAGGTGATTCTAGAAGACATTACCGAGGAAGAGGGCATAAAGTACACTTCAGCTGAAGAGGAGCTGCCTACTTTTACTGACTTATTCGGTTTACATTCCGAGGAGGAGCTGAAACGAAAGATAGACAAAAAGATCAGTGGCGGTGAGTCTTCAGCAGAAGACATTCAGAAGAGGAAAGAGGAATGGGCAGCCTATTGGCAAGTGTTGAAGAAAGAAAGTGCTCCTCCTATGCCAACTCCACACACAAAAGTTTACAGGACCAAAGGATATAAATCTGGAGGTCAAATTCTGAGTTAGGCATACTTTCATGACTTGCACTGCTATTCAGTGAAGAGCGAGTGAGATATCCAGTACTTCAGATTTCCCCATGATTTCAAGACGTTGCCGGGATTCGAAGTTAATCAACTTGCACGTTTGAAGATGCTATACTGTGAGGATTCGGGGATGTCGTCCTGGTTTGCAAGGAAAATCCAGTTCGAGTACAGGAAAAGATGGATCAACTTCAAACCACAGCAACCGGAGAGATACTATCCACCGGAGATTGATGCAGATACCTGAAGACATAAAGTGATCCTGAAGTGGCTGCCTCCTAAATTCATGAAGAAGATTCCATTATGGAAGATGCCTCAAGACTTTTTGGACAGTCTCAGATGGTGGTACTATAACGGGAGAACTGCTGAGGCGGTGATTGTTCTATGTAAGGAAAACACATGCGATACTGTACGTATTTTTGATCCCATGTGGCTGACCAATCTGTCACATAAAGATGTGAAGGCCCTGTACAAATGTCAAATTTTCTTTAAAGTTGAAGATATGGAGCAGGATCTACAGTTCATGAGAGTTATACGGATATGCATAGTGTTTGGAATTCATGCAGGCTCTGACTGGAAGACTATCTCAGATAAATATTTCAAGAAAAGTGATGATCAATAAAGAACTAGGTCCAAGAGGGAGTTTGTTGGTGCATGTAATATCCCTAGTTCGGTATTTTGTATGATTTTGATGTATAAAATTGGTATTAGTAATGAAATCAGCTTTTATATAATGTTTATTAATGTTTATTCAAGATTTATATATGTTTGACTTTGACTATTCCTATCATACAGACCCATTCGTGCGAATGATACCTAAGAATGAGTTAATTCAGACGAATGAACACCTAGCAAATGACTGAGGCGAACGAATGAGTCACCCGCATGACTCATTCGGTTGACTAAGCTCATTCGGCTGAGCCATTCACCGAATGAGTGTTTCGCACTACTCATTCGGCCGAATGAGCACAGCTTATATATAGGACTGCAAACAGAATGTTTGAGTAACTTTTCAGTCATCTCTCTGACCCCTGAGCGCCCCAAGTCATTCCCCTAGGGTTTTGAGCCGACTCTTCCTGCCCAAGTTCGATTCTCACCCCGTGGTGCTTCGTTCTCGATCAAAACGTTGATTCTACATCATCGGATTGCCACTGGTGTAACAACAGTGCCAAAACTGGTGCCGGAACAGTGATCGCAACAGTAGCATGAAAAGTAAACACACACAAACTATACACATTCTATTCTATTTCATGTTCATATCAATAGTGAAAGTCATTTCATATTATCAAACAACAGGTTCATAAGCATGTAGCAAAAGCAAAGTTCAGAACAATGGTTCTTGAGTCAGGTAATTATCTGGCAACACTGAACCATCATGGGTTTGTTTGTCAGGATCTATTAGGATAACACGTATGTGAGGATAAACAAAATAAAACAATAACAGTTGTTGTTACGGAATGCTAAACTGACGAACTATTCGTATAGGTGACGATCTGTACGAATGGATCTGACAGTTTAACGATCTGAAACGATGATTGTAAAGTAGACAACAAAATCAGAAAGTGAAACTTACGATCGTGTTCGTACATTTAGCGCTCTGTACGAAGACGCGCGTAAGTGACGTTTTCTGACGAAATGATGCAAAGACGATTCGAACGATAATAAATGTAAGGAAATATAATATTTCCTGTTTTACAATTTTGAAACTCAGCATAAATAAATTAAAACGAAATTATTTTAATTTAGGCGCGTATTATTTTAATTTAGGCGCGTAAACCATAATACACGAATAAATAATAAAACGCGTACAATTTATAAACTTCGATAAATAAATTAAGAAAAATAACATTTAATGTCATTACTAGAAATAACCACTTTCCAAACACATAAAATATAGCCTTTTATTTAAATTACGTAATTACACGCGTTACAATCCGAAAACGCGACGAAGACGTGAACCGAGCAACCGAAACGAACCCGAATACCCTCGGGGTATATAAACATGGAAAGAACCAATTTCTTTCATTGTTCAAGTTTCTCTCTCTCTCTCTAAACACTCTCCCCCGTTTTTCTCTCTCTCTAGAATAACCGACTTTAAACGATCGTATCTCCCTCGTTTCTCAACGGATTTGAGTGTTCTTGGTATCCACGCGAAGCTCTCATCATCCTCTTCAAGGAAGTACAACCGATCTGTAGATTTGTCCAACCGATTTTGAGGTATGGATGTTTAAAGGTTCGAATATCTAGGGTTTTCATTTGTATTGTTGTGTTTGTTTGACCCACACACACACATGACCGGTTTAGGACCCTTATACTTAAAACTCACACTTAGGCAACCTTCTAATATGAATGTCGACCCATGTAACAACCTTGCACGGATTAGTGTTCGAGAATGGTGTTGTTGCAGGTAAGGTTCGTGAGTGAAGCTGGAAAAGAAGGGGCGGCCAAACTTGTTTAATCAGCTATTAGCCGAACCTTTGTGCTCAAGTAACAGCCGAACCCTTCCAAGTTACACCAACCACCGAACCATGAGTCTCAGCCGAACCCCTGGCGGCTGCGAACCTAATACACAAACCCACGAACCTGTGAAGCATAAACCCTACGAACCTTTTCCCGGAACCCTCATGATGACGAACCTGTAACAAGTGGGACGAACCTTGCTTGATCTGCATGACCAGCGAACCTTTCTTTGCATGGCTGAACACAGCCGAACCCTTGACAAACCTGCACGAACCATGGCTGAATCAGGACATCACCGAACCTAGCACAAAAGGTTCGCTGGTGTGGAGCTGAAATCCAACTCCTTCTCGGCCGAAACCTATAAGCAGCCCAACATCATCCCAAACCCAACTGTCTTGGCCCAAAGCCCACGTACTCTCGGCCCAATAGACTTAACCGGCCATACTCTATGCTTAGGTCCAACATTTTCAAATAAAGGGCCCACACAAGTCCTTCGGCCCAAGTCAATAAACCCAATTGGCCTAACCCACTAATCTCGGCCAAATGGTGTTACTAGATCCATTACGGTTATCTTGAATTAAGGCTAGGTCACAATATTTCCACATTAACCATTCGAACCAAGTTATTTAGCCTAACATCACTCACAAAGGGCCATGCTAGTCATTAGGTTCAATAGAAATCAATTGGGTCACAATGGCAAGTTAGGCCTAACATAAGGCCCACGAGATCTAAACTTCAATATAAACAATGTTAGGATTAACAACCGGTCTAACATAGAACATGTAGGTACAATAACCACATGAAATCATTATAGGGGAATGATCATTCATTTGGTTAAACACAACTGAATCTCCTTAAACTAAGATATCAATATCATGGGAGAATTACACTAGGGATGGAAAACAAGAACCTAAAGGTTATGGGTTGACTTAAAGGTTAACACCTAAACCATTGGGAATTACAAAGACATATGACTAACCTAAATGGTTTATTTAAACCATCAAGGTTAGTGACTCAATAAGCTAACAAGTGATCGCTTGAAAATAAAAGCATATTAATGGGCCCAAGAACGGCCCAATGGGTTTAATATAAGCCCATCATGTTTAATTACACTTTCCTTAAATTAATTACGCTTTTCATAAAAAGAAATTTAAATGATTTTCCTAAATAAATGATTTACTTAAAATGTAATATATTGAAAAGGTTTTACTTAAATACATTAAATGATTAATGTGGGATCTGGGTTACTAATGGGTAATAGTTTAACTTAGATAGAATGAATTCTAGAAATACATTAGTAATCTAGGACATGTAGTTGCACACTGAGACCAAACCATAGATACGACAATTCCCGTATGTACTTACCGTATTCGAATTCTTTAAAATAACTCAGGTGCTAAAGATACTTAGGCAACAATCAAAGAGTGCGCATATATTTTGTGGTTCATTTCACAGCAACACAGGTGAGTTCATTGCCCCTTTTCTAACATTTTTGTTTTTAAAACGCGGGGCTGAGAAGCATGCGTAAACTGTTTATTTAAATTGTTTACTTAGATGCTTTTAAATTTATATGTTTTACATATATAAAGGTTATCCTAGACCATGTTTAGGAAGAATTTTATGCAGGTTTACTAACTGATTTACTTATAAATTAAGTGAATAATCGGATTAAACTAAAACATTTCAACAGGTCAAAACATTTCAAACGAATCAAACTAAACATTTTGACAAAACAAGTGTGTGAGTTCAAGGAATCAAACGAAACATTTTGACGAATCAAATGGGTGATTTCAATAAATCAAACGAAACATTTTGACGAAACAAGTGGGGGATTTCAACAAATCAAACGAAACAATCTTTGCAAAGATAACATTCAATGTTCTACAAATCAAGTGTTTGTTGAACAATGAATCAAGTGTACAATTGATTAATGAATCTAGTATTGTAACACCCCAGTCCGGTTAGGGCTGACGTGTCACTTTTACATCAATCAGACATACTAATTAAGACATAATTAAATATAAACCAAGATTCAGATTCTTACATAAGTTCAAAAACCAACATCATAAATATTCCAATAATTCATTAAAAGTCTTAATATAATTATTTAAAATCTAATAATTATTCCTTCTTCAGAACTCTTGTCTTGTTGATTCACTCTTCACCCAGTCTTGTTATTTCCCTGCAAACCTACCGCGAAGAAACAATACGGCTGAGCGAAGCTCAGTGGGATAAAACAAAAGAACTAATAGGAATATAGCAAATCAGAATTTATCTAAACATATCAGACTTAATATTTAAGATAACAGGTCATACCATTCATTATATCACAGATGTTTAGATTGGTCATGAACATTAACATAATTCATAAATCAACAGATCAGAATATTATAATACCTCAGATTATATCTCATAATAACAAGTTTCAGACAGTTATATATCAGATTGTCTAAGTCATTAAACTTTAAAGGAAATACCCAATGAGCCAGATTCAGATATTAGAGAACAGTAGTAACCATGGTTGTACAAAGGGCTGCAGTCCCAAAGTACCAGATGTGTGATGGGGTGTTGGCATACACTTACCATCCACCAGAAACAGATATATCCTAGGACCAGTCCATACGCCTCTTAACAGATATAGCTAAGTACTTCTACGAGTACATAGATATAAAAATAAAATGGAGACGCCGTGTCTAATCGCACCGTCACGGGTGGTGCCAAGTCATCGTTGCCGCAATGACAAGCCTATGGAACCCCCATAGATAGAGTTGCTCGGGTATCGGATTTCATATAACAGTTCATAGTAATATGATTCAAACTAAATCATTATAAATTCATCTATTTCTAATAAGTACTTAACCAACAAGGATATTTACAGTTATGCAAAATAATACTAAAATGAATACTAATTTCTAACATAGTCTATATAATCAATTTCAGAAACAATATTCAGAGTATTCATCCCTGATCTATCGTATCAGGTTAAACACGAATTTATAATAGAAAGGGTTTTCAGATTTATCAACGACTACAACCAATATGTTAGTTAAGTCCTTCCCAATCAATGACAACCTACATATGTTAGCTTCAATTAGATTTTGTTTTTTTTTTAAACGCCACAGGTCACGAATTTGAAGCACCCAATTCAACGTTGTGAACTAATGATCCCAGTTTTCTTATTAAGAAACAAAAACACAAAACAAGCTGTTCACACTCAAAATAACCAGTTAATAAAGACTCATACCCATTATTGTATGCCTTTATATACTCTTTTCAAAAGAACATCTATTTTATGAAATCTTTGACTAAGCCCTCTATACAAAATTCTAATGTTCATAGTTGACAAACACAATTTTATTAAACAAAAACGTGTGGCTGCAAATCAAAATATTAGATGAAATTAATGGTTTTGTTCAAGCAGATGTTGTTCCAACGAGTTTATATTAATTTGTTCATATATATATATATATATATATATATATATATATATATATATATATATATATATATATATATATTACGTGTAATCCATATATATATTGCCAATGAAATATGGATTTTCTTTTTTTTTTGTTGTTCATCATATCCTCATAGAATAACAACTTACAAAGACGTGAGCCGTACTTTGCGTTAACAATTTAATCAATCGCTTCGATGCAGAGTCACAATTGGCTTTACGGAAAGCGCCGGTGACACACTGCGAACAGAATCATACGTAAACAGATGGGTTCGAGAATCAATCTGACACAAAATAAAGGAAGATGAAGAGACCGTAACCTATGATCTGTCGATTGTCGCCAAATCAGTTCGGTTTGAGCGATTGATGTTCCAGCCTCATAGCTTCTTTGTGAATATTGTGATCTTGCAACAAAGTTAATTTAGTACGCAATTGAGTGGATCGACGAGAGATTGAAATAGTGCCATTGTTGGGGCTTTAAGGTTTCAAACTAAAAGTAAAGAAACGTATGTATTATTCCACAACATTAATTCATATTAATTTGGTAGTCCTTTCCTTTCGACAGGAATATGAAACACCAAAATTCTTTTCTAGGTTTATTATGAAAAATTATTCTGACTAATTCTGTGGTTTCACTAAATAATTAGTTTATTATAACTTTTCACATAAATTTGAAATTACTTTGCATATGAATTGTTTTATTTTTACTAATTTATTATTATTACTACTAAATCAAAATTAATTAAAATATTACGTGTATTTCAACTCTACCACCCTTAAAATAAATTCGTCCTCGAATTTAAGTTAGAATATAACCGAAAAAAAAACATATAAATACTCAAACAATTTAGCACCGAGTTTCACAAACCACTATATATCTTGAGCATATACAAGTCACACTAACACATTTGAATTTCTTAGATATTACCTTAATATTGAGAGAAAAATAATCCTTAAAGTAAAAAAAATTGTTATGATAAACCAAAATATTAATCAAATAGCATACCTTAGTTCTCAAATAGACCAGGATATTGTGAACAAATCATTTCTTCGACCTCCCATGTAGCCTCACGCTCTGGATGATTTTTCCACAATATTTTAACAAAAGGAATAATCTTTCGACGCATTACACGTTCTTGCCTTTCCAAAATGGCTTCAGGTTGTTCTTCAAGTGATAAGTCTTCTTGAATTAAATGGAGCGGATAGTTAACCACATGAAGAGGGTGATAATTATATCCCCTCAGAAGTGATATATGAAAAACATTGTGTACGTGCGATAATTGTGGCGGTAAAGCTAACCGATAAGAGACTTCACCAACTCGCTCCAAAATTTCAAAAGGCCCAATAAATCGAGGACTAAGTTTCCCTGTTATGCCAAATCGTTTAACACCTCGACATGGTGAAACTTTTAAAAATACATTGTCTCCAACATTAAACTCCAAAGCTCGTCGATGCCGATCCGCATAGCTCTTTTGTCTACTTTGTGCTTCTTTCAATTTTTCACGTGCTATGGCAACTTTCTCATTCGCTATTTGCACTAGTTCAGGACCTTCAATTATCTTTTCTCCAACTTCATTCCAACATATTGGTACTCTACATTTCCGACCGTATAGAAGTTCAAATGGGGCCATGTCAATACTGGCTTGCCAGCTGTTATTATAAGAGAACTCGATTAAACATAGGTACTCATCCCAGTTACCCGCCCATTCTAGTGTGCATGCTCTAAGCATATCTTCTAATGTCTGAATAGTGCGTTCAGACTGCCCGTCAGTCTGTGGATGAAATGCAGTTCTGAATCTCAGCTTTGTTCCCCAAGCCTTTTGTAAACCTTTCCAGAAACGTGACATGAAACGTGGATCTCTATCACATACAATAGAAGATGGAGTACCATGAAGTCGAACAATATTACGAAGAAATATTTCAGAAAGTTTACTCACTTAATAATCCTTCTGAATAGGTAAGAAATGAGCTGATTTTGTGAGTCTATCAACTACAACCCAAATAGCATCATTCTTCTTAGAAGTATTTGGTAAACCTGTAACAAAATCCATAGATACATCATCCCATTTCCAAACTGGAATGTCTAATGGCTGCAACAACCCACTAGCTCTTTGATGCTCAATCTTCACTTGCTGACAAGTCATGCATTGAGACACATATCTAGCCACATCTTCTTTCATACCACTCCACCAGAAATTTTGCCGTAAATCTCTATACATCTTGGTTGAGCCAGGATGAATAGAAAATGGAGAACTGTGTGCCTTAGCCAATAATGCTTCATGAAGAGTAGGATCATTGGGCACACATAATCTCTTACCACTCCAAATCACTCCCTGTTCATCAACTCGAAATTCAGATTGTTTCCCCACTTTTAAGTTCTCTAAGATCGCCCAAAGTTCACCGTCTTGTTCTTGAGCTTCTTTTATTCGTGTGATAAGATTTGGTTCTATCTTCAGTCTGGCTAAATACCCATTAGAGTCACCAAATTGTAACCCGATCCCCATCCTATCTAAATCCGATATAATATGGGGTTCAATACTAAGGCATGCCAAACTACCAAAATTCTTCCTACTAAGTGCGTCGGCCACAACATTAGCTTTACCAGGGTGATATTGAATGTTAGCATCATAATCTTTGAGCAATTCTAACCATCTTCTTTGTCTCATATTAAGTTCCTTCTGAGTGAAAATGTACTTGAGGCTCTTATGGTCAGTGAAGATGTCACATGTTTCTCCATATAAATAATGGCGCCAAATCTTGAGAGCAAAAACTACCGCTGCTAGCTCTAGGTCATGTGTCGGGTAATTTACCTCGTAAGGCTTAAGTTGCCGTGAAGCATAGGCAATGACTTTCCCATGCTGCATGAGAACACAACCAAGGCCTTTCTTTGAGGCGTCACTATAGATTTGGTAGCCACCAGAACCAGAAGGTAGAGTCAGAATAGGGGCGGACACTAATCTTCTTTTCAGTTCCTCAAAACTCTTCTCTCGCTCATCACTCCATGTGAACTTTACACCCTTCCTCAAGAGTTGAGTGAGAGGTAATGCCACACTAGAGAATCCCTCTACGAAGCGTCGATAATATCCCGCTAAACCCAGAAAACTTCTAACTTCAGTAACAGAGGTCGGTCTGGGCCATTTAGTAATAGCTTCAACCTTCGCCGGATCCATAGTAATGCCTTCTGCTGATACAACATGGCCTAAAAACGCGACTTGTTCAAGCAAAAAATCACATTTAGAAAATTTCGCATACAACTTCTTTTGTCGGAGAGTTTCTAGAACTGTACGAAGATGATCTTCATGTTCTTCTCTACTTTTAGAAAATACCAGAATATCATCAATAAACACGATTACAAAACGATCCAGATATTTGTGAAACACTCTATTCATGAGATCCATGAAAACAGCTGGAGCGTTTGTCAACCCGAAAGGCATGACTAGAAATTCATAGTGACCATAACGCGTTCTGAATGCAGTCTTAGAAACATCTTGATCTTTCACCTTAAGTTGATGGTAACCCGATCTGAGATCTATCTTCGAGAAAAACTTGGCTCCCTGAAGTTGGTCGAAGAGATCATCTATACGTGGTAGAGGATACCGATTACGAATGGTGATTTTGTTGATTTCTCGATAGTCGATACATAGCCGCATACTACCGTCCTTTTTCTTCACAAACAACACAGGTGCTCCCCAAGGTGAAACACTCGGTCTAATGAACCCAAGTTTCAATAGTTCCTGTAGTTGTTCCTTTAGTTCTTTCAATTCCAAAGGAGCCATCCTGTAAGGTGCTTTAGAGATAGGTTCTGAACCAGAAATTAGATCAATAGAGAATTTTACTTCACGATCCGGTGGTATTCCTGGTAATTCCTCTGGAAAGACATCAGGAAAGTCACAGACAATCGAAAAGTTTTCGATTCGAGGTGCATCTGTCGACGTATCCTTAATCGTAGCAATAAATCCTTGGCATCCATGGAATAACAGTTTTTGAGCTTTCATTGCGGATATAACTTTAATAGATTTTCGAGGTTGGATTCCTTGGTAAACAAACTTAGGACAACAAAAATCTCCAAATAAGACACGTTTTGAATAGCAGTCTATAGTTGCTCGGTGTTGAGTCAACCAATCCATGCCCAAAATAACATCAAACTCTCCCATTTGCATGGGAAACAGATTTGCTTTGCAGATAACATGGTCTAAACGTAGTGGACAATCATAGTAGATATGAGTGATAATGACTGAACTCCCACCCGGAGTAGAAATCACTAGAGCAGAGTCAAGTGGTACAGGTGTAATATTAATATGTCTAGCAAATATATGAGAAACTACAGAGTGGGTTGCCCCCGTATCAAATAAAACATAAACCTCTCGTTCACCAAGATACATAATACCAGAAACAGTACCTAATATATGAATAGAAACTGAGATACTAATAAATCTAAGGAGTCATACTTAATAAACAAGTGTATCGTAATCATTGCATGTAACAGATATGAGAAAACTAACCTGGAGTGTTAGCAGCCTCGCCAGCAGTAAGAGTAAACACACGTCCACCTGTAGTACGAGGAACAATAGCACCCTTATTATTCCCTTCCTGTGTGTTTGCTGGTTTGGGACAATCCTTGACCAAATGCCCAATTTGCCCACAACGAAAACATGCTCCAGAAGCTCGGGGACAAGGACCTGGGTGTCGGTTACCACACTGACTACATATAGGAGTTCGGACTAAGTTTGAATTTCCTCGTTGATTTAGTGGTTGAGCTAGAATCGGTGTTTGGTAAGCCTTGTTTGAATCATGTTTCTTACTCTTACCCTGCCATGACTTAATTTGACCTCCCGAGGTCTGATTTCCCTGAATTCTACGGTCATTATTATTTTGGACGGATCCTTGCGATGAAAATTGACTCCCAGACTGAACATGTTGACCATCTCTGCCCCTCTTTTTGCTATCAGTAGTTTTCAAAAATTCATTCCTCTCCATATCTACCTTCTTCGCAGCTTTGACTGCTTCTGCAACATTAGTAAATGTGGAGTGTATAATCACCCGACGAATTCTATCACACACAGCCCACTGATATTTTTCTGCCTGTTCCTTAGGTGATCCAACAGAAGAGCCAAGAAATCCAATAAGTCGATAGAAACGATCATTGAACTTAGACAGTTCCTCATCATCTCGTTGGCGAATATTATGTAACACCCCAGTCCGGTTAGGGCTGACGTGTCACTTTTACATCAATCAGACATACTAATTAAGACATAATTAAATATAAACCAAGATTCAGATTCTTACATAAGTTCAAAAACCAACATCATAAATATTCCAATAATTCATTAAAAGTCTTAATATAATTATTTAAAATCTAATAATTATTCCTTCTTCAGAACTCTTGTCTTGTTGATTCACTCTTCACCCAGTCTTGTTATTTCCCTGCAAACCTACCGCGAAGAAACAATACGGCTGAGCGAAGCTCAGTGGGATAAAACAAAAGAACTAATAGGAATATAGCAAATCAGAATTTATCTAAACATATCAGACTTAATATTTAAGATAACAGGTCATACCATTCATTATATCACAGATGTTTAGATTGGTCATGAACATTAACATAATTCATAAATCAACAGATCAGAATATTATAATACCTCAGATTATATCTCATAATAACAAGTTTCAGACAGTTATATATCAGATTGTCTAAGTCATTAAACTTTAAAGGAAATACCCAATGAGCCAGATTCAGATATTAGAGAACAGTAGTAACCATGGTTGTACAAAGGGCTGCAGTCCCAAAGTACCAGATGTGTGATGGGGTGTTGGCATACACTTACCATCCACCAGAAACAGATATATCCTAGGACCAGTCCATACGCCTCTTAACAGATATAGCTAAGTACTTCTACGAGTACATAGATATAAAAATAAAATGGAGACGCCGTGTCTAATCGCACCGTCACGGGTGGTGCCAAGTCATCGTTGCCGCAATGACAAGCCTATGGAACCCCCATAGATAGAGTTGCTCGGGTATCGGATTTCATATAACAGTTCATAGTAATATGATTCAAACTAAATCATTATAAATTCATCTATTTCTAATAAGTACTTAACCAACATGGATATTTACAGTTATGCAAAATAATACTAAAATGAATACTAATTTCTAACATAGTCTATAAAATCAATTTCAGAAACAAAGCAGACAATCCAAAACTAAATACCAAATATATTCAGAGTATTCATCCCTGATCTATCGTATCAGGTTAAACACGAATTTATAATAGAAAGGGTTTTCAGATTTATCCGTACCTTAAGCAACGACTACAACCAATATGTTAGTTAAGTCCTTCCCAATCAATGACAACCTACATATGTTAGCTTCAATTAGATTTTGTTTTTTTTTTAAACGCCACAGGTCACGAATTTGAAGCACCCAATTCAACGTTGTGAACTAATGATCCCAGTTTTCTTATTAAGAAACAAAAACACAAAACAAGCTGTTCACACTCAAAATAACCAGTTAATAAAGACTCATACCCATTATTGTATGCCTTTATATACTCTTTTCAAAAGAACATCTATTTTATGAAATCTTTGACTAAGCCCTCTATACAAAATTCTAATGTTCATAGTTGACAAACACAATTTTATTAAACAAAAACGTGTGGCTGCAAATCAAAATATTAGATGAAATTAACGGTTTTGTTCAAGCAGATGTTGTTCCAACGAGTTTATATTAATTTGTTCATATATATATATAGGAGACGGTTCCAATACAAAGGGAGTTTTTGGTGAGAAGGATAAGAAGGATTCTCAGCCTTTGATCAAATTAATCAATGGTTAAGATATTGTGGTCCCCACTTTTTCCTATAAACTTGCGTGATTTAAAGCTGAAAGGGCAAAAAAGGAATAACCAACTCTAGTTGACTTTTTGTGTGGGTAATCAAGTTCCACCAATTTTTTTAAAATCAAATAACTTTTAAATGCTTAATTATTTTTAAAAAAAAATTACACCATAAAATTAAGAATTTTATTATCTTTAATTTGAGTATGATATTGTTATGGTTTTTTTTCGATTTTTTTGTATGGTCCGTGATTTTTAAGTTTGGTCCGTGATTATTGGTCTGTAATTATGCGGTTCGTTATTGATTTTTCATTCAAAATAACGGTCCGTAATTTTTATATAACACGGTTTGTGATGATCTGGTACGTGATTTATACAGTTTTTCTTTGATTTTGAGTGTTAAAGTACGGTCCGTGATTATTGGTCCGTGATTTATCTAGTAATTCCTTGATTATCGGTGTCAAATGACGGTCTGTGATATCATATAGCATGATTTTACACTTGGTCCGTAATTATCCAGTATCACGGTCTGTAATTTTGTATAACGTGGTGTGTGATTTTTTGTGACGATTATACCCTTTTTCTATATGACACATGGCACGTTCTGGTTCCTTCCTACGCTTAGTACCGTTTAACCCCTTTGTACATTAACCGGCCCCTATATATATATATATATATATATATATATTACGTGTAATCCATATATATATTGCCAATGAAATATGGATTTTCTTTTTTTTTTGTTGTTCATCATATCCTCATAGAATAACAACTTACAAAGACGTGAGCCGTACTTTGCGTTAACAATTTAATCAATCGCTTCGATGCAGAGTCACAATTGGCTTTACGGAAAGCGCCGGTGACACACTGCGAACAGAATCATACGTAAACAGATAGGTTCGAGAATCAATCTGACACAACGTAAAGGAAGATGAAGAGACCGTAACCTATGATCTGTCGATTGTCGCCAAATCAGTTCGGTTTGAGCGATTGATGTTCCAGCCTTATAGCTTCTTTGTGAATATTGTGATCTTGCAACAAAGTTAATTTAGTACGCAATTGAGTGGATCGACGAGAGATTGAAATAGTGCCATTGTTGGGGCTTTAAGGTTTCAAACTAAAAGTAAAGAAACGTATGTATTATTCCACAACATTAATTCATATTAATTTGGTAGTCCTTTCCTTTCGACAGGAATATGAAACACCAAAATTCTTTTCTAGGTTTATTATGAATAATTATTCTGACTAATTCTGTGGTTTCACTAAATAATTAGTTTATTATAACTTTTCACATAAATTTGAAATTACTTTGCATATGAATTGTTTTATTTTTACTAATTTATTATTATTACTACTAAATCAAAATTAATTAAAATATTACGTGTATTTCAAGTATTTTATGATCAACGAATCAAGTACATCTTGTAACAGAATCAGACGAATCAATAAATCATTTTCAAGGGAAAGCCTAGGAAATATCAGAAATAACATATGCCAAAACGGACGAAACAGAAACCCTACATTTCAAGAAGTCCTAGCTAGACCGTTTGATTTGTAGGTCGTATGTTTGATGATATTTACAGATTCCCTAACTACTAAGTACCTAGATTGACAGACTAGTCTACTGGAGTTGACCAAGGCCCCAATCATTAGGACTTAGATTTTATTAAATGTTTATTTAATTATTTAATTAAGCATTTATAACTGTATATACAATACTGTGGTTGATCATATTGCGTGATGAACTTATGAGATCAACATGGATTTCAATTGATTGTAATTACAGGGACAACAAACAGAAGGACTCATGGGATTGTGTTAACGGTAAAAATGCTTAATTATCATTAACAACAGTGTCATATGCGTTTTAGTATGTGGTGTGATGGCGTCTGGGCGGGCTTGTAGGCTCGACTCAGGGGTATGCCCTATATATAAGCATACCGATATGGATATTACATTGAAGTTAATGAGGTTTTTACCGAAAGGGATTTTCAAATCATTTTCAAATATTAAACGATATGAACTCACCAACCATGTGTTGACTTTATTTTTGCATGACTTCTCAGGTGACGAACAGGTCAACTGAAGAGTTATTTCATTGGATTAGGTTATCTGATAGAGGACCTAGCTTTTTGGACCTGCATATTTTGAAGCATCATTATACAGTTTATTTTGTATATCTTCTACAGCTACAAGATAGAAGACTTATGATGTGATGGTGGATTTACACTGTTAAATTGTAAACTTAACTGATATAATTTAACTCTGTAATTCTCTTTTATTTTAGAAAGTTTCTCGTTTATATATCATGTGCAATGCGAACCATCTGATCATTTAGATTATCACTCCCGATATCGCGCCCCGGGAACCTTCCGCCCGTCGGGGAAACCCGATCCTACCCCGCCGGCTCGGGGTGTGACAGATTGGTATCAGAGCCATGGTTATAGAGAAATTAGGTCACTTATTTATACGGTTTGGCCTAGACTATAACCTAGGGACCCTGCATGTAGAGAACATAGCAATTAGGAAATTACTTGCATTGTGTCTTCTGCATTCAATCATTGCACTAACCAATGTTCAATTGGTTATGATTAGAATGTCACCAAGAAGACAACCATCACCGCCTCTACCTTCGCAAGAGACGGACCCAGCAGCCGTTGCACTCACTACCCTAGTTACTGAACTGATGATGTCGGTTCTCCCTGAAATCATCACTCAAGTCATGAGACGTGATGTGAACACTCGATGCTGCCCGAAGACAGTCACGGGAACTGAAGGAATTTCACAAGGAGAGACAAGCAAGAAGCGAAAGCGGTGTCGTCCTAAGAAAGCAAGAGGCCCTGTGATCTACACTGAAGCCATTCCCCTTCGCCAAGTGACTGTTGCTTCTGCACCCCAGGATTGTAAACAATATGCTGGAAAATCTCCCCTTTGTACCAGCTGTCACTGTCACCACCACGCTGAAATCTCATGCAAGCAGTGCACCCGTTGTGGTAAGATGAACCATTGGGATCATCAATGCAGATCATCAATGGAATTAGTATGCAAACAGAAGGCTAGCAAATTTCCTGTATGTGCCACGTGCGGTCTTCACGATGCTAAGAATAAACTGTGCAAACATTGTCTGAACTGCGGGGGAAAGGGACACTAGAGTCGTGATTGTAATAATTCCCCAACTCATAACCAGAATCCTGGAAACACTACATATCCCTTTCCTCGACATAGAAAAGATTGCTATGTGTGCGAACTGTCCGAACACATTGCACGAGACTGCCCCGTAAGAATATCTTCCACAAGTCCTGCACTTTCTAAGGGAAAAGCTCCCCTCTGTTCGGATTGTCACTGCCATCATCACGCTGAACTCTCATGTGTACAATGCACGTGCTGTGGAAAGAGGGACACGGGATGCAGCAACGTAGGTCACCAACAACCTCTACTCCCCGTCAATATGTTGGTGCATTTCCTAAATGTGCCAGATGTGGGTTCCATCATGGAAAGGAGAAACCCTGTAGAAATTGTCTGAATTGTGGGAAATACGGACACTGGATTCAACAGTGTCGGTTTATTTCCACTAGGAAATCGGAACAAAAAGCAAACACCTCTATTTTCTCTCATCATAATAACAACTGTTATACGTGCAGAATGCATGGACATTTCGCAAGGGACTGCCCTAGGAAAGGGCCTCCAGCAGACCCAGCAGTCACAGAGGAACTACTTGCCTTACCAACTCCAAGGGAACATTCAGAGTCCGATGACTCCATAGGTATGCAAATTTCAACTTAATACCTTAAATTATTTATTAGTGTATTAATTAGAACTGCATAGTCTATTGTAATTTTAGGAACAATAAATTTAAGCTAGCCGTAAGCAAAGTCAGTGCCAAAAAGATAATCAGAATAATAATTGAAGGAACCTTTAGGTTAAATAAGGGTTAAATGATTAAATGAAGATAGAGTAATCATTAATACCGGCTTAATCACCGTAATTTAGAATAGGACCTTATTTAATTAGAACACTAAAAGCCTTAGGAATTCAAAATGTCAAAGCTAGTGTGTAGACTTTCATTTTTCTACCTAAATCTCCTAGAATTTAAGTTACTTAAGTTTGAGAACTCCGGTTCTAGGATGTTCGGAAAAGTAAATATCAGAACTGTGTTAGGTTCTTATCTAGAATAAATAAGTAGGTCAAGGGAAATCATTTGTGAATACATGATGAAGATACGCCAGAGTAAATATTCCGAATGAATTATGGGCATTCCAAGTTATGGTGATACTTTTCGGATAGAAGAATGCACCTATGGTTTCGTGGACCTCATGAACCGAGTGTGCAAAGCGTGTCTGGATTAGTCTGTCATTACTATTAAGAGATGACATAATAATTTATTCTAATAGCAAGACAGAACGCGAATGACATCTCAGGGATATTTTAGAACTGTTAAAGGAAGAACAATTTCATCTTAAATTCTTCCATTTTGAAATTAGGACGAGAATAAGTAACAGTTGGAACAAAAATTGTAATAGGTTCCGTAAGTCCTATGACTTTCAGGTAGAATTAATATAGATATACACCATCACGCAGATGGGTATAGGATTACTGAGAAGGAAAGTCATCACCTTTATCCTAATAGTCCTACAATATTTTAGGTAGACATCTCCGCTGTATAATGTATACTTCCAAGCTGAGAATAGATTAAACAAAAGGTGAGTATGTGTACGGTTATGTTAAATAACCTAAGTATTCACCATGGGTGATTTAAGGATCTCGATTCGACGATCAAGACCTAGAGTCGTTAGAGTCACCTACGAAAACTTTAAGGAGTGTGTCAGACTGTAGAGCCGAAAGACAGCTTGAGATAAACCGGATGAAATACCTACTACCGAAATAGTGGGTGGATTCTGGTGATAAGTAAACCAATGGATTATACAGCAAAGAGATAGGGGTACGTTATGTGGTACCATTGTTTAACATTTTGAATAGGGACGGCAAATTCACAATAAGGTTCTAACAAACATCGCAGAAACCTCTAGGGATGTACTTAAAACTGAGTATAGCTCACCGTTCACCAACAGACGGTTGAAGCTAAAGTACGACACTGATTTTGGAGGATATGTCGAGAACCTGTGTGTCAAACTTCAGTGGGAATTGGGACACTCAATTGCCACTGATCAAATCCTCCTACAACAACAGTCAATATAGTAGCATTGAATGCACATCATTCGAGGCTCCTTAAGGTCGGCAATGTCAACTGTCGAACTAATGGATTGAGATAGGGGAAATCGAATAACCCAACCAGTATTCAATTGGGAAACACCATGTTAAGTGGAGGTATATCCAAGGAAAGGTGTAGTCCATTCTAGAATAAAGGGACGAACAAGCACCATGAAACGTAGGACAGTTCGAGATCATCAAACGTATTCATATTATGGCACACAGATTGAGGTCACCAGATGACCTTAGTTGGATACGTTACGTGTTTCGCGTCTCGGACTTGAATAAATGTCGTACTGACGAATAGTTCGTCATATCAATTGAAGGAATTCAAATGGGCGGACATTTATACCTTATGTAATAATCTTCGGAGTTTATGGCTCGTTAGATTAAACAACTAAGGAAAAGTTGTACTCCCATTGCTAAGTCTCATTGGAAAATTCAAAGCGAAAACTCAAGTTTACTTGGGAAATGCGAAGATCACACGATGTTCAGGAAATCCCCAATTGCTTACAAAGAAAGCTGTAACCGATAACTATTCTTAAATTTCGGGACGAAATTTCTCTAACAAGGGGAGACTGTAACAACAGTGCCAAAACCGGTTCCGGAACAGTGATCGCAACGATAGCATGAACAGTAAACAGACACAAACTATACACATTCTATTCTATTTCATGTTCATATCAATAGTCAAAGTCATTTCATATTATCAAACAACAGGTTCATAAGCATGTAGCATAAGCAAAGTTCAGAACAATGGTTCTTGAGTCAGGTAATTATCTGGCAACACTGAACCATCATGGGTTTATTTGTCAGGATCTATTAGGATAACACGTATGTGAGGATAAAAAAAATAAAACAATAACAGTTGTTGTTACGGAATGCTAAACTGACGAACTATTCGTATAGGTGACGATCTGTACGAATGGATCTGACAGTTAACGATCTGAAACGATGATTGTAAAGTAGACAACAAAATCAGAAAGTGAAACTTACGATCGTGTTCGTACAGTTAGCGCTCTGTACGAAGACGCGCGTAAGTGACGTTTTCTGACGAAACGATGCAAAGACGATTCGAACGATAATAAATGTAAGGAAATATAATATTTCCTGTTTTACAATTTTGAAACTCATCATAAATAAATTAAAACAAAATTATTTTAATTTAGGCGCGTATTAATTTAATTTAGGCGCGTAAACCATAATACACGAATAAATAATAAAACGCGTACAATTTATAAACTTCGATAAATAAATTAAGAAAAATAACATTTAATGTCATTACTAGAAATAACCACTTTCCAAACACATAAAATATAGCCTTTTATTTAAATTACGTAATTACACGCGTTACAATCCGGAAACGCGACGAAAACGTGAACCGAGCTACCGAAACGAACCCGACTACCCTCGGGGTATATAAACATGGAAA
Source organism: Mikania micrantha (assembly GCA_009363875.1). Taxonomy (NCBI): domain Eukaryota; kingdom Viridiplantae; phylum Streptophyta; class Magnoliopsida; order Asterales; family Asteraceae; genus Mikania; species Mikania micrantha. Next base: position 25,972,198 of record CM018696.1, on the reverse strand, counting down.
GAACCAATTTCTTTCATTGTTCAAGTTTCTCTCTCTCTCTCTCTCTAAACACTCTCCCCCGTTTTTCTCTCTCACTAGAATAACCGACTTTAAATGATCGGATCTCCCTCGTTTCTCAACGGATTTGAGTGTTCTTGGTATCCACGCGAAGCTCTCATCATCCTCTTCAAGGAAGTACAACCGATCTTTAGATTTGTCCAACTGATTTTGAGGTATGGATGTTTAAAGGTTCAATATTTAGGGTTTTCATTTGTATTGTTGTGTTTGTTCGACCCACACACATGACCGGTTTAGGACCCTTATACTTAAAACTCACACTGAGGCAACCTTCTAATATGAATGTCGACCCATGGAACAACCTTGCACGGATTAGCGTTCGAGAATGGTGTTGTTGCAGGTAGGGTTCGTGAGTGAAGCTGGAAAAGAAGGGGCGGCCGAACCCGTTTAATCAGCTATTAGCCGAACCTTTGTGCTCAAGTAACAGCCGAACCCTTCCAAGTTACACCAACCACCGAACCATGAGTCTCAGCCGAACCCCTGGCGGCTGCAAACCTAATACACAAACCCACGAACCTGTGAAGCATAAACCCTACGAACCTTTTCCCGGAACCCTCATGATGACGAACCTGTAACAAGTGGGACGAACCTTGCTTGATCTGCATGACTGGAGAACCTTTCTTTGCATGGCTGAACACAGCCGAACCCTAGACAAACCTGCACGAACCATGGCTGAATCAGGACATCACCGAACCTAGCACAAAAGGTTCGCTGGTGTGGAGCTGAAATCCAACTCCTTCTCGGCCGAAACCTATAAGCAGCCCAACATCATCCCAAACCCAACTGTCTTGGCCCAAAGCCCACGTACTCTCGGCCCAATAGACTTAACCGGCCATACTCTATGCTTAGGCCCAACATATTCGAATAAAGGGCCCACACAAGTCCTTCGGCCCAAGTCAATAAACCCAATTGGCCTAACCCACTAATCTCGGCCAAATGGTGTTACTAGATCCATTACGGTTATCTTGAATTAAGGCTAGGTCACAATATTTCCACATTAACCATTCGAACCAAGTTATTTAGCCTAACATCACTCACAAAGTGCCATGCTAGTCATTAGGTTCAATAGAAATCAATTGGGTCACAATGGCAAGTTAGGCCTAACATAAGGCCCACGAGATCTAAACTTCAATAAAAACAATGTTAGGATTAACAACCGGTCTAACATAAAACATGTAGGTACAATAACCACATGAAATCATTATAGGGGAATGATCATTCATTTGGTTAAACACAACTGAATCTCCTTAAACAAAGATATCAATATCATGGGAGAATTACACTAGGGATGGAAAACAAGAACCTAAAGGTTATGGGTTGACTTAAAGGTTAACACCTAAACCATTGGAAATTACAAAGACATATGACTAACCTAAATGGTTTATTTAAACCATCAAGGTTAGTGACTCAATAAGCTAACAAGTGATCGCTTGAAAATAAAAGCCTATTAATGTTTAATTACACTTTCCTTAAATTAATTACGCTTTTCATAAAAAGAAATTTAAATGATTTTCCTAAATAAATGATTTACTTAAAATGTAATAAATTGAAAATGTTTTACTTAAATACTTTAAATGATTAATGTGGGATCTGGGTTACTAATGGGTAATAGTTTAACTTAGATAGAATGAATTCTAGAAATACATTAGTAATCTAGGACACGTAGTTGCACACTGAGACCAAACCATAGATACGACAATTCCCGTATGTACTTACCGTATTCGAATTCTTTAAAATAACTCAGGTGCTAAAGATACTTAGGCAACAATCAAAGAGTGCGCATATATTTTGTGGTTCATTTCACAGCAACACAGGTGAGTTCATTGCCCCTTTTCTAACATTTTTGTTTTTAAAACGCGGGGCTGAGAAGCATGCGTAAACTGTTTATTTAAATTGTTTACTTAGATGCTTTTAAATTTATATGTTTTACATATATAAAGGTTATCCTAGACCATGTTTTGGAAGAATTTTATGCAAGTTTACTAACTGATTTACTTATAAATTAAGTGAATAATCGGATTAAACTAAAACATTTCAACAGGTCAAAACATTTCAAACGAATCAAACTAAACATTTTGACAAAACAAGTGTGTGAGTTCAAGGAATCAAACGAAACATTTTGACGAATCAAATGGGTGATTTCAATGAATCAAACGAAACATTGTGACGAAACAAGTGGGGGATTTCAACAAATCAAACGAAACAATCTTTGCAAAGATAACATTCAATGTTCTACAAATCAAGTGTTTGTTGAACAATGAATCAAGTGTACAATTGATTAATGAATCTAGTATTCTATGATCAACGAATTAAGTACATCTTGTAACAGAATCAGACGAATCAATAAATCATTTTCAAGGGAAAGCCTGGGAAATATCAGAAATAACATATGCCAAAACGGACGAAACAGAAACCCTACATTTCAAGAAGTCCTAGCTAGACCGTTTGATTTGTAGGTCGTATGTTTGATGATATTTACAGATTCCCTAACTACTAAGTACCTAGATTGACAGACTAGTCTACTGGAGTTGACCAAGGCCCCAATCATTAGGACTTAGATTTTATTAAATGTTTATTTAATTATTTAATTAAGCATTTATAACTGTATATACAATACTGTGGTTGATCATATTGCGTGATGAACTTATGAGATCAACATGGATTTCAATTGATTGTAATTACAGGGACAACAAACAGAAGGACTCATGGGATTGTGTTAACGGTAAAAATGCTTAATTATCATTAACAACAGTGTCATATGCGTTTTAGTATGTGGTGTGATGGCGTCTGGGCGGGCTTGTAGGCTCGACTCAGGGGTATGCCCTATATATAAGCATACCGATATGGATATTACATTGAAGTTAATGAGGTTAGGGTTTTTACCGAAAGGGATTTTCTAATCATTTTCAAATATTAAACGATATGAACTCACCAACCATGTGTTGACTTTATTTTTGCATGACTTCTCAGGTGACGAACAGGTCAACTGAAGAGTTATTTCATTGGATTAGGTTATCTGATAGAGGACCTAGCTTTTTGGACCTGCATATTTTGAAGCATCATTATACAGTTTATTTTGTATATCTTGTGCAGCTACAAGATAGAAGACTTATGATGTGATGGTGGATTTACACTGTTAAATTGTAAACTTAACTGATATAATTTAACTCTGTAATTCTCTTTTATTTTAGCAAGTTTCTCGTTTATATATCATGTGCAATGCGAACAATCTGATCATTTCGATTATCACTCCCGATATCGCGCCCCGGGAACCTTCCGCCCGTCGGGGAAACCCGATCCTACCCCGCCGGCTCGGGGTGTGACAACGGGGCTTGGTGATTTCGATTGGAAAACCCTTGAATAGGATTCCGCACTATTCAAGGGCCTGTCGCGCAGATTCCTCAAGGAACCGGGATGTTTTCGAGGGTTTCTAAGGTCCTACAGAAAGGAGAGGAAGCCTCCTACTCGTCAGTTCTTTGGCCACATCCTCAATCCTGATTATGTTGCACCTATTGGGAGGAGGTGGAGACACGAGGATTCAGATTCTGATCAGGAGGATATCATTGTTCCAGGAGGTGATGATGGTGATGATGGAGATGATGTTCATGGTGGTGATGCTGGTGTTGATGTGAGTGCAGGTGTTGATGTTGATACTGGTGTTGGTGGTGTTAGTGTTAGTACTACAGCTAGAGATGTTAGTGTAGGAGGTAGTACGACCTCTGCTGATGAGGGGGAGAATGTGGAGATGGAGGATGTGGAAGGTGATGATGATGCTGACTCTGATGAAACTGATTCAGAGTACACCGGGCCACAAGTTGTGACTACCTGCTTCAGGTCCCAAGTAGTTTTTCTTGAGATAGGGACTACGGACCAGGCCTCTGTAGATATGGAGGAGATCAGGGATCCATCTTTTGTTCCTGAGACTTCCTCGCACTCTTGTTGCATCTACTGTTGCTGAGACTTCCTCCCCTCCAGCCAAGAGACAGAGGAGGGCCAGATTCGTGTTACAGAGACGGTCAGAGTTGGCTTCTGTTGCAGCAACCACTGCTACATCCACTGCAACAGTTGCAACTTCTTCACTGACCAGGTCAAGGGCATCCTCTGCACGTGTTTCTATTGCCCCTTTAGCCTCTTCTATGGCCACTACAGCTGTCTTTACTGCTACTTCCTATGGTCTTCTATCACACACTCAGATCCGTACACTATGACTACTTTAGTTGCTGATCAGCTTAGCACGTTGAACAGTCTAGTTCTTCGGTTGATAAAGAAGAACCATAAGCAGGATCACACTATTTCTCGGCTTACACAAAGGGTTAGTGAGCAGGATGCTCTGCTACTACAGGCTGCTTATTAGAGGGCCGATTTGAGAGCCCGATCTGCTTATTTGGAGGAGAGATTACTCAAGTCTATGGATGAGTACAATCAGCTGGTCCCGATGGATGTTGGCTTCAATGATAGGATTTCAGCTCTTGAGGCTGAAAACTTGCGTCTAGCTGAGCAAGTTGAAAGCCTCAAGGAGTCCACTCCTAGGATTGAGGGGTCTGAGCCTGTCTCCGATGATTCAGACAAGGAAGAAGAAGAAGAAGAAGAAGAAGAAGAAGAAGACGAAGAAGACGAAGAAGAGTCTGATGAGGAGAAGGTGGATTATGATAGTACAGATGATGATGACTCTGGTGATGATGATGATGGTGCTAGGAGTGGCTCTGCAAGTTCTTCCAGTACAGGAGAGCGAACCCCACCCACCGAGGTCAGAACCAAGACTAGGCACGACAGAGCTGCCAAGCCGCCTCAGAGTCAAGCAGAAGAGCCTAAGGAAACTGAAGAGGTTGATGCTATGCCTGTGAGACATATTCAGGATGAGAAGCAGACGATGATTTTAGACGCTCAAGGCATCATTCAACACTCTGTCAGCTACGAAAAAGAGGAAGGCGAGATCATCCACTGTCTCTCGAAAGAGCAGATTGCAGAGCTATTCAGGCTGAATCCGGATGAAGTTGTTTTGGATGATGATGTTGTTCCCATTTCTGCTTTTCCTACTCCAGAGGTTTTTGATGATATTGATGAGGTAATCCTGGAGGATCTTACAGAGGAAGAAAGCACAAAGTACACTTCAGCTGAAGAGGAGTTGCCTACTTTTGCTGATCTTTTAGGATTACATACTGAGGAGGAACTGAGCAGAAAGAGAGAAAAAAAGGTTAGGGGCAGTGAGTCTTCAACAGAAGACATTTAGAAGAGGAAAGAGGAATAGGCAGCCTATTGGGAGGTACTAAAAAAAGATAGTGTTCCACCAATGCCAACTCCGCACACCAAAGTATACAGGACCAAGGGATACAAGTTCGGCGGTCAGATTCTGAGTTGGGCATACTTTCATGATCTACGGTGTTATGCAGTAAAGAGAGAGAAGAGGATCCGGTACTTTCGTTTTCCCCATGACTTCAAGACGTTGCCGGGATATGAGGTTAACCAGCTTGCACATCAGAAGATGCTATATTGTGAGGATTCGGGAATGTCGTCCTGGTTTGCGAGGCAAATCCAGTTCGAGTACAGAAAGAGATGGGTTAACTTCAACCCACAGCAACCGGAAAGGTATTACCTACCGGAGATCGATGCCAACTCCCGGAAGCACAAGGTTATCCTGAAGTGGCTGCCTCTGAATGTCATGAAGAAGATTCTGTTACGGAAGATGCATCAAGACTTCTCGGACAGCTTTCGATGGTGGTATTATGATGGGAGGACTGCTAAGGCTGTGGTTGTGCTATGCAAAGATAACACATGGGATACCGTTCGTATCTTTGATCCTATGTGGCTGACTAATATGTCACAAGAAGACGTGAAGACTTTATATAGATGTCAGATATTCTATGATGTTGTGGACATGGAACAGGCGCTGCAGTATATGAGAGTCATCCGTATATGCATGGTGTTTGGTATTCATGCCGGATCTAACTGGAAAGCTCTATCAGAAAAATATTTGAAGAAAGGTGCAGATAAATAGGAAATAGGTCCAGGGGGTTTGTTGATGCATGTGATGTCCCTAGTTCAGTATTTTGTATGTATTGGATTTTATAAAGTTTATATCAGTAATGAAATCGCTTATTCTATATTGTTCATATGTTTAATTGAGTTTAATATGTTTAACTATATTTGACTTTGACTTTGACTATGTTACAGACCCATTCGTGCGAATGGTTCCTAAGAATGAGTCCTTTCGCACGAATGAATGCCTAGCGAATGGCTGAGGCGAACGAATGAGTCACTCGTATGACTCATTCGGTTGACCAGCCCATTCGGCTAAGCCTTTCGCCCGAATGAGTGCTTTGCACCATTCATTCGACCGAATGAGCTCAGTCTATATATAGGACTGTAAACAAAATGTTTCAGTAACTCTTACATCATTCCTCTGACCCCTGAGCGCCCCAAGTCACTCCCCTAGGGTTTTGAGCCGCCTCTTCCTGTCCAAGTTCGATTCTCACCCTGTGGTGCTTCGATTTCGATCAAAAAGTTGAGTCTACATCGTCGGATTGCCACGGGGCTTGCTGATTTCGATTGGAAAACCCTTGAATAGGATTCCGCACTATTCAAGGTCCTGTCGAGCAAATTCCTCAGGGAACCAAGTTGTTTCCGAGGGTTTCTTAGGTCTTACATAATCGATCCTAGAGTGCTTGAATCTTCTTTTTACACGTTATAGGTAAGTTTTCTTTACATTTTAACCATTATAATAGGTTTGTTTGCCATGAGAAGGGGCCGGGTCACGTAGCTCACTATGAACGACGAACGGTATGCCATGTACAGGCTTGTACATGGCGTAAAGTTCTTCCACAATTCATAGGATGAAGAATTGTACACTATGTACAGTCATGTATGCGGCGTACAATTCATCTTTAGTTTATAACATTTGAAAAGGACCTGTACGCCACATACAGGGTCCTTCGTGGCGTACAGGGTGGAGTATGGCCTGTAGTATAGCCATACTCCACCCCGTACGCCATGTACAAGACCACGTAGGACCCTGTATGTGGAATACAAGTCCAATTTTTTTAAAATATTTTAATTTTTTTGTGTTTTTTCATGTGCATATATGTCATCGGGATCCGAGCAGGAGGGCGACGATATACAGGATCATCTGATCCCTCAATTTCCTGCAGGTTCTGCTGCTGCTGGCCAGTGCGCCAAATTCCAGACTATGCGCATCAGTAGGGCTGTAAACGAACCTAACGTTCAGCGAACAGTTCATGAACCGTTCGGCGGGAAGTTTGTTTATGTCCATTTGTTTCATAAACGAACGAACACGAACAAAAAATTCCGTTCATTTAGTTAAAAGAACGAACATGAACAGATGTCGTGTTCGTTCATTTGGGTTCGTGAACGTTCGGTAACATGTTCGTTTACGTTCGTTTATGGTCGGTTAAGTTCATTTATGTTATTTATTCATTAAAAGTATCGTTATTTTTAATTTTTAGTTTAATACCATGATACTTAAGTTATATTTAGTTTAATACAATAATATCTTAATTTATATATTTATAAATGATTATCCCCATTGCTTGAGATTATAAATGTTGATATTTCTTGTTTAAATAATATGTGTTCGTTAGCGTTAGTGAACCGTTCGTGAACAAGCTAAATTCCTTAATGAACGAACACGAACACGAACAAGAATTTTCTTTCGGTAAGCGCTCGTGAACCGTTCGTGAACAAGTTAAAAGTTAAACGAACGAATATGAACAAGGGCTTGTTCGTGTTCGTTCGATTCGTTTACATCCTTACGCATCAGCCAGTAGAAGGTCATGGATTGGGATATCCTCGTCGATCTAAGCGAGGGGGACCGCGCTGAGCGGTGGATCGGTGAGGACACGCCGTGGAAACGGTTGTTAGATGTCGCGTTCCACCTTTCCTATAGGGAGGTTATGGTGGAGTTCTTCTCCACATTTACCTGCCGTCCGATTGCAGTGTAGGAGGTAGTGTTCCAGATGCTCGGCCAGCGGCATGAGATGTCGCTGGTCGAGTTTGCTATACTATCTGTGTGACACCTCGCAAATTCCAGGTCAGCAAACCATTTAATTATATGATTATTTAATTGATATTTAAATAAGTGGCACTAGAATTGGTTTAATTTATTGTGACACGTGACAAGATAGCCCTAACATAGTCACAATCACGATAATTCGAAGGATTATCGAGAAACACACACACATGTCATAAACTTCACGAACGTTAGTGAAAGTTGAACGAAACAAACAATTGAACAATAATTGGTTCACTTATGATCAAACATTGAACAAATTAGGTTCAAACGACAGAAACGATAAACAATAACGAATAACGAATGAAAAACGATTCAAACGACGAAATTGGGCCAATTGGGCTAGTCTGGCACTCTTCGCGGTACGCCAAGGACTCCGGGGAGAGCCTTGACGGTACGCGAAGAGAGGCTGGCAAATTTGAATTCCTCGAATTTCTTCGTGGTACGCCACGACCAATCAACTTCCCCCTTGGTGATACGCGGCGTGTTTTGGGAGAGAACATGATTAAAATATTCTTGGTGGTACGCCAATACCCCTCAGGGGCATGCTTGGCGGTACGCGAAGAGTACCAGTTCGCAAAAATTTTACAAAAAACCTACCAGACCATTTCACAAACTTCTACCCTATTTCTCTCAATCCAAAATAACTATTTCGACCAAAAAACTCTGTTAAAACTCAACCACACCTCCAGAAGCTAGTTGGACCTACTTGGGACTTCATTGAAGATTTGTGAACTTGGGAGGACCAAAGGAGGACCAACCACCACTAATATCACTTAGTATTTTCTTGCGATTCATAACCCGACACCCCTTGGATTGCTGAGCTTCTGTTCGAGCTGCATCCTAGTGTTTTCAAGCTTTGTGAGGTAGTTCTATGAGTTCTAGTTGCACTAAATCACCAATACACAAACATGCAAGTGCTTTACACTCACATGCAATCTCATCCACACACATGCACGAAATTTAGGAGCTTGATAATCTGGTTTTGATGAGTTGATAACTGATTTGAGTCATTGTAATGATCTGTTAAGAGTTTTGATGTGAATCTTGTGTTATTTTTTATTATTACTAATAATGGAAACTTTTAGTAACATGCAATGATGATCCATAAGTATTCAGGTCGTTTTGGTTATGTTTGAATGATTATTGGAGATATATGGATGATTTATAATGAATATTACGGTTATTGTGGTCATTGAATGATGATATGTGAAATGTTACTATAAATGGTAACTTTTGTTGCACAAGCAGAGCTAGATGATGATTTTGGTAAAATGAACATGTTTTAGTGATGATTTGTAGTTAATAATAACGTTATTTAAAAATGGATTGATTAGATTTATTGAAATGGATAACATTGTTCATAAGTTTCTATAAATGGAAACTTTAGTATATAAACTTGGGCATGCATGATGATTTTGGTAATGTAAGGTGTTGATTATAATAGTAATAGTTTATTGTGCATGTTGGTATAGTTTGATTTTAATTTAGAATGACGTTTACTGAAAACTTTCCGTAGTAGAAAACTTTAAATTGGGGATAATCATGAAATGAGCTACTAGACTATTTTTAATAATAGTAAATGACTTAAAATGCTATGTTATGAAGTTATGTGAAGTTGTGGTATGACTTTTGTTGTTTAACTTATCAAATATAGAAACTTTCTATATTTAGAAACGTTATTTACTAAAAATGGGCTTTGTGTTTATCTGACAACGTGTAATAATGTGCTAAGTGTTAACGTGATCACTTAGGTTATACGAGCATGGTAGAAATATTAAAATGTAAAATAATGCGAACTTACTAAAAAATGGAAACTTACTATAAATACTAAGTTGACCATGTAACGTGACTATGGGCTTACATACGTGATTAGTAACGATCATTGAACGAACTATAACAAACAAACGGTTAAACAACGGGTCGTTGAATTGACACGGTCAAACCTAGTCAAACACGATCAAACTAAGTCAAACACGAGCAAACATGCTCGAACACGAACGAACATAACAACTTTGGGTTGTTGATCACGAACACGGACATGCAAACAAATCCAAACACGAACTTATGTACCCAATGTGATATAGGTAACCAGTGGCAAGCACACCTTTCTACTTATCATCTACGCGCACACTTCAGGTGAGTCTACGGCCACTTTGTCAAACAGTTTTACAAGTTTTCAAACTAGGAGGCGAACACATGTTGTTATATTCAAACTATTTGTACGAACATTTGTGTATGCTAGTTTATTGGGACAAACATTAAGTGTTATGCATCGTAACAAAATCCTCACACAGTCTTACCATTAATGTGTATACAACAAGGTGAGTTTAGATAGTAATATTGGGTGTGACGAACCCCACGCGGCGCCTATACTGACTGGATGTCAGGACGCGTGTAATCTCGACCCATCGCGCCATTTTTTTCCGATAGACATGGCGGAGGCAAGAGGAAACAAGTCTAGTTCGGTGGTTACGCAACTGACACTTGGAGCCTTAGGCTCGACAAACATTAATGAACATCATGACACACAGCAAACACTATTTTTTCTTATGTATACTGATTATCAGAAATTGTGTTGACACTTTTCTTAACATGTATTCTCAGGTAACTAGGTATTCACGAACAAGGATGCACTTAGGGGAACGAGCACGAGTCTTGCATTTGCATCCCTTTGAAAAACAATTTTTATTATCGTTATGTTATGACAAATAGTAGTGTCTAACAATTTACTTTTCCGGTGCATGAACAACTTTATTTTCCATTGCACTACCATTTTTATTCCGCTACTTGTAACATTTATGTGTCTGCTGCATGATTGTCTAACTATTTTGGTTTTGGATGTAATAGGAAATGTATCTTTCAAATGCATATTGAGTCGTTCTATATGACTAGAGCTTTGATCCTGGCCACACCCAGCGGTCTGACAACGCAAGTGGGAATTTGGGGATGTGACAATCTGGCTTGTATTACGAGCTAGAGACTGTTACCCTGTTGTACTCAACGGGGATTACATAGTTAGATGATGCCACCTTGTGTGCATGGTGGCTTCATATTGTCGATGATGCCTTCGTAAGCACCAATGCGAGAGTGAGTCGCATAGGCGACACTCTCATTCGATACACGATCCGGCTAATTGCCACGCCCATTGCTGCACGTGGCAGAAGCTGCGAGTGGTGCACATTGCAGGATTTGTTCTATTTGTACTGCCTGATTATAGGTCGTACATGCCAGCTCGCGCGCTACCTCGCCGATTACTTCGCGAGTTATTACCACTTGCAAAAGCACGGAGCCATGTATTACCAGTCAGACTCGATCGACAGACTCTCTTCGGTATGTAGATCGTCCGGGATTTTCCTGATGTAGGTCTGAAGTTTTCCCTAGTGAGGGTGTTGGTGGTGAGGGTGACTACGATGGTGAGGCTGGTGGAGGTGAGTGTGACGGGGACGAGGGGGTGAGAGGAGGGTGGAGGGGCGGCCGGAGGCGCTCACTACGTCCCGCAGCATCCGCTGCGATTGTACCGGACAATGAGGCTTCCGGCACGTCTCGAGGTGCTGCTGTAGAATCTTTCTGCCCGATCCAGGGAGCATGATTGTCTCCTAGTTCGACAGAACGAGATGTTGTACTGGCTTATCGAACGTGTATTTATTAAAACAAAATAATATTAAATTACTGAAATTAATAATAAAAACGACAAACGTTAAAAATAAATGTGATTAATGTTTAAATTATTAAATGTTTAAAAAAGTGAAAGTTTTATAAAACTAAATTTTTAACATTACCAATGTTTTTTAATTTAAAGTTTATAAACTTTTTTTTTAATTTTTTTGAGTTCTACGTGGCGTATAGGCCTATACTTTACTTATAAGTCTTAATGTTGAGATGAACATCACTCATTTTTAATCAATCATATCCTGGAATTTAAGGTTACATTTGTCAAATGTCGTACGTACGTAGGGACCTATACGTGGCGTACAACACGCAGGAAACCTGTGGGTGATAAATTAAAAAAGTTGGGTGTGCAAATAGCCGTTCCCTATAAATGTTATATATAATTTTTAAGGCTATGACGTTGAATTCTAATAATATAATGTTTCTTGGCATTTTCTTCCACGTCTTTACCAAGAAAATTTATATATATTGGGATATATGTCACATGCGTTTGGGCAATTGGATTCCGCCATTCCAGTAAAGATTGGGCTAACTGGGCCAATTAACAAGGCCCGACAAGAAAACACATCAGATGTACCTCTCACGTGTCAGACTGCGATAGTCAGAGTCAACTTTACCACACGTGTCCTTGACCAATCATTTCAAAACAGATACACGTGTGAAGCTAACACTTACCACGTCACTTTGTTTCCCAGCCGCCCAAATGTCATCCGCTTTTTAAGAAAATAAGAATAATCGAAAGCAACCAAAACCAATATTTTTTTATTTCGAATGCTGTATGTTTCTTCTATAAATTTCTTTGTTATCAATAAATTTGTTTAATTCAAGTAAGTTGTTCAAATGAGTGAAGTTATTGATTTTAATTAGACCTGAAATTTCTTAATTTGATTATAATATTAAAATAAAGAAATACTTATTACTTATAATATAAAATTAAAAAATAGGGGTTGTTTGGTAGTATTTTGTATCATTCAATGCTAAACCAGTAATATGTTTGAATTAGAAGAGACTTTGCTTCAGTTAAGTATCTAACCAGTAATGTTTTTTGTTTGGACATCTAAACGAATGTACAGAATGATTATTTTAATCCTCTGGATTATTTTGTACTTGATGAAATGCATATATTTGATCAGAGTTTTTGAATAAAAATACAGATATCAGTTGGTGGTTCACGTTTACGTTTAACAATTTAACAAACTTAAATACCAACAATTTAACAATATAGCAACAATTTATATCAACAAACTAACAACACGAAAGCTCTTACAACAAATACTTGGGGAACCGAAGTAAATCAAAAAAATCAGTTGGTGGTTTACATTTAACAAGTGGTTCACCAAAGAAAAGCAAAGATCCATCAACAAATACAAAAAACACAAAAGATATTACTTGATCACAGGTGGTAACCGATCGTTCACAGAGATGGTTCGAGCAGAAGGGTCGTTCTCAGAGATGGTTCGCGCAAAAGTGTCGTTCGTTGGAGATGCTTTCATGCAGAGGGTACCGATTGTTTGCTGGAGGCACTAATGTTTCGCTGATGGTAGCCACTCTCCGGAGGGATGAGATCGTTTGCCGGAGGGGATGAGTTCATTCGCCGGATGGGGGTTGCGGGAAACACAGGGAGATGATCTAGGGTTTTCATTGGGACATTCAATGGAGAGAAAAGGAAACGATTGATGGAGGGAAATAAAGCAGACGAATATTAAAGAGTATTTTCCATTCAAACTTCATTTTTAGCTTAATGATTCAGAGGTATTCTAAATCATTCAATGACTTTTTTTTCAACCAAACAACCTAATCGATCTCTTACGGGTTCAGCTGTTAACTCTTAATGGTCTCCTTCAAACCCTATCAAACAACCCCTTAATCAGAATCATTTTTATCAATATGTTGTCAACTAATTCTATAAAATTTATTTTTCAAAGTTAAATTTGTAGACTAATTTTGCATTTAAGTTATCCAATTTTAATATAGTTTTAATCGGCGGTAAATGCAGGAAATTTTGGAAGGTGTATGGATCGGGTCAAAAGACATCAGGTTAAACAAAATAAAAAATTATCTTTAATAAAAAATTAAATAAATTAACTAAACAATTGGAGGACAACCTAAGGTTTCATAAAACAAAGTTTATCTATTTTATAAGGGGTGCGTTTGTGATTGGTAAAAGATTCTTTGCAACTAGTACTATATTACATTATAAATTAATGTTTAAAAGTGTCCAAAATTATTAAAACATATTACTAACAAGTGACTACAAGTTAATATTATTACAATTAAACCAAAATTAAAAAGAAAACAAAATACTTGAAATATCTTGGATCTTATGGGAACTTATCCCCTCCAACTAACTTAACACTAAATGTCCTGAAAACCAGTACTATAGTTAGGGCTTTCACCTTCATTAGTGGAGGTCGAAGGGTTCGAATACATATGCGGGTAAGTTTGATGGACTATAGGTGAAGGGTCAACTTACAGTTTATTTCAAGTTTGATTCCGATGTTGATTGAAGGTTTACCCATTCTATGGGGTTTTACTGCGCATCAAATGGCATCGTGGATTCTTGGAGGACGAGTAGTCGACCTTGCTTACAGGTCATACAAGTGAGGGATAAACATAAGAAAAAATGTCGTAAAAAAAACTAATCACTAAATCCGCCTATTGTGCATAATTTTTTTATCAAACAATTATCTGTGTAATATGTTATTACGTAGGCACGCTAAATACTAACTTTAAATGCATCCAAAAGAATAATATAAATCACTTGTATACAACAATAAGTGTGACATATATATAATTAGTGTCAGAAAAATAAATGAAGTAACATTTATATGTTAAGGAAGAACTCAAACGTGCAGTCTGGGACTGTGCAAGCGAAAAGGCTCCCGGGCCTGATGGCTTCAATTTCTCATTTATTAAGCATTTTTGGAACCTGTTAGAGAATGATTTCTATAATTTGCTTATGCAATTCCATGACGAAGGGAAATTAAATATGGGGTGTTCATCTTCTTTTATTACACTAATACCGAAGATCAGAGACCCATTAACAGCCAACGATTTCAGACCAATAAGTCTCATAGGGGTTATAAACAAGGTGATTTCAAAATTGTTGGTCAATAGGCTTAATCGGGTAATTAAAGATCTTATTACTGAAGAACATTCGGCATTTTTATCTAATCGAAGCATACTTGATGGACCACTCATCCTAAATGAACTAATCTCTTGGCTGAAAAACATTAAACAGAGTGGTATGATTTTTAAAATTGATGTCGAAAAGGCTTTCGATTCGATTAATTGGAGTTTTATTGACTCAGTGATGGAGCAAATGGAATTCCCACAGAAGTGGAGACTATGGATCTCGGGGATTCTACACTTAACTAATTCGTCGGTCCTAGTCAATGGTAGCCCAACCCCTGAGTTTCATTGTAGTAGGGGTCTAAGGCAAGGTGATTCTTTATCACTATTTCTCTTTATTATTTGGATGAATGCATTATCAGCTATTATGAAGCAAGCCTGGAATATTGGATTATTTCAGGGCTTTAAATTGCCAAATGGTGGTCCTATGATTTCTCATCTTACCTACGATGATGACGTGGTGTTAGTTGGAGATACTTCATTATCCAATGTGAAAAATTTAACTAGAATGTTGCATGGTTTTTACCTAGTATCTGGTCTTAAAGTTAATCTATCAAAGAGCAAAAATCTACGGCATATGCACGGCGGATTCAATATTACAAAATGTGGCATCAATTCTGAAACGTGGTACTGGATCCTTACCATTCACATATCTTGGGTTACAAGTGGGCGCCAATATGAATCTTGAACATAATTGGAAGCCGGTCATTGACGTGTTTGATGCTAGATTCACAAGATGGAAAGCAAGAACCTTGTTCATGGCTGGTAGAGTTACCCTCATTAAATATGTCCTTGATTCCTTGCCAATTTATTACTTTTCCCTTTATAGGGCCCCATTAAAGTATTGTTTGTTCTTGAGAAAAAAAAACAAGAAGAACCTTCCTATGCGGTGGGGATGATGCAAGATCAAAGATTAATTTGGGTAAATTGGAATCGGGTGACTGGCCTTCATTCGCATGGTGGTCTCGGCCTCGGTTCTTTAAGAGAGGCTAACATGGGACTCCTGGTCTAGTGGTGGTGGAGATTCAAAACCAAAATAGGTCGGCTATTAAGGAATATTATTTGGTCAATTCATCATTCCTCCCGATCATGGAATCCGATTCCGGTAAGATTGTCATATGGTGGTGTATGGAAAATTGTGGGCAATTGTGACTTGCAAGCACTCAATATCAATCTATCTTGGTTACTAATTCGTGTCCCTATAAAGGTGATAGTATTATGTTTTGGTTTGACAGATGGATCGGCGATACCTAGGGGTGTAAACGAACCAAGGCAGCTCGTAAAATGCTCGGGATCGGATCGGTAAAAAGCTCGAACGAGCCGAGCCATAACGAGCCTGAGCTCGAGCCCAAAAGTGTGGCTCGTTTGGTAATTGAGCCCGAGCTCGAGCTTTACATATCGAGCTCGAGCCGGCTCGCAAGCCTTAACAAACTTTTTGAATATATAATTTTATTTATTATATTAAGTGTTTATTAATAAAATTAATTATTTTTACATATAAAATTATGATAAATATATTTAAATCAAATATTTTATGTTAAATTTTGAAAATATAATTATAAATATAATTAAATTAGTAATTAAATTAAATAAATTAAATAAATAAAATCTAAACGAGCCGAGCCGAGCTCGAAACTAAAAATTTTCTAACGAGTCGAGCTCGAGCCTGGTAAATAAAGCTCTTAACGAGCCGAGCTCGAGCTCGAGCCCGAATTTATCTAAACAAGCCGAGCTCGAGCCTTAACGAGCTCGGGATCGGCTCGGCTCGGCTCGTTTACACCCCTAGCAATACCCCTCTTAACCAAAAATTTCCGGCTCTATTTGCTCTTGAATCCTCAAAAAATGTGTCTATAGCTGATCGTATTGTAGTCACTTCAACAGGTATGAGCTGGTCTTGGAGATGGAAAAGCTCGTTGTCAAGGCCAATTGAAGTTAATGAATTCACTGCCCTGTTAAATCTCATCGGGGGCACTAAAATCACAGGTGCAGAGGACAAATGGGAATGGGATGTGGGTGGCAGAAACTTCTCCATTCAGCACATAAAATTTTTGTGCTATAAAGCTCATAATAAGGTTCCGAATAACCCATTCCCTTGGAATAATTGGGTACCAAAGAAGTGAACATTCTATGTTGGAGGATAGAACAAAACCGGGTTCCTACAACCGATAATCTTCTAAAGAGACATCTACAATTAAGCTCAACTTTTTGTAAGTTATGTGGGGAGGATGCTGAAACGTCTTATCATCTTTTCATTGGGTGCAGAATATCCAGCTTGATATGGAATTCCATAAGCTCTTGGTGTTCAATTCCTCCCATCTTTGCTTTTGAACAAGAGATGTGTTCGAACTATACAAACCAAAAAAGCACTGCAGTCATACAAGGAAATTGATTCATGCTATTATCCTAACTACAGTCTGGTGCATTTGGAGAGCAAGAAATGAGGACACCTTTAATCATGTAAGAAATTATCCTAGGAGAATCATGGATGACATTATGACTTCTAGCTTCTTGTGGGTGACAAACAGGAATAATAGAAAGATTGATCGGGCCTCTTGGTCCTCATTTGATGTTGGTTAAATAACCAAGAATGTGCATTGTTTTTTACTCCATTTCTTTCTTGTGTACTTTCGGGGTTTTAGATTCTTGCTAGCCCCTTTTGTAATATCTTTTCCGTTCAAAAAAAATCAAATTAAAAGATACGAAAAATACAAGCTTTTATGCATATTTCATATTCTTTTTATTCTTTACTTGAATTAATTTGTCATTAGCATCCGTGTCTAAACAAACCAATCTGTCTAGACCAAATTGAGTTCATCATCGTAGAAAGTAACTTGGTTTCAATGAGTGAAAAATATTTTTATTCTGTTAAAACTAACAAGATAATTAAAATTCAACTTATTTTTTTTCCCTTCAAAAACTAACAACGTAGGAATTTAAACCAATTATGTATAGGGGAAAGCATTTGATACGGTTTCTTGGGATTTCATTGAGTCTACTATGGAGCAAATTGACTTTTCTCTCAAATGGATAAGTTGGGTGAGGGGCTGTTTACAAAGTCCGCACTCCTCGGTGTTGATTAATGGATCCCCATCTTGGGAATTCCAATGTTTTAGTAGGGGGTAAGACGAGGTGATCCGTCCCCCCCCCCCTTTTTTACATAGCCATGGAGGCTCTCAACTCTTTAATTACTCGAGATGTCAATGTAGGTGTTTTCCGGGGTTACAACTACGCAATAATGGTCCCTTTTTATCTCACTTAATGTTTGCGGATGATGTCATCTTAGTAGGTGAAGTTCTGATGTTAACATTACTAACATGGCAAGAATTTTGAGATGTTTTCTTCTTGCTTCTGGGCTCAAGGTTAACTTGGGAAAGTGTGATTTGTTTGGCTTTAATCTGGATGATGAATTCATTTCTGCCAAAGCAATCAGTCTTCATTGTAAGGTCGGTCAGCTTCCATTTACTTACCTGGGTGTTCTGGTCGGGGCTAATATGAACAAAATTCAGTCATGGAAACCGGTTGTTGATAATATCCGGAAAAAGCTCTCATTATGGAAGGTGGAGAAACTTTCAATGGGTGGGAGACTCACCTTAGTTGATTCAGTCCTAAGTGCCATTCCACTTTACTTCTTCTCTCTTTTTAAAGCCCCGTTGGGTGTAATTGAATCAATTGATCGGTTAAGAAGGAACTTCCTGTCGGGAGATAGGGTGGAGTCTGGCTCAACAGTCCAGAGAAAAATCCATTGGGTTAATTGGCACCTTGTAACTTCAGCAAAAAAGCATGGTGGATTAGGGGTGGGAAATCTACAGGATGCTGACTTAGGTCTCCTTGCAAAGTGGTGGTGGAGGTTTAAACCCGAACCTGATAAATTATGGAGAAGGGTCATCACGGCGCTGCACACTTCCATTGGAGTACCAGACTTCATGCCATGCAAATATATCCTTTCGGGTATATGGAAGAATATTATAAACATAGATTCTCTTTTAACTGATCAGAATATTAACCTAAGTGGGTTAGTTAAAGAAGTGGTTGGCAATGGTTTATCCATTCAGTTTTGGGGTGATAAATGTTGTGGTGATAGACCCCTGGCTGAATTATTCCTTGTCCTGTATAATCTTGATAAATCCAAGGTCTGTTGTATTGCAGATAGGATGTTCTGTGACAACAGTGCCGAAACCGGTGCCGGAACAGTGATCGCAACAGTAGCACGGATAGTAAACAGACACCAACTATACACATTCCATTCTAATTCATGTTCATATTGATAGTCAAAGTCATTTCACATTATCAAACAACAGATTCATAAACATTTAGCAGAAACTAAGTACAGGACAATGGTTCTTGAGTCAGGTAATTATCTGGCAACCCTGAACTATCATGGGTTTATTTGCTAGGATCTATTAGGATAGCACGTACGTGAGGCTAATCAAAACAATACAATAACAGTTGTTGTTACGGAATGCTAAACCGACGAACTATTCGTATAGGTGACGATCTGTACGAATAGATCTGACAGTTTAACGATCTGAAACGATGATTGTAAAGTAGACAACAAAATTAGAAAGTGAAACGTACGATCGTGTTCGTACAGTTAGCGCTCTGTACGAAGACGCGCGTAAGTGACGTTTTCTGACAAAACGAAACGAAAGACGACTCGAACGATAATATTTATAAGGAAATAAAATATTTCCTGTTTTACAATTTTGAAACTCATCATAATTAAAATTAAAGCAAAACTATTTTAATTTTAGACGCGTAAACCATAACACGCGAATAAATAATAAAACGCGTAATATTTATGAGTTTCGATAAATAAATTAGGAAAATATCATTTAATGTCATTACTAGAAATAGCCACTTTCCAAACACATAAAATATAACCTTTTATTTAGATTACGTAATTACACGCGCTACGATCCGGAAACGCGACGAAAACGCGAACCGAGCAAACGAAACGAATCCGAATACCCTTGGGGTATATAAACGTTGAAAGAACACATTTCTTTCATTTTTACACATTTTATTCTCTCTCTAGCTCTCTCTTCCGTCACCTCTCTCTCTCTCAAGTTCTTCATCTTCAACCTTCAAGATCTCACTCATTTGGAGACGAAATTGGGCGTTCTTGGTGTCCACGCGAAGCTCTCATCATCCTCTTTAAGGAAGTACAACTGATCTGTAGATTTGACCAACCGATTTCGAGGTATGGATGTTTAAAGGTTCGAATATTTAGGGTTTTCACTCATTTTGTTGTGGTTGTTCGATCCACACACACATACACGACCGGTTTAGGATCTTGGTGCACGAAAAACACATTTAGGCAACCTTCTAACATAAATGTCGACCCAAGGAACAACCTTACCCGGATTGGAGTTCGAAAATGGTGTTGTTGCAGGTAGGGTTCGTGGGTAAAGCTGGAAGAGAAGAGGGCAGCCGAACCATAGTGTTCAGGTCGGCCGAACCCTAAATAAGGGTGGCGAACCTTTCAAGTGGCGAACCCTTGAAGCGTGAGCGAACCTTCATGCAGCTACCGAACCATCATCTAACAGCGAACCTTAGGTTCGCTGGTGCTAGCCGAGCCACCTCCGAACCCTTAGACGAACCCTACGGCTGGCGAACCCTGTTGTGTTCATGCCACAGCCGAACCCTTTCGCCCAGGTAGCAGCCGAACACTTGTGACCTGAACGAACCTCCCATGCACGAACCGTGCATGAAGGAGGCGAACCCCCAGCGAACCTACAGGTCCCGAGATATCCCTATCAGCCGAACCCTAAGGACAAGGTCGGCAAACCTCCTGATGTGAGTTGCACTCCACGAACCTTTGCTATTAGGTTCGCTGGATATTGGGCCAACATATTCGACGAAGGTAACTCAAGAGAATTAGGAACCATAATGTTCGGTTAGGCCACAAACCATGTAACCCAAGTGACCCTAACCGGCTCCCATAACCCAATCGGCCCAACACTATGGGTAAGCCCAATTACACTTAATTCGGCCCAACCCAAATGTCTAACCCATTTTATTGAATGCGGGCCGCTTAATTACAAGGTTTAGGCCCAATAGCTTATCCTCGGTCCATATGGGTGTGTTAATCGGCCCATGCGTTGTAATGACCCAACAAAATTGAGTTTAGCTCGTTAGGAATGAAATTGGCTCTAGACTTGACTTATACGTAGCTCGTTTAATTTAATTTGGCCCACATAACTTTCTAAGGCCCAATAACCTTATGAATAGGCCAAGACCACTTAAATTGATCCAATATCTAAGGTTGACCCGTTGTACGTTCAATTAAGTTAAGTATATTAACCAATTGGGCCACGATGACAAGCTAGGCCTGACATAAGGCCCACAAGATCTAAACTCCAATAAAGGCCAGGTTAGGGTTAAATATCGATCTAACATAGGATATTCTAGCACACTTATGGTATAAAATCATTGTAGGGGATGATCATTCATTTGGTTAAACACAAATGAATCTCCTTAAGCTAAGATATCAACATCATGAGAAGAGTACATTAGGGATGGAAAACAAGAACATAAAGGTTATGGTTTGACTTAAATGTTAACACCTAAACCATGGAGAAATTTCAAATATATATGACCAACCTAAATGGTTTATTTAAACCATCAAGGTTATTTACTCAATAAGTTAACAAGAAATCGCTTGAAAACTACAAGTCTATTAATGTGTCACACCCCAGGCCGGCGGGAACGGATCGTGTTTTCCCGTCGGGCAGAATGTTCCCGGGGTGCGATATCATTGAGTTGATTATCAAATGATCAGATTGTTTACATAGCACATGAGATATAAATGAGAAATGCTAATCATGACATGAAATAGAATTACAAAGTTAAATTACATTGTTCATCATAATTTAACTAAGTAAATCTAATCAAAAAGAATCAATGAGTTTATATCTTGATCTGTACAAGATATACAAAAGTGATTCAATGTTCTGTCATATCAAAAGTATGCAATCAAAAGAAAGCTAGGTCTTCTATGAGTCCACTAGCTTATCATTTGCATATAGTATCTACACCTGTTCGTCACCTGAGAAAACATGTAATTTAAACAAAGTCAACACTAGGTTGGTGAGTTCATAAGTAAGTAAATTGAAAACCATTGAACTGATCATGCACACATTCACAATGTTATATTTGTTGCTTGTATACTTGTTTCACCTGTTCCACCCAATGGCCTCTCCTTAGTTATATGTACAAGTAGTATATCACCTAACTAAGTATGCTTATATATAGGGAATCACGAAAGGGTCAAGCCCAGACGCTATCCCACCACATACTCAGCCAAGTTCCACACCACTTGCGATACAACTAAAGATATCCATTTCCCAACTATCCGTATTGTCCGCTGTGTAATCATATGTAGAATAATAATATAGTAAGAGGGGTTTAGTCATCAAACCGAAGTATTGATAACCCTCGTTGAATTAAGGAATTTAGATTATTTAATCTGATCCTTGTATTATTCTATTACTTGTGAGGTTAACTTTTATGTTACACTTTTAATTTAATTAAAAGTATTAGTTAACTGTTCATCATATGTCTCCAAATGTAGCGTATAGAATCCGAATGGAATCTATTTTAATCCTCACGTAATCAGATTAAAATGCATTCCATTCTCTCCTATCCCGCCATGTGATCCCAAAGTTTCCGTATGGGATTGTTCTCGTGTGATTAACAAAGTTGAATAAGAACTTGTCTTATTTCGTTATGATAATCAGGTGTAAATGATAAGAATCCCATGAAGTTACGTTATCATGATCATCATTTACTGAATTCCATGTGATCCCAAAGTATCCGTGTGGGATTGTTCTCGTGTACTTAACAAAGTCGAATAAGAACTTGTCTTATTACATTATGTTAATTAGGTGTAAATGATAAGAATCCCATGAAGTTACGTTATCATGATCATCATTTACTGTAATTGATAAGAATCCCATGAAGTTACGTTATCATGATCATCATTTACTGAATCCATGTGTTCTCAAAGATTCATTATGTAATCAAGTGTAAATTGATTAAGTATCTGATCATGTGGAAATAACTAAGTGTTATAAGTTATAATCTTATAACTAAGTTATTATAGTGTGTTGATGATTAAGAATTTATCTTATCATAATCATCTGAGTTTCCCTGTTATCTCATAATCATACAAGCATGCATACAATGATATATGATAATAAGCAAGTTAATATTATCAAATCAAAGTATAAATAACATGTTAAGCAAACTTTTAAATAAATAAAAGCAAACATGTTTCTCAGCCCCGAGAGTTAAAATCAGTAAAGATTTAAAGTAAAAAGGGGCATATGAACTCACATTGTAGTTGTTGGGTTTGACTTCGCTTAAACAAATATGTACGCGCTCTTGATTGTACTTGTTATTGTATTCACGTTCCTGTATGTGTTTCACGATATTCTTAGTTTATAAGTATGCATTTGTAGGCATTTATGTGTGTGTAGGTGTTAGCCCTAAAGTTGGCTAACACCCGAGAGTCTCGGTCTTTGTTCTTCATTCGGCCCGGTGTCTTTGTTGTTGGCTCTATGTTCAACCTCATTCTATAAGACATTATGAAAATTCTAAGTATAACCCTTAGGTTTTAAAATTCATGATTATCAATTCTTTTATGTCTTGAGTTTCACTATGTTTCATAGATCCTTGATTTGTATCAACATAATGTTTAATAGCTTTCTTTGAATTAAACGAGGTTACAACTCCCATTGTCATTAAGTATGACCCTTAATTACTTGTTCATGAATCGAGATACTTAGAACCCCCCCCCCCTTGGGCCGAATGTGACTTTTGGGCTTTGTG
Organism: Mikania micrantha; assembly: GCA_009363875.1. Taxonomy (NCBI): domain Eukaryota; kingdom Viridiplantae; phylum Streptophyta; class Magnoliopsida; order Asterales; family Asteraceae; genus Mikania; species Mikania micrantha. The sequence goes on along the minus strand of CM018696.1, from coordinate 25,948,482 downwards.
GAGCCATGGTGGGCCGAGTAACATGTAAGTGGGCCAATTTAACCCTTGAGCCACATCCATGAACCTGGCCGAAACAAAGTATTGGCCAAACACAACCATCATGGGCTTAAATAGTCCACATTAATCAATATTAGTCTGATTAAATTTTATGGTTGCATGTGCTTAAACCGAGTTGGGCCTCAGCATGCGAGTGGGCCAATTTTAGTTGTGCTGTGGGCTAAGATGAATCTGTTGGGCCTAAAGTAGTAAACCGTTGGGCCAAATTAATCAACCCTGGGCCAAAGCATTTCTGTTGGGCCGTAAGGTAGTTATATGAGCCAATTGTTTGATCTTGACTCGGTTGGGCCTGGCTACGTGTCATGGGCCGACTAATCTGCTAAGTTAGTCTCATTTGGGCCTAGGCAGTATGCTGTTGGGCCAGGTAGTTCACATGGCCAAATGGATTTGAGTTTGGGCTAGATGGAATTTGCGTGGCTTCTGTTCATGACCTGAAGAGTGTTGGGGTGGCCGAATGATGATGGTCAAATGGATTAGCAACTAAATGAAAGAACCTTGGCTGCTTGAGTAGTTGTTAGTCGAATGAAAGGTGACCTGAGTGAATGAGGGGCGAATGGGCCATGGTTTGCCCGAATGAAATTCTGGTCGAATGGTGCGAGGTTCACACGAATGGATCTAGGTCGAATGGAGTTGCAGGGGCGAATGAGTTGGTCAACGAATGAGGGTTCCATAACCTCCGAATGAGGTTAGTCCGACCGACAGAGTGGGCGGCGCATGAGACTCATTCGACCGTCCAACCAATCATCCGGCCCTAGGGTCATTCGGCTCTCCTTCGGCCGACTACATTCGCTGGGTTGGGTGTGTAGGCCGCCGACCCTGGATGTTCACTCAGCCATCGAGTCAAGCTCCAAGATGGTCCTGTTGTTTGTGTGTTTGGTGTCTAATTCGAATGGGTAGGGTTCCGACCAATGGTTTTTAACCGGTGAAGGGGTTGACGCAAGAAAGGGTGCAAAAACCCTAACTTTCGAGACCTTCACAGCCTCTTACCTCAAATTTCTGTGGTTTTCTCTTTAGATCGGTTGTACTTTCGTGTAGAGGAGCTCAATACCTTAGATTTGGTCCAAAGATGGCTTGATTTCGTTGAGTATTGAGAGAGTTATAAGAGTTTGAAGGTGTAAAAACCCTAAAAAGGGTGGTGGCCGGAATTTTGGAGTAGGAGAGAGGGTGAAGATGGTGGAAATGAGAGAAACACTCATTTGTGGGTTTTTATATCACGTGTGGTGTCCGGGTTCGTTTCGGTTGCTCGGTTCGCATTTTTGTCGCGTAACCGGAAATTACGCGTAAATAATTATCTTTTAAACAAAAGACATTAATTTAGTTATTTTGATGAGTATCAAAATTGTAAAATGTTATTTAATTGATTTTATTAAATTATTTTCGTTCGTGACGAGTTTTCGTTTTCGTTTCGTCAGATCGCGTCACCTTCGCGCGTAATTCGTTCGAATCGTCACCCGAACGAACACGACGATGGTTTTGCTTTCTGACTTTTGTTTTCTACTTTTCAGTCATTATTTTAGAACTCTAAACTCACAGATATGTTTGTGTGAATCGTCACCCACGCAAACACGCTGTCAGTTCGTTATTCTGAAATAACACTGCATTTGTGTTTAAATTGTGTTTCCTCACTGTCGGACTCAACTATACTTCATGATTTCACATTGTTTTCGTACTGACTTGTCGGTCATCTGATTCCTGTCATCTGTGGACATCAGATCGCAACCGATGTGTTTCTCATGATTTGTTGTGTTAACTGTAATTAAGTTTTCACTTCATAAACACAACTAATGTTTCAAATGTACGTTGTACTTAATGTATTTAAGTTTATACGAAAATACGTACAACGGTTTCTTGTATTTAGGATTCTGATAATACAAGTACTGTTTAGACTTACGTAAGCACACATAGAATAAGGTGAAAGTACACATACCGTACGGACTTGCCGGACGATCTGGCACTTGCTGTTACATAATGGGCACAAGAATGGCCCAATGGGTTTAATATAAGCCCATCATGTTTAACTACACTTTTCTTAAATTAATTATGCTTTTCATAAAAGAAAATAAATTATAAACCTTATCAATATAATTAAATGATTTTCCTAAATAAATGATTAACTTAAAATGTAATAAATTGAAAATGTTTTACTTAAATACTTTAAATGCTTTATGTGGGATTTGGGTTACTAATGGGTAATAGTTTAACTTAGATAGAGGAAATTCTAGAAACACACTAGTAATCTAGGACACGTAGTTGCACATCGAGACCAAACCATAGATACGACAATTCCTGTAGGTACTTATCGTATTCGAATTCTTTAAAATAACTCAGGTGCTAAAGATACTTAGGCAACAATCAAAGAGTGCGCATATCTTTTGTGGTTCATTGCACGGCAACACAGGTGAGTTCATTGCCCCTTTTCTAACATTTTTGTTTTAAAACGCGGGGCTGAGAAGCATGCGTAAACTGTTTTTATTTAAATTGGTTACTTAAATGCTTTTAAATTTATATGTTTTACATATATATAAATGTTATCCTAGACCATGTCTAGGAAGATTTTATGCAGGTTTACTAACTGATTTACTTATAAATTAAGTGAATAATCAGATTTAAACTAAAAGATTTCAAGAGATCAAAACGTTTCAAAAGAATCACATCAAACATTTTGACAAAACAAGTGTGGGAGTTCAAGGAATCCAACTAAACATTTTGACAAATCAAATGGGTGAATTCAATGAATCAAATGAAACATTTTGGTGAAACAGGTATGGGACTTCAACAAATCAAACAAAACAATCTTTGCAAAGACAAAATTCAATGTTCTACAAATCAAGTGTTTGTTGAACTATGAATCAAGTGTACATTTGATCAATGAATCTAGTATTCTATGATCAACGAATCAAGTACATCTTGTAACAGAATCAGACGAATCAATAAATCATTTTCAAGGGAAAGCCTGGGAAATATCAGAGATAACATACGCCAAAAACAGACGAAACATAAAATCCTGCATTTCAAGAAGTCCTAGCTAGACCGTTTGACTTGTAGGTCGTATGTTTGAGGATATTTACAGATTCCCTAACTACTAAGTACCTAGATTAACAGACTAGTCTACTCGAGTATGACCACAGGCCCCAATCATTAGGACTTAGATTTTATTAAATGTTTATTTATTTATTAAATTAAGCATTTATAACTGTTTATACAATTACTTTGGTTGATCATATTGTGTGATGAACTTATGGAATCAGCATGGATTTCAAATGATTGTAATTACAGGGACGACAAACAGAGGAATCATGGGTAAATGGTAAGGTAAAAATGTCTAATTATCACTAACAACAATGTCCTATGCGGATTAGTATGTGGTGGGATGGCGTCTGGGCGGGGTTGTAGCCTCGACTCAGGGGTATGCCCTATACATAAGCATACCGATCTGGATGATACATGTGGAGTTAATGAGGTTAGGGTCTTTACCAAAGGAGGTTTTCAAATCATTTTCAAATCATTTTCAAATCATTTCCAAATACTAAATTATATGAACTCACCAACCATGTGTTGACTTTATTTTTGCATGATTCTTAGGTGACGAACAGGTCAACTGAAGAGTCATTTCATTGAATTAGGTTATCTGTAGAGGACCTAACTTTTTGGGACCTGCATATTTTGAAGCATCATTATACAGTTTGTTTTTGTATATCTTGTGCAGCAACAAGATTGAAGACTTATGATGTGATAGTGGCGTTACATTGTTAAATTGTAAACTTAACTGATATAATTTAACTCTGTAATTCTATTTTATTTTAGCAAGTTTCTCAATTATATATCATGTGCAATGCGAACAATCTGATCATTTCGATTATCACTCTTGATATCGCGCCCCGGGAACTTTCCGCCCGTCGGGGAAACCCGATCCTACCCCGCCGGCTCGGGGTGTGACAGATTGGTATCAGAGCCATGGTTATAGAGAAATATAGGTCACTATTTAAACGGTTTGGCCTAGACTATAACCTAGGGACCCTGCATGTAGAGAACATAGGAATTAGGAATTTACTTGCATTGTGTCTTCTGCATTCGATCATTGCACTAACCAATGTTCTATTGGTTATGATTAGAATGTCACCAAGAAGACAGCCATCACCGCCTCCACCTCCACAAGAGACGGACCCAACCATTGGGGTACTTGCAACACTGATCACTGAACAGTTGGTGGCGATTCTCCCTAGAATCATCACCCGGATCAGGAACAGTGAGGAATTTACCAGGAACTTTCCATTACTTGCTGCAGAGAAGAAGGAACCGGAAGAAGGAGAAAAAAGCAGGAAGCGAAAACGGAGTCGTTCTAAGAAATCAAGAAATCCTGAGATCTACACCGAGGCCATTCCCCTTCGTCAGATGGTCGTTGCTCCGGAGTCAGAGAATCGTAGGTGTTACGCTGGAAAAGCACCCATTTGCACTAACTGTCACTATCACCACCGCGCTGAAATCTCATGCAAGCAATGCATCCATTGTGGTAAGACGAACCATTGGGATCACCAATGCAGATCATCAATGGAATTAGTATGCAAACCGGATGCTAGCAAATTTCCTTTATGTGCCACGTGCGGTCTCCACCATGCTATGAATAAACTGTGCAAACATTGTCTGAACTGCGGAGGAAAGGGACACTGGAGTCGTGATTGTAATGATCCCCCGACTCATAACCAGAATCCTGGAAACACTACATATCCCCTTCCTCGACACAGCAAAGATTGTTATGTGTGCGGACTGTCCGAACACATTGCCCGAGACTGCCCTGTGAGGATATCTTTTACAAATCCTGCACTTTCTAAAGGAAAAGCTTCCCTCTATTCGGCTTGTCACTACCATGACCTGGCTGAACTTTCGTGCCTACAATGCACGCGTTGTGGAAAGACGGGACACTGGATACAACAGTGTCGGTCACCAATAGCCTCTACTCCTCGTCAATATTTTGGTGCATTTCCTAAATGTGTCAGATGTGGTTTTCATCATGGGGAGGAGAAACCTTGTAAACACTGTCTGAATTGTGGTAAATACGGACACTGGATTCAACAGTGTCGGTTTATTTCCACTAGGAAATGGGAACAAAAAGCGAGCACCTCTACTTCCCCTCAACATAACAACAATTGCTTCATGTGCGGAATGCATGGACATTTCGCAAGGGACTGCTCTAGGAAAATGCCTCCAGCAGACCCAGCAGACATTGTGGAACTACTCGCTTTACCAGCTCCTGGGAAACACTCGGAGTCCGATGACTCCATAGGTATGCAAATTTCTGCTTAATACCTTAAATTATCTGTTGGGGTATTAATTAGGACTGCATAGTCTGTTGTAATTTTAGGAACCATAAATTTAAGTTAGTCAAAAGCAAAGTCAGTGCCGAAAAGATAATCAGAATAATAATTGAAGGAACCTTTAGGTTAAATAAGGGTTAGACGATTAAGTAGGGATAGAGTAATCATTAATGCCGGCTTAATTTCTGCAATTTAGAATAGGACTTTATCTAATAAGAACACTAAAAGCCTTAGAAATTAAAAATGTCAAAGCTAGTGTGTAGACTTTCATTTTCTACCTAGATCTCCTAGAAATTGAGCTACCTAAATTTGAGAACTCCGGCTCTAGGATGTTAGGAAAAGTAAATATGAGAACTGTGTCAGGTCCTTATGTAGACTAAATAAGTAGATCAAAGGAAATCATTTGTGAATACAAGATGAGGGTATGCTCGAGAAAATATTTCGAATGAATTATGGGCGTTCCAAATTATGGTGATGCTCTTCGAGTAGAAGAATGCATCTATGGTTTCTTGGACCTCATGAATCGAGCATGCAAACCATAGCCGGTTAGTTTGTCATTACTATTAAGGATGACATACTGATTTATTTTAGTAGCACGACAGAACACGAACGACATCTCAGGGATATTTTGGAACTGCCAAAGAAAGAACAACTTCATCTTAAATCCTCCCAATTTGAAATCGGATGAGAATAAGTGGTAGTTGGAACAAAAGTTACAATAGGTTTCATAAGTCTCATGACTTTAGGGTAAGAGTAAGATAGATATACACCATCACACAGATGGGTATAGGTGTACTGAGAAGGTAAATCCTTACCTTTATCCTAATAACTCTGCCGTATTTTAGGTAGACCTCCCCGCTGTATAATGTAAACCTTCGAGCTGAGGATAGATTAAACAAATGGTGAAGTATGTGTACGGTTATGTCAAACAACCTAAGTATTCACCATGGGTGACTTAAGGATCTCGATCTGAAGATCAAGACCTAGATGTAGTGAGAGTCACCTACGAAGACTTTAAGGAGTGTGTCAGATATTAGAGCCGAAAGACAGTTTAAGATAAATCGGATGTAATACTTACTACCAAAATAGTGGGTGGGCTCTGGCGATAGGTAAACTGATGGATTATACAGCAATGGGATGGTGGTACGATATGTGGTACCATTGTTCAACCTTCTGGATAGAGACGGCAAATTCACAACAAGGTTCTAACAAACATCGCAGAGACCTCTAGGAATGTACCTAAAACTGAGCATAGCTCACCATTCATCAACGGACGGTCGAAGCGAAAGTACGACACGGATCTTGGAGGATGTGTTGAGAACCTGTAGGTCAAACTTCGGTGGAAATTTGGACACCCAAATGCCATCGATTAAATCTTCCTACAACAACCGTCAATATAGTAGCATCGAATGCACACCATTCGAGGCTCCTTAAGGTCGGCAATCTCAGTCGCCGACTGACGGATTAAAGGTGTAGTCCATTCTAGAATGAAAGGACGAACAAGCATCACGACAAGTAAGATAGTTCGAGAGCATCAAATGCATTCGAACTATGACACATAGATTGAGGTCACCAAATGACCTTAGTTGGATGTGTTATGTGTTTCACGTCTCGAACTTGAATAAATGTTGTACTAATGAGTCGTTCATCATATCAATTGAAGGAATTCAATTGGATGAACATTTATACGTTATGTAATGATCTTCAGAGATATGGCTCATTAGATTAAACAACTAAGAAAAGTTGTATTTCCATTTCTAAGTTTATTGGAAATTCAAGGCGCAAACTCAAGTTTACTTGGGAAATGCGAAGATCACATGATGTTCCGGAAATCCCCAAGTGCTTACGGAGAAAGTTGTAACTGATAACTACTCTTAAATTTCGGGACGAAATTTCTTTAACAAGGGGAGACTGTGACAACAGTGCCGAAACCGGTGCCGGAACAGTGATCGCAACAGTAGCACGGACAGTAAACAGACACCAACTATACACATTCCATTCTAATTCATGTTCATATTGATAGTCAAAGTCATTTCACATTATCAAACAACAGATTCATAAACATTTAGCAGAAACTAAGTACAGGATAATGGTTCTTGAGTCAGGTAATTATCTGGCAACCCTGAACTATCATGGGTTTATTTGCTAGGATCTATTAGGATAGCACGTACGTGAGGCTAATCAAAACAATACAATAACAGTTGTTGTTACGGAATGCTAAACCTACGAACTATTCGTATAGGTGACGATCTGTACGAATGGATCTGACAGTTTAACGATCTGAAACGATGATTGTAAAGTAGACAACAAAATTAGAAAGTGAAACGTACGATCGTGTTCGTACAGTTAGCGCTCTGTACGAAGACGCGCGTAAGTGACGTTTTCTGACAAAACGAAACGAAAGACGACTCGAACGATAATATTTATAAGGAAATAAAATATTTCCTGTTTTACAATTTTGAAACTCATCATAATTAAAATTAAAGCAAAACTATTTTAATTTTAGACGCGTAAACCATAACACGCGAATAAATAATAAAACGCGTAATATTTATGAGTTTCGATAAATAAATTAGGAAAATATCATTTAATGTCATTACTAGAAATAGCCACTTTCCAAACACATAAAATATAACCTTTTATTTAGATTACGTAATTACACGCGCTACGATCCGGAAACGCGACGAAAACGCGAACCGAGCAAACGAAACGAATCCGAATACCCTCGGGGTATATAAACGTTGAAAGAACACATTTCTTTCATTTTTACACATTTTATTCTCTCTCTAGCTCTCTCTCCCGTCACCTCTCTCTCTCTCAAGTTCTTCATCTTCAACCTTCAAGATCTCACTCGTTTGGAGACGAAATTGGACGTTCTTGGTGTCCACGCGAAGCTCTCATCATCCTCTTTAAGGAAGTACAACCGATCTGTAGATTTGACCAACCGATTTCGAGGTATGGATGTTTAAAGGTTCGAATATTTAGGGTTTTCACTCATTTTGTTGTGGTTGTTCGATCCACACACACATACACGACCGGTTTAGGATCTTGGTGCACGAAAAACACATTTAGGCAACCTTCTAACATAAATGTCGACCCAAGGAACAACCTTACCCGGATTGGAGTTCGAAAATGGTGTTGTTGCAGGTAGGGTTCGTGGGTAAAGCTGGAAGAGAAGAGGGCAGCCGAACCATAGTGTTCAGGTCGGCCGAACCCTAAATAAGGGTGGCGAACCTTTCAAGTGGCGAACCCTTGAAGTGTGAGCGAACCTTCATGCAGCTACCGAACCATCATCTAACAGCGAACCTTAGGTTCACTGGTGCTAGCCGAGCCACCTCCGAACCCTTAGACGAACCCTACGGCTGGCGAACCCTGTTGTGTTCATGCCACAGCCGAACCCTTTCGCCCAGGTAGCAGCCGAACTCTTGTGACCTGAACGAACCTCCCATGCACGAACCGTGCATGAAGGAGGTGAACCCCCAGCGAACCTCCAGGTCCCGAGATATCCCTATCAGCCGAACCCTAAGGACAAGGTCGGCAAACCTCCTGATGTGAGTTGCACTCCACGAACCTTTGCTATTAGGTTCGCTGGATATTGGGCCAACATATTCGACGAAGGTAACTCAAGAGAATTAGGAACCATAATGTTCGATTAGGCCACAAACCATGTAACCCAAGTGACCCTAACCAGCTCCCATAACCCAATCGGCCCAACACTATGGGTAAGCCCAATTACACTTAATTCGGCCCAACCCAAATGTCTAACCCATTTTATTGAATGCAGGCCGCTTAATTACAAGGTTTAGGCCCAATAGCTTATCCTCGGTCCATATGGGTGTGTTAATCGGCCCATGCGTTGTAATGACCCAACAAAATTGAGTTTAGCTCGTTAGGAATGAAATTGGCTCTAGACTTGACTTACACATAGCTCGTTTAATTTAATTTGGCCCACATAACTTTCTAAGGCCCAATAACCTTATGAATAGGCCAAGACCACTTAAATTGATCCAATATCTAAGGTTGACCCGTTGTACGTTCAATTAAGTTAAGTATTAACCAATTGGGCCACGATGACAAGCTAGGCCTGACATAAGGCCCACAAGATCTAATCTCCAATAAAGGCCACGTTAGGGTTAAATATCGATCTAACATAGGATATTCTAGCACACTTATGGTATAAAATCATTGTAGGGGATGATCATTCATTTGGTTAAACACAAATGAATCTCCTTAAGCTAAGATATCAACATCATGAGAAGAGTACATTAGGGATGGAAAACAAGAACCTAAAGGTTATGGTTTGACTTAAATGTTAACACCTATACCTTGGGGAAATTTCAAATATTTATGACCAACCTAAATGGTTTATTTAAACCATCAAGGTTAGTTACTCAATAAGTTAACAAGAAATCGCTTGAAAACTACAAGTCTATTAATGGACACAAGAATGGCCCAATGGGTTTAATATAAGCCCATCATGTTTAACTACACTTTTCTTAAATTAATTATGCTTTTCATAAAAGAAAATAAATTATAAACCTTATCAATATAATTAAATGATTTTCCTAAATAAATGATTAACTTAAAATGTAATAAATTGAAAATGTTTTACTTAAATACTTTAAATGCTTTATGTGGGATTTGGGTTACTAATAGGTAATAGTTTAACTTAGATAGAGGAAATTCTAGAAACACACTAGTAATCTAGGACACGTAGTTGCACATCGAGACCAAACCATAGATACGACAATTCCTGTAGGTACTTATCGTATTCGAATTCTTTAAAATAACTCAGGTGCTAAAGATACTTAGGCAACAATCAAAGAGTGCGCATATCTTTTGTGGTTCATTGCACGGCAACACAGGTGAGTTCATTGCCCCTTTTCTAACATTTTTGTTTTAAAACGCGGGGCTGAGAAGCATGCGTAAACTGTTTTTATTTAAATTGGTTACTTAAATGCTTTTAAATTTATATGTTTTACATATATATAAATGTTATCCTAGACCATGTCTAGGAAGATTATATGCAGGTTTACTAACTGATTTACTTATAAATTAAGTGAATAATCAGATTTAAACTAAAAGATTTCAAGAGATCAAAACATTTCAAAAGAATCACATCAAACATTTTGACAAAACAAGTGTGGGAGTTCAAGGAATCCAACTAAACATTTTGACAAATCAAATGGGTGAATTCAATGAATCAAACGAAACATTTTGGTGAAACAGGTATGGGACTTCAACAAATCAAACAAAACAATCTTTGCAAAGACAAAATTCAATGTTCTACAAATCAAGTGTTTGTTGAACTATGAATCAAGTGTACATTTGATCAATGAATCTAGTATTCTATGATCAACGAATCAAGTACATCTTGTAACAGAATCAGACGAATCAATAAATCATTTTCAAGGGAAAGCCTGGGAAATATCAGAGATAACATACGCCAAAAACAGACGAAACATAAAATCCTGCATTTCAAGAAGTCCTAGCTAGACCGTTTGACTTGTAGGTCGTATGTTTGAGGATATTTACAGATTCCCTAACTACTAAGTACCTAGATTGACAGACTAGTCTACTCGAGTATGACCACAGGCCCCAATCATTAGGACTTAGATTTTATTAAATGTTTATTTATTTATTAAATTAAGCATTTATAACTGTTTATACAATTACTATGGTTGATCATATTGTGTGATGAACTTATGGAATCAGCATGGATTTCAAATGATTGTAATTACAGGGACAACAAACAGAGGAATCATGGGTAAATGGTAAGGTAAAAATGTCTAATTATCATTAACAACAATGTCCTATGTGGATTAGTATGTGGTGGGATGGCGTCTGGGCGGGGTTGTAGCCTTGACTCAGGGGTATGCCCTATACATAAGCATACCGATCTGGATGATACATGTGGAGTTAATGAGGTTAGGGTCTTTACCAAAGGAGGTTTTCAAATCATTTTCAAATCATTTCCAAATACTAAATTATATGAACTCACCAACCATGTGTTGACTTTATTTTTGCATGATTCTCAGGTGACAAACAGGTCAACTGAAGAGTCATTTCATTGAATTTGGTTATCTGTAGAGGACCTAACTTTTTGGGACCTGCATATTTTGAAGCATCATTATACAGTTTGTTTTTGTATATCTTGTGCAGCAACAAGATTGAAGACTTATGATGTGATAGTGGCGTTACATTGTTAAATTGTAAACTTAACTGATATAATTTAACTCTGTAATTCTATTTTATTTTAGCAAGTTTATCAATTATATATCATGTGCAATGCGAACAATCTGATCATTTCGATTATCACTCTCGATATCGCGCCCCGGGAACTTTTCGCCAGTCGGGGAAACCCGATCCTACCCCGCCGGCTCGGGGTGTGACATGTTCCGGAATGGTGACAGAATCGAATTTAATTGGAATTCGAGGAGACTTCTAGTCACAATTGAAGAACATGAAGCACTGGCTAGTTTTATGAGCAACTTGGCACATTTTCGATCACTTCGATGGGGGTAGGGATCGTAGGGCATGGGAGGATGGTAGTGGTGGTCTTTTTTCGGCTATATCAATACGTTTGCTCTGTGCAAAAGAGTGGCCCGGTCCGTATAGAGTTGTGCTGTCATGGTGTAAATGAGTTCTAATTAATGTTAATCTCTTGGCTTGGAAGGCTCTCCTTGGTCGCCTCCCAACATTGGATAATTTGGACAAAAGGGGGATTCGAGTAGTTTCTCTAAATTGTCCACTATGTCAGGTTGGTATTGAATCAACATGTCATTTATTCTTTTCTTGTTTCGTTACTATCATGATATGGCAGGGTATTTCATCTTGGTGTGGTGTGCAACCTATTTTTGCTTTTGACATCAAGGATCTTCTGAAGCTATTCATGTTTGTGGATGGGTGTTCAAAGAAACAGGAGGCATTCAAAGTTGTGGTTATGTCATCCTCGTGGGCCATTTGGATTGGAAGAAATGATGTGATCTTCAATCGTAAAAGGTGTTCCAAAGGATATTTGAAGACATAAAATCCTTGAGCTTCACTTGGGTTAAACATAGAGCAAAATGGAGATCTTTAACTTGGGAGGATTGGTGTAATTTTTCATTTTAATTTTCTCTTGTTCTTTTTCCTTTTTTTTGTATTGGGTGATTGTATTGGTGTTTAGGGGCCTTAGCATCTTGCTTGCCCTTGGTGTTTTAATGAAATTCGCCGTTAAAAAAAATGAGTTTTGGTAATATAATGTCGGCAAGTATTTTTAGTATTTCAAAAAAAAGTATAGATGTATTTTGGCTAAGTTTTCAACTTATCCTTAATTTAAATCACCACCACAAACTAAAAAAAATCATATCTACCTACTCTAATAAAGGAGTATTTTTAGGGGACACGTGTCGTGTTCTAGTTAAATCTAAACAAGTTTTTCCCGCATCTCTCTCATAATAAATACTATTAATTTTAGTAATTAACTTTTATAATTAAATATTAAAAAAAATATAATTTTTCTTCTTCAAATAATCTATCTAATATAAAATCAAAATAATTTTGTACACGTGTCCTCTTGTGATGCAATATTTCCCCGCACAAAATTTTCTCATCTTAAGTATGGTAATATTAATCAATTCTCTATAATTGATTCTTTTTTTAAATTCTATCAATGATTTTCCTTTTTTATCATTAATTCAAATTAATGATTATGCATTTCATTTTAATTTTGAAAGTTTCATTTCTATTTAGTTTTGTAACTAATCAACCTTCTTTTTATTTTCTAGGGATATCATTTTGTTTTTCAATGCAAGAACGCAAATTTTAAAGTTTTCTATTTTATTTAATTTAATGTTTATCTCATTCACTTAATTAAAGAGTTGTTTGAAATCATTAAATTGTCAATTTTAAAATATTTTTTATATTTTTACCATAATATTTTTCTATCCAAATACCCTAATGTGTATATGTATTTTCATTTTTACATGATAATAATTAATTTGGTATTTGGATCAAATTTATTAATTTCTTTATTCATTCTCAATAAAATTAACTGTATTTTCTCAATTAACTTCATTTTATAACTTAACAAACAAAAATTTATCTCACATAATCATTTTACATTTATTAAATCTTAGTTAGTAATTCGTATTATTTAATATATTTTTTTGATGGAGCCCGTGTAGTACATGAACGACTAACATAGTTTACTAATATATTAAAATTTAATAAACAATAAGAATAATTAAATTATATCTTATCCTAAATATAATTTTATAATTGTTAAATATTTGTTATTATTTAGTGTTAATGAATTATATTTTCTATTATCCAACCCGTGTAATACACGGGGTTTTAGGCTTGTAATAATTTTAAAAAAAATTAATATCTTATTAAATAATAGTCGCAATTATGCATTTTCTTCAAGTATCCAACATGACACGTTTCTACAGTTATGCAAAGGCGACTGGCCATTGACTCCAATTATTTCCGTTTGAGATTATATGATTTACTATACAATTTAATAAATATAGTTTAACACTCTTTGATCTATGTTGTAACTTGATCAGGTTAAATAAAGTTTAACGGTCTCTAACATGTGTTGTAACTTGATCATATTGTATAATCAAATATGTTAGTTTTATTTTCATTATTTTTGTTTACAATTTATAGATACAATAATGAGTGTTTATCTAGATTGTTAAATGCATGTAATATTGCATAATTATGATCGATCCCATAATACGAGTAGTACAGTGCAATACGATAAAATGTTTTAATCAAACGACTTGTATGATGTCCTATGATCCTACTATATATATACATATAGTATAATACCACACGACTGATATTATACGTATCATAAGGGGATAACATTAGATTGGATGTGAAAATTTATAAGCAATACGGCCCGTATGTTACCATACACATGTATACCTTGAAAACGTCCAAATAACTCTCTTGGGTGTGTGAAATCACAACCTTTTTTATTATGCAATTATTTTTGTTTAATATATTCTAATACTAAGTTAGTACCCCGTGCATTACACGGGTTAAATAAAGAAATATAACGATTAATTATCAATGAAAATTTAGAAAATATAAGATGATTTTTAATATAAAATACGATTGCAATTTCGTATGATTGAATATTTTAAATATTAAAATAATAATATTTACCTATATATTAAAAAACGAACGTCTAATGAATAGTAGTGTTTGGTTTTCTGAGCTTTGGCCACCACCTGATTGGCCACCACCTCACTTTAACAAAACCCTAGATTTCTCTTGCCTTGCATTTTTACCGCTGTGTCGCTGCCGTCTTCAGCCTCCGCAGGCGTCTTCAGCCTCCTCCGTCTCCGGCGAATCTCGTAAGTTAATCTATTTCTCTCTGTTCGATTCAACCGCTATGCCGCTTCCGTCTTCAGCTCTGCAGCCTCCGCAGCCTTCTTCAGCTCCGTCTCCGACGAATCTCGTAAGTATTTCTATTTCTCTCTGTTCGATTCATCTTCATCACAATCGTCTTCTTCATTTTCTCCTTTTGCAGGGCTTCGACGCTCCCCAATGGATGATCTGTCGGTGACATGTGTTTCACTCTCTCATTTTAGGGTTTCTTGGAATACTGGTTGCCTGGTTGGTATGTTTGATTCATCTTTAAGTTCCCTAATCTGGTTTATATACTTTCATTGCAGTATTAGTTCGTTTAATTGCAAAAAATTTGCAATCTTTGGGTCAGAATCAATTGGCTTATGAATTTGTGAACAGGGTGTATTTTGTCCTATTTTTCTTAATTTAGTCTCCCATCTCACTTAGGGGTTCTGTAACTTGGTGTTACGCTTTCTGATAAGCATTTTGATGTGAATTTATAGGTGATTGTAGTATGATTTTTGAGTTTTTTTTATTTTTTTTATTTTGATTGCTAGATTTTATATTGGATTTTGGACTACAATTCATTTCTTTAAGTGACTAACAGTTGGTAAATTTTAGTTACCTTGACAGAAGAAAGATATGAGATTTGGTATTACTTGATAATAAAACATGTTTGCTCTTTATTTGGTTTATTTAAACAATTTTCATTTTGTTCTCTTCCTACATGAAATTATTGTTCTAATTTTTCAAAACAATTTCTTGCAGGATTCGGTTGTTTTTGAATTGCACCAGCATCAACGAATTTTATTTCCCAGTTGTTACCATTTTGCTAGGTAATTTTTACCAGTTATGGTATTTGGTGTGATGGTTGGAAACAATTACTGGTTATCCAAAATTAAGAAATTTAACACTTAATTTAAGACCTGTACAATTAGGGTATGCTAACTGAAGGTTTGCTGCAAGCCATGTTTTTTTTTTTTGACCCGAGCACCCACTTGCATGGTAAACCCCGGGCCCCCCAATACCCGACTAACCGGGGGAACGGTTAAACCGCGGCCGCAAGCACCAGGGTCGGTGGCCTTGTGGAGAAATTGCCACCCCCATGAGTAGAATCCATGACCTCAAGGTTAACACCTCAACACAAATCATTATGGCCTAATCCTCAACACAGTTTCTCATATTTGCGATTTTGATGTTGTTCATGACATGTTTTTGCTAACTCATATTTCTACATAGATCATTATGGCCTAATCCTTTCTGAATCTTCTGTTTCAAGGTATTTAATTGATGCTATTTTTTTCTGTTTATTTGTATTGTGTTCGTCTTACTGTATCAGCAAAAGGGTTATCCTGTTTTGACATATATCTTTAGTTAGATGCAACTTATGTCAAAACAAGTATGGGTAGTTGTTACCTTTTGCAAGGTAATTTTGGCCAGTTATAGCATTTAGTGTGATGGTTGGAATTTTTTTTCATTATCTAGCCTTTTGCATGGTAATTTTGGCCAGTTGTTAGCCTTTTGCAATGTAATTTTAAGGAGTTTTAGTTGCTTACATAATATGTTGGTGACAATTGGTGAATGACATCTGTTAAACTTTTTTATAGAACTTAATTTTTTTTTTCTAAATTCTTCATATTTTATTTTGTAGTTCAAAACTTGAAGGAGATCGGCAGACTCACTGATAACGTAAGCTCCTCTTGTAATTTGACTTTTGATTTATCAAATATGTGTTTACTACAACGACAATCATAAGTTATTTTTTGCATGATAACATCAAATCTTTTTCTCTATGTGATTCTTGGGTTTACATCCGCTACCCCAAACTTGACTGATCGATTGCAAAAATGCACTTATGTTGATGTTATTAATCTAAAGTGACACGAATCCTCCGCCGCAACGCGCGGCCGGGATAAACCTAGTTATTTATTTAAACACCAAATTTTTTTTGAAGTTTGTTTTTCTTTAAACATTGTGTTTCAAATAATTGTTTTTGAAAATTTTATAATTTTATAATTCTTTTTAAAAAAATTTTTGTTTTTAATATTAATACATTTTAATGTGTAAAAAATCTTTTTAATTTTAAAAATGTATAAAAAATATATTTAATATTAGATGAACTAGGATAGCTCCCTGTGTATCACACGGGTTGAATAAAAATATATAAAATATTTATTAATAAAAATTTCAAAACATCTTAAAGGGTTTATTTATATAAAATACAATTGAAATTGAATATGAGTTAAAACATTAAATAATAATATTATTTTTTTTTACACATTTGTTATTAAAGTTTGTTTTTTTACACTTTCATTTTAAAAAATCTGGTTTAAAAAAATACATTTTTTACAAAATATAGTTTAATATTTGTGTATTATATGAGTTAAAATTTATTTTTAATTGAAATATAATTTGAATATATTTTTTAATATGTATGCATTTAATAGGAGAGAGAAGCGGGAAAGTTATTGTGAAAATGTTTAAAATTGTGACAAGTGTCCACTTTTATCTTTATTTATTAATATAGATAGATTTAATAGAAGAGAGATGAGGGAAATGAAGGTTGAAATACTATGAAAACATGTCATGTGCCACTAAAAACTTTGATTTATTAGTATAGGTAGTATCATTGACATCTTTGACGTTTGAAAACTTAAAATGCAAATAACACTAAATAAATTGCTTTCAGAAATAGTAGAATCATCAAAATTGATGGTTTGGTAGATCTCTCATTCTCTCTACCATTGTTATAAAATCATTAGGCGCTAGTCGGCCGGTGAGGTATCGCCTATGGATTAATTGGCGGCAGACGGATTGGAATTTTTGTATGTGTTTTTACAAATATATATTATATACACACACAAATATCAATAATTCAATATAATACTTCAAATAATTTAAAAAATAAACTTAGACATATTAAGGCCTTGTTTAGGATTTCATCTAAGAATGACTTATTGACTTATTAGTTTTTTCAAAAAGCCAATAAGTTAATAAGTTGATTGACAAATTTAAAAGAACTTTTGAAAATGACTTTTCGTAAAAGGGTAATAAGTTTTTTTCAAAAGCTAAAAGTCAAAACTTTTCAAAATTACTTATGACTTATTGACATAAAATTACAAATCTACTCCACTCTTTACCTTTTACACAATACCCTTAAAATGATGTCAATAAAAAAATGTTCTTTCTGGCCATTTTTAAAAATTCATTTTGGAAAAGCTAATCCAAACACATTTTTAAAACCTTCATTTCAAAAAGTCATAAGTTAATAAATATCACACCCCCACCTCTCGTCACCTGTTGATGATGTCACTGAAACGGTTGCGGAAGCATAGTGGTGATGTCTCAGAGATAAGGTGTGACTTACTTGATCCGATATCACAAGCACACAGATTAACTTAAAAGAAATACATTACTAGGATCGTCATTACAATTAATAATATAGTTTACAAACTAAGTTTATTACATAACAGCTTATTTCATTACAACTTATGAAGTGCATCCTCACCCGGGGGTCACTGTTTTCCTGCAAAAAAGTTTAAGTTTGAAACGTCAGCACAAAGCTGGTGAGATCATACAGTTCAAATTCCACAATATGATATGTTATACAAGTTCTCAAAATGTTCTGTTCAAGAAAACCATGGGACCCGTATCTAGTTCCTTTCGAACTGTTCTGTTCTTGTTCTATAAAGATACTACCCGTCGGTACATATCTTAGTGCCTCATTGTCTTAATGTCTATCACCACATTAAGAAGTTCTGGAAACAGATAACAAACATTTACACCAAGGGGAGTTGCAAGCTCCCGGCAAATGGGTTGTCAGCCAATAGTACTATCAATGTTTTCTGCATTTATTTATATTTAGAGGTAGCAGAATATCTCAAACTGATAATAGGGAGGTGATTCTGCATTTATTTATATTTAATGAGTTATTTAGGTTTTAATAATCTGATTAGATCTTTCTGAACGTTCAATGTCAAAGACATTGCTTTAGAGGTCATCAAACTGAGATTAGTTATATAATTGGTTAATTTTGATGTTGTATCATACAATGTATGATAATGTAGGAACCTACATTGAATTAGATTCCTAATACAAGGTTGATGACACTCTTGATTAATCAAAATAATCTAGGATTAACCAAATAGTTAATGTTGTTGATTATAATGCTAAAACAGTTTCTAGATGATTTAATGGCTTAGGAATGATTAATCCTTGTTATTGATTACCCAAATATCATGAAATATCACAATGTAGCATTAGGATAGGTGTAATAACCATGTTTAACATACTAATCTGACTGTAATCATAAACATCAGATAATCATTCCAATGAGTATGTTAATGGTTGTGATTAGTTTGAAACACTTGGATTCAACCTTGCATTTCAAAGATTAATCAAACTAATCTCCTACATTATCATAATAAAATGGTTTAAACCATTATAATCATGGGTATGATTTCATGCAAACCGGGCATTACAACGGATCAAAACAAGGATTTATCCGTTAAAACATCGTGTTCTTTGTTTATAATCAATCCTAGCCATCATCTAGGCAATAATCAACAATCCCAACTATGTCATTACGTTCAAAATCAAGATCTAATCAATCTAAGTCAAACTAGAAAGTTAAAACGAATCATTACCAAAACAGACGGATTTCTGCGGGTAAAACAATGATCAATACTTGTAAACACGTTCCCTAGCTTCAAATATACGATCTGATGGGCTTAGAATTGAGTTTTGGGTGTAGAAATTCGACTTTTGTTCGTCTGGTGCGAAGAGAGTTCGAGAGAGTTAAAAAATATAAATTCTGCATGCAATCTGATGAAGAAGATCAAATTATTCCACTGCCTCATCCGTCGCGTACCGCGACGAGGAACCAAAGAAGGCTTCGCATACCGCGAAGAAATACGGAGAATCTCAGATATTTTTCATGCATCGCGTACCGCGGAGAACCCTCATCCTAGCTTTCGCATACCGCGACGAGTCCATGAGTTCAATACTTAGAAATTTTTCTTCGTTTTTCGATTCCGGGCACTCCCGAAATCCGTTTCGCAAACGGTTTTGCCCACGTTCATCATTTCTCGTATACTATTGATCTGTAATAATTACAATTATTAATTCAACATGGATTTCTAGAACGATCAAAAGTGCTCACATCATCAATGACATGATTTGTCAACTGCAATTGTCACAGTCTCCTCCTGTTATAGAAATTTCGTCCCGAAATTTAATGAAGACTTACATAATGACAATAGTTTATGAGAATAGATGTGGGTATTTTGCTTTCATTCGATCTTCACGTTCCCACGTATACTCGGGTCCACGTTGCGAGATCCATCGAACTTTAACAATTGGTATGCGACTACGTTTTAGTACTTTCATTTCTCGAGCCATTACCTCTACTGGTTCTTCACTGAACTGAAGTTTTTCATCAATATGAATCTCTTCTAGAGGTACAATTAATGATTCATCAGTTAGGCACTTTTTCAGATTGGATACGTGAAAAACATTATGAATGTTACTAAGTTCGAGAGGTAACTCAACTCTATAGGCTACTGATCCAATTCGTTCAATAATTTTGAATGGTCCTACAAATCTTGGTGAAAGCTTACCTCTCTTCCCAAATCTGAAAATACCTTTCCAGGGTGATACTTTCAACATAACCCGATCACCTACTTAGAATAATCCTCTCGGATGGGTAGGAAATGCGCAGATTTAGTAAGGCGATCAACAATAACCCATATAGAGTCATGATTACGTGATGTTCTGGATAATTTAGTGATGAAATCCATAGAGATCTAATCCCATTTCCACATGGGAATCTCAGGTTGTTGCAATAACCCAGAAGGTCGTTGATGTTCAGCCTTAACTTTGAGACATGTTAAGCATCGATCCACGTATTTGGCTATATGTTTCTTCATTCCAGGCCACCAATAAAAATCTCTAAGATCTTTGTACATTTTATCAGCACCTGGGTGAATAGAATACCTGGATTTGTGCGCCTCATCCAAGATGATTGTTCTAGAGTTACCGAATAAAGGAACCCAAATTCGGCTTTTGAAATACAGCACTTCGTCAGCTTTCGTTTCGAGTTTCTTGTCTAATCCCCTCAGTCCCTCAGCAGAATAGTTCGTTGCTTGTAAAGCTTGTTGCTGAGCTTCTTTAATATGAGGAATTAGACTAGTTTGAATAGTCATCCCTAACGCTTTCACACGTAAAGGTTTGACTCGTTCCTTACGACTCAAGGCATCGGCTACGACATTCGCTTTACCTGGATGATAACGAATTTCACAGTCATAGTCATTTAAGAGTTCTACCCACCGCCTCTGTCGCATGTTCAACATTTTCTGATCTAGAATGTGTTGAAGACTTTTATGATCAGTGTATATAATACACTTGATTCCGTATAGATAGTGTCTCTAAATCTTGAGTGCAAACACCACTGCACCAAGTTCTAGATCATGAGTGGTATAGTTCTTCTCATGTACTTTCAGTTGTCGAGAAGCGTAAGCAATTACCTTATCATTCTGCATTAAAACACACCCAAGACCTTGACAAGAAGCATCACAGTACACTGTGAAATTATCAGTACCTTCCGGTAGTGCCAAGATAGGTGCGTTGCAGAGTTTGTGTTTCAACAGTTGGAATGCCTCCTCCTTTTGGGAACCCCATATAAACGGTTGATTTTTCTGTGTCAATGTAGTCAGTGGCAAGGCTATCTTTGAAAAGTTCTTAATGAATCGGCGATAATAACCTGCCAGCCCTAAAAATTGACGTATTTCAGTCGGGGTTCGTGGTGTTTCCCATTGTTTCACCGCTTGTATCTTACTGGGATCCACTTGAATACCGTTCTTATTTACAACATGCCCAAGAAATTGAACTTCTCGTAACCAAAATTCACACTTCGAGAATTTGGCATATAGTTGTTCACGTGCTAGAAGTTCTAAGATTAGTTTCAAGTGTTGAGCATGTTCTTGTTGATTCCGAGAATAAATGAGAATATCATCAATAAACACAATCACAAATTTATCCAGATAAGGTCTACATACTCGATTCATCAGATCCATGAAAACTGCAGGTGCATTGGTTAAACCAAACGAAATTACTAAAAATTCATAATGCCCGTATCGAGTTCTAAAAGCAGTTTTAGGAACATCATCATCATCATGAATTCGTAACTAATGATATCCAGATCTTAATTCGATTTTTGAAAAATATGTAGCACCTTGCAATTGATCAAACAGATCATCGATACGAGGTAGTGGATAACGGTTCTTGATTGTCAGTTTATTGAGTTCCCGGTAGTCAATACACATCCTGAACGAACCATCCTTCTTTTTCACAAATAGAATTGGTGCTCCCCAGGGTGAGAAACTAGGTCTAATAAAACCTTTATCTAGAAGTTCCTGTAATTGACCTGAAAGTTCTTGCATTTCTGATGGCGCAAGCCGATACGGGGCTTTAGCAACAGGTGCTGCGACTGGAATCAAGTCAATACGAAATTCAACTTGTCCCAATGGGGAATCCTGATATGTCCTCAGGAAATACTTCAGGAAAATCTTTGACTACTGGAATGTCTGTGATTTGTTTGAGTGGAGACTTGTGCTCAGTCACGTGTGCCAGGAAAGCATAACATCCTTTCCTTAAGAATTTCTGAGCTCGCATACAAGAAATGATACCAAGTTTCCTACCAGCTCATTCTCCTTGAACTATCAGTGTATTACCATCAGATAATGGAATACGGATCATCTTGTTTTGACATACAACTTCCGCTTGGTTATCAGAAAGCCAGTCCATACCGACCACAACATCAAAGCTTCCAAGCTCAATAGGAAGTAAATTAATATTGAAAAGATGATCATTCAAATTCAAGGAACATCCTTGAATAACACTGTTTGTTTTGATTAACTTGCCATTAGCAAGTTCAATGACATAAGGAGTTTCTAGATTTACCGTAGGCAATGAAAGTAATGATTCAAATTCAGGAGAGATAAAACTCTTATCTGCCCCTGTATCAAACAGAAGTGATGCGTAAAGATTATTAAGAGGAAACGTACCAGTGACAATATTTGCATCATGCCTTGCCTCAGCTGCACCAATCTGAAAAGCTCTCCCTCTAGCTTCATTCCCTGGATTGGTGTTATTGTTCGGACAATTCCTCATAAGATGGTCAGGACTTCCACACTTGAAACATGACCGATTGTTCTGAGTGGTTTGTTGTGGTGCTGGGTTCTGTGGTTGAGCAGGAAAGTTGCAATATCTAGCATAGTGTCCCACTCGGTTACAGTTCAAGCAAACAGGACACGGTCCTGTGTGATGCAATGGACACTTATTGCATTTGGGCGCCTGCCCAGTATAAGTTTTCCTCTCGGGAATAGCAGCACCATAGTTTTTCACAGTTGGCTTGCTCTGGCTAGTCTCAGCCGGAGCTTTTGCCTTGGTTTTGCCAAACCACTTTCGTTTAGTACCTTTAGAAACACTAGAGGTACCGATATCACTACGGCTCACCGCCGTCTGAGTTTTCAGGGACAGAGTACCACTCCTTACCGCCTCATTGGTAAGCTTAGTGGTCAAAAGAATTGTATGTTTCAAAGTTGTAGGTTCAGCTGCAGTCACCATTCCCCAAATCTGGGGAATCAAACCCTTAATGTACTTCTCGACCAAAGCTGCTTCCGTAGGAAACATATCGGGAAGTAAGCAAGTAAGTTCGTGAAACCGATCGGTGTAAGCTAAACAATCAGCACCGATCATAGAATGATTTCAGAATTCCTCCTAGAGTTTTTGAATTTCAGTAATTGGGCAATATTCTGATCTAATCAGAATTTTAAAATCGTTCCAGCCCATCGAGTCGACTGTAACTGTGCCCAAAGTCTTAGCCTGGGTATTCCACCAGGTTAAAGCTGAATCTTTTTAAAGAACAGGCAGCATAAGACACCTTATGCTACTCCAAACACTGGCTGATTTTAAGTTTGGTTTCCATCTCCTCAATCCACCTTAAAAGACCAGCCGCTCCTTCTTTGCCTGTGAAAGCAGGAGGGTTGCAGGAAGCAAAATACTTATAAGTACATCCCTGTCGTGGTGGATCAGGTGCAGTTGTAGTTGTACCGGTGGTCTGATGAGTTTCGGTGTGTCCACCAGTGACATTTTGTTCAACATGACCCCCACCAGAACCCGAAGTATTGTGTTGTTGGTGTGGCATTACGATACCAACGGCAGATAGCTGTTCTTTCACTATTCGTGCTATCATCTCTTCGTTCAATACCGATCCACTAGGAGCTGTCGGTGGAACCATGTTCTGGTTTGGGTCAACGGGTGGAACAGTGTTCGTCTCCAGATTAACACGCGGATCCGGATTCGATTCTACGTTCATAAGCGGAACTTGTTCCGATTCAGGGTTAGCATTATTCCTGCCAGCTTTCTTGGCTGGTCGACCTCGTTTTGGAGCCATCGTTTTGCTCACATGCAGACAAACTCAGGTCAGTTCAAGAACAATAATTAAATAACCCTTGTTCATTCACATAAATTCAATCATATTCAGTTACACTGAAATTTATATTGAAATGTGATTATAAAAGCAAAGTATAACTACATTGACATAGTTCAGATATGTTTTCAATACACACAGATCACACAGATGTTCGTAGTTACACTCAGTCCTGTTAATTCAAAAACATGTTAAAATATTTCATATCTCACAGTACTGTGATATAATTATGTTATTACCCATGTTTTTGATATTTTAACATACATGACATTAATAAGTTCTCACATTGATATGTTTTCACGTTGATATGTTCTCACAGTGATAAGTTCTCACAATGATATGTTCTCATACAGATATGTTCTCACACAGAATTGTTCACATAGTTCTATAATACGTTGCCACACAGGCAATAGATATGTTCTCACACAGAATTGTTCTCACAGTGATATGATACATTGCCACACTGGCAATAGATATGTTCTCACGTTGATATGTTCTCACAGTGATAAGTTCTCACAATGATATGTTCTCATACAGATATATTCTCACACAGAATTGTTCACACAGTTCTATGATACGTTGCCACACAGGCAATAGATATGTTCTCACACAGAATTGTTCTCACAGTGATATGATACATTGCCACACTGGCAATAGATATGTTCTCACGTTGATATGTTCTCACACAGTTCTAATTATAGTTCAACAAGTTTGCTAGAAAAACATAGTTCACACAAATAGCGCATTACACAGGCAGATATACAAAAGCAACCATTTTATTACATTACTATCATCGTTTTGTACAGACTACCAAACATCACAAAACATTCCAACCCCATACTACATTCCATTCTCAAAGTATCCGCATAATGGTGATGATATTTACAATGAGGGTCCCCAAAATAACTAACTGAACATTCTCATCGTATAAAATACGATAAGCAAGAAAATATCATGGCTACAACCGCCATGATCATGGCCAGGACTATCATCCTGGTCTCTAAGCTAACCGCCCTTAACCATAATACAAACTCTCTCACCCGCTCTATACCTGCTCTCACTAACTCTACCTGCTGCCAAAATGCAGCAACAATCCTCTGTCTCCACGTCCTGCAAAGACGCTCCTCCACATTCGTCCTCCAAGCCTGGGTGTCAATAACCATAAGATTCACATGCTTCATCAAAGTCAGGTGTGAAGTGAGGATCTCCAGTACGGTGGCACGGGTATCCTCAAGGGTAGTCTGGTGTTGGTGTAGGTCTTGTCTCAGGCCCTGCAGGTCTTGAGAGACCTGCTGCATCTGGGCCCGCAGCTCGGCTTGGTGGGAGGATTCTCCCATCTCATGAACAGTCTGAGGCTCATCCCGCGGAGCCATCTAGTGTCGTGGGGCAGCCCCGCGGTCTTGCGGGCCTGTCCCCGTGTGACAATCCGACTTTTCACACTAACTTTGTTAAACGGGAGTTGGTGCTAACTAAGGCCCAATAAGACCAATGAAGGTCCAACAGGCCCAACAAGGACAATCAAGGCCTAATAAGGCCAATGAAGGCCCAACAAGGTTAATGAAGGCCCAGTAAAGTCAAAGAAGATTCAGTGAAGCCTGTGAAGGTCCAACAAGACAAGTTAGGCCCAATAATACCAATAAAGGCTCAACAAGGCCAATGAAGGCCCAATAAGGTTAATGGAGGCCCAACAAGATCAATTAGGCCCAACATAGCCGATGTAGGCCCACAAAGCCAAGAGAAGCCCAATAAGGCCCAATAAATTCAAGTGAGGCCCAATGTGAACAAAGTAGGCCCAGGGAAGATCAAGGTAGGCCCAAGAAGGCCCAGTGAGGCCCAATGGTATTTAAGAAGTCCAATTGAGTAAATTTAGTCCAACAATGAGTTTAAGGAATTAATTAGTGACAATTCGATATTGTCGGGTTAGATCCGTTAACAAGAAATTGCAGAAATGATTTTGATGATTAAAAATTCAAATTAGAAGGTTTAAGTTTGAATATAATAGAGTAGAATACACTTAGGTTATAAGAAAGTGATTTATGATTAGATAAATGATACAATTTTGACTAGGAAAGTCAAAATTCGTCTAAGAAGGTTGGGGGAGTTCGGAAATCTCATCAATAGGCAGTTGCAATCGAATTAAACCTGTATTAATCAGTATCTAAATGATTATTAACGGTTATCAAGTATTATTAACCTCATAATGATCGAATTTAAGGACTAATGGCACCCAAAAGGTTGTAACCGTAGCTCTAGTTATCAAACTCTCAGAATTCGACAACATCTCACACAATTGAGTATTCCTTCATATCAGTCGGCATCCTTAGAAGTGATTTCAAGCAACAATTCGATCGGGGAAACTTCGGTTTGAAGAATCAATCTTGAAGGGGGCCGAACATAGGGCTAAAAGCCGATCTTTATCAATTCGTCCACAAATCAAGTAAGTTTTAGTTTCTAAACTTTCTAAACATGCCGATTAAACTTAACCATATGTTAATTCGGGGCTTCAATATCGAATTGTTCAAGATCGGTAGCTAGGGTTCATCATTGTGAATGTTTTGGGGGTTTTTAACAAAACAGGTTTGCAAATCAAATTAGATTATATAGGTAGCTTCGGAATTGATTGTTAAACGAAATCCATATGTCAATTTAAACATATTATAACGAATTGATTGATTTCGGGTGTTAGGGTTCTAAGTCTAAACGATTTTGGGGGTTGTTAATTAAACCGGTTTAAAAATCAAATTAATGGGCATAGGCATTTTCAGAAACCCTCGATCAAGCTAAGGCATATTCTAATTTCATGAAACGATCACGAATCGATTGAGTTCTAGTTCTAGGTTTGCTCGGGTTAAACGAATTGGAGATTTTGATCTAATCAGATGGGATAATCAAATTGTCATATACAGAGTAAGTCGAAATCATGTGTGGAATGAAAACCCTATGATTTTAGGTTCAATCAGGTTCGAAATCGGGTTCAATTGAGTATGGTTTGCTTCGGCTATAATATCTAAGAGGAATTAGATTGAATGAATGGTTAAAACAATTTTATTCTGGGTTTCTAATGCAAATGAATGGACAGATGAGATGGTAGTGTGCGTGGATTATGAGTCGAGGGTCGCGGGTTCGAGTCCCGGCCCAACCATTTTGGGTTTTTAAAAGCATTTTTAGTATTTTTAGCATAACTTCCACATACGAACTCCGATTAAGTCCGTTCAAGTTGCGTTGGAACCGTAACGAGAATACGAACGTGTTAGGATGATAAAATTCATATTTTAATCCGAACACGAAATCGCGTATAATTACGCTTAATTAAATAAAATCAAATGTGATTTTATTTAAACGATTTCAAAAGCACGCGTACTTCCGTATGCCAAATTATCACACTTTAACATACGTATGTTGATACGTATGTGATTTTAAGCACAAAACGATTATTCGAATAACAATAGGTTATTGTTTAAATCACAGATTTTTCGTAGAGGATTTCTACGCGAGTTCACACATATTTGATCATTCTACTATTATCAAAGGTGCGTACACGGCCCCTTTCTTATTTTAAACTGTTTTGGGGGAGAAAACATGTGCAACAAACTGATTTTTAGATACATAACACTTGCATGAGTTATCTGTTTACATTATGTGAAAACATATCAACTTGAAAGTCCTTACACACCTCGAACCGTTTAGTTTGCTGTAATGCAAAGCGTGGTAGTTGGAAATAGATCTATTAGGTTTGACAAACCTCACCTGGTAGATGGGATCTACGCAGGTGTTTGACTGACCAAACACATTCTTTTACTATTGTTGTGATAGACAATAGTGGCAAGGCGAAAACATGCTATAGCATGGCAACTAGTCAGCTTCGGTGTCGAACACGTATGTAAATAGTTATATGACTAGCTATCATGACTGTGCAATTGTGATTATGTTATCTACAACTTGTTATTCAAACTGATGTTTTGAACACTATGATTACTTAAAACCTGTGTTATGCACCAACCTTTGTGTTGACTTGATTTGCATGTTTTCTCAGGACGCTAAGGCGCGCGTAACAGCTGGCATGGACTAGGAAGATAGAGTCTCATGCATTTCTTTCATTTTGATTATTTAAACTTGAATATTTAAGTACTTGAATTGTAATGTTTGATTTACAACTGTTTATGGTTTTAAACGCTTCCGCACTTTTTGTAAACTCTGGTTAATATGTTTGTTTTAAAGACCAGCGTATGTTTTTGAAATTCATATAGAGGTCTTCGCTATGTCTAATGATCTGAGATCCTGGTTTGTCACGTTCCCAAACGGTATGATTCCGTTAGTTGAAATTGGGGGTGTGACAGATTGGTATCAGAGACATTGGTTATAGCGAACTAGGTTTGCATTTGTAGGCCTAGACTATGACTGTTAGACATTAGACACACATGTTTACACATACTGCTTAGAAATTACATATGACATTATGTAATTGACTTGCTTACGTATTCCATGGCACTGCACTTACATATGATATTATGTAACAGGCATGGCTTCATCATCAGTCCCATACATTATCCTTGATGATTCAGAGGACGAGGAGCCGATGGTTCCGGCACCACCATCATCACCACCACCACCCATTCCATCACCACCACCATATGAGATGGAGGACTCCGATCCAGAGGAGGATCCGGAGGAAGACCCAGAGGAGGATCCTGATGAGGATCCAGAAGAGGATCCAGACGAGGATCCAGTTGAGGACCCGGATGAGGATCCGGTGGAGGCACCATGGGTGAATACCCAGGGACTCTATGCTGCAGGACCATCTACACATCCACCACCCGTACTGGACGCTCCTGAGCCTAAGAGGCGAAGGACAGACGCAGAGGAGATCGCCAAGTTGCGCGAGGACGTGGATACAGCAGAGGAGAAGCTCTATCAGAGATCTCAGGAGTTATGGGATGCCATTGAGAGGCAAGATGAGCTTGCCCATCTAGTTCATGACATGCGGGATGAGATGGTGAACATGATTGGTCGTTTAGAGGAGTCAGAGAACCGAGCTGAGATCTTGGAGGGCAGGATTGAAGCTTTGGAGGACTTAGTAGTAGTTGAGCATGAGGAACAGGACGAGGATGAGGAGGAGGAACCAGCACCAGTTGCTGAGTCCGATCCTGAATCCTCCGTCGAGGACGACTGATTACTTTCTTTTCTTTCTTGTTTTATTTAAACTTATTAGGAACGGGTTGTGTTCCTACATTAGTAGTTTGAAATTTTGTATTTCATTTCAAAAGTATTGTACTCAAAGAAGTTTCTATTTATGGAAGAATTATTGTTTGTTTCCAACACCTGTGTTGAATATATTACATGTTGTGTTTGTTGTTTTACTTACACATGTCACATTAGATTTTGACTTCGTGCTAACATTTCTTGTAAATAGGAACTAATGGCTGAGGGAAATGTTCATATGACTGTTGCTGAGCTCAACGAGCTAATTAACAACAGAGTCGCAGAGGCTATTGCACAGTATGCTCAGACACACAACACAGGACCACAGGGTCCAGCTGGGGGATTGGTTAATCCACAAGTTTGCACATTCAAGATGTTCTTGGACTGCAAACCTCACAACTTCAAAGGGTCGGAGGGGGCTATAGGACTTCTCCGCTGGATTGAAAAAGCAGAGTCTGTGTTCGAAATGTGCAACTGCCCGGATGACAGCAAAGTGAAATTTGCTACTGGAACTTTGGAGGGTCCAGCCCTGACATGGTGGAACTCCAATGTTCAGACCCTGGGGTTGGGTGAAGCAAATGCATTGACTTGGAACAACTTCAAAACCTTGCTACAAGAGGAGTATTGTCCTCGTAGTGAAATGCAGAAGTTGGAGGAAGAGTATTGGCACCTCAAGATGGAGGGGTCAAACATTGAGGAATATACGACCAGATCGCATGAACTGGCCAGACTGCTTCCACATATGGCTACTCCGGCCAGTAAGTGGATTGAACGGTATATTGGAGGACTAGTGCCTCAGATTCAAGGGTTGGTGACTTCAGCGAATCCCACCACCATCCAACAAGCTGTTCGTCTAGCACATCAGCTTACTGATCAGGCAGTGTTGCAAGGGACCCTGCCTAAGCGAACATCTGCTACCAAGGTAGGAGATCACAAGAGAAAATGGGATAGTAACAACTTCAAGGGCAACAACCAACAATCACATCAGCAAAACAGGAAACAAGACTCAAACAAGTCTTATCATGGTTCAAGCAGTGGCCAACAATCATTATCACCGGGGGGCTATATTGGTAAGCACCCCAAGTGTAACAAGTGTGGTTACCATCATGCGGGTAACCAATGTGATAGAGCTAAGTGCCAGAGGTGTGGCAAGGTTGGGCATGCGGCTAAGGATTGTCGCGGAGAGCTGCAGAACCATAACAACAACCAGAACAATAATCAAAACAACGCGCAGAAAGGTTGTTTTGAGTGCGGCAAGATGGGCCATTTCAAGAAAGATTGCCCACAACTTAAGAAAGGAGGGGACAATAATGGTAATGGTAATGGGAATGGCAACGGTAATGGCACCAACAACAACAACAACAACAACAACAATAATAACAACAACAACGGTGCTAGAGGCAGGGCGTTCGTGATTGGAGGACGTCAAGCGCGGGAGGATCCCAACATCGTTACGGGTACGTTCCTCTTAAATAATCACTATGCCTCTATGTTATTTGACACTGGTGCCGACCGGAGTTTTGTATCTAGTTCACTTGCTAAGTCACTAGATGTTAGTCCCACTGCCTTAGATAGTCCCTATACTGTGGAGTTAGCTGATGGTAAATTGATTGTAGTAGAAAACATTTATAAGGGATGTATCCTTGATTTGATGGGTCAGACATTAGAGATTGATTTTATGCCTATTGCCTTAGGCAGTTTTGATATAGTTATTGGCATGGACTGGTTGTCCAAAAACCAGGCTGAAATTATATGCCATGAAAAGATTGTTCGCATACCTCTTCCGCAGGGAGAGACATTATATGTACAAGGCGAGAAGAGCAGTACGCCACTGCGTCTCATATCTTGTATGAAAGCACACAAATGTCTGCGGAAAGGTCATACGGCAGTTATAGCACTGATAACTGAAAAGCCAGTAGCTGAGAAGAAACTTGAAGATATACCTATAGTTTGTGAATTTCCGGAGGTATTTCCAGAAGACTTGCCGGGATTACCGCCTGTGAGACAGGTGGAATTCCGAATCGATCTTACACCAGACGCAGCACCGATAGCTAGGGCGCCTTATCGACTTGCACCGTCAGAAATGCAAGAGTTATCCACACAATTGCAAGAGTTGTTGGATAAAGGCTTTATACGACCTAGTTTTTCACCGTGGGGAGCTCCAGTATTGTTTGTAAAGAAGAAGGACGGAACTTTTCGTATGTGTATCGATTACCGGGAGTTGAATAAGGTTACTATCAAGAACCGGTATCCGTTACCCAGGATTGACGATCTGTTCGATCAATTGCAAGGTTCGAGTTACTACTCGAAGATTGATCTCAGGTCGGGTTATCATCAACTAAGAGTCCAGGAGGAGGATATTCCGAAGACAGCATTTAGAACACGATATGGCCATTATGAGTTCTTGGTCATGCCATTTGGGTTGACAAACGCTCCAGCTGTATTCATGGATCTCATGAATCGTGTTTGTAAACCTTATCTTGACAAGTTTGTCATTGTTTTCATCGATGACATTCTCATCTATTCAAAGTCTGAGGAGGAGCATGCTGAACATCTTCGATTACTGTTAGAGCTATTGAAACAGGAACAACTGTACGCTAAGTTCTCGAAATGTGATTTTTGGATGCGAGAAGTACAGTTTTTGGGGCATATTGTTAATGAAAAGGGTATACATGTTGATCCAGCGAAGATTGAAGCGATTAAGAATTGGGAAGCGCCAAAGACCCCTACCGAGGTACGACAATTCCTTGGTTTGGCGGGTTATTATCGACGATTCATTGAAGGTTTCTCAAAGATCGCTCAACCACTTACAGCTCTGACGCACAAGGGAACAAAGTATAACTGGACGGATAAACAGGAGGCTGCATTCCAGTTATTGAAACAGAAGCTTTGCAGCGCACCGATTCTGTCCTTACCGGAAGGAACGGAAGACTTTGCGGTGTATTGTGACGCATCTGGACAGGGTTTGGGATGTGTGTTGATGCAACGGGATAAAGTGATCGCTTATGCTTCCAGACAACTAAGAACACACGAAAAGAATTACACTACTCATGACTTGGAGTTAGGAGCAGTGGTTTTTGCTTTGAAGATTTGGAGGCATTATCTGTATGGAACTAAGTGTACTATTTATACTGATCATAAGAGTTTGCAACATATCTTTGATCAGAAGGAACTCAATATGAGACAACGACGATGGGTTGAGTTGTTGAACGATTATGAGTGTGCGATTAAGTATCACCCGGGAAAGGCTAATGTCGTAGCCGATGCTTTGAGCAGAAAAGATACAACGGGAACAAGACGGGTTCGCGCACTTATGATGACGATACATACTGACTTACCTGACAAGGTACATAGTGCTCAGATTGAGGCTTTGAAAGCGGAAAACTTAGTACCGGAATCTTTACGAGGAATGGAAGAACAATTGAATGTTAAATCTGATGGAATTCGTTATTTCATTGATAGAATGTGGATACCTTTATATGGAGGTTTAAGGGAACTCGTGATGGACGAAGCACACAAGTCTAGATATTCAGTCCATCCGGGATCAGACAAGATGTACCATGATTTGAAGGCACTGTATTGGTGGCCTCACATGAAAGCTGATATTGCTAAGTACGTTAGCAAATGTTTGACTTGTTCGAAAGTCAAAGTTGAATATCAGAAACCATCTGGTTTACTGCAACAACCAGAGATACCGATGTGGAAGTGGGAACAGATTTCGATGGATTTTATTACTAAGTTACCCCGTACACCGAGTGGTTGTGATACGATATGGGTAATTGTCGATCGATTAACGAAATCTGCACACTTCTTAGCAATCAAAGAAACTGATAAGATGGAGAAACTGACTCGCATTTACATCAAGGAAGTAGTAGCACGGCATGGTGTGCCAATATCTATCATATCAGATAGGGATGCCCGGTTTACTTCCAATTTTTGGAAATCTCTTCATAAGTCATTGGGGACTCGCTTGGATATGAGTACCGCTTATCACCCACAGACCGACGGTCAAAGTGAACGAACGATTCAAACGCTCGAGGATATGTTACGAGCTTGTGTAATTGACTTTGGTGACAGTTGGGAGAATCATTTACCGTTGGTGGAATTCTCTTACAACAACAGTTATCATACAAGTATTCAAGCAGCACCGTTTGAAGCTTTGTATGGTCGCAAATGTCGTTCACCAGTTTGCTGGGCTGAAATTGGTGACAGTCAGTTAACAGGTCCTGAACTGGTGCACGAAACAACAGAGAAGATAGTTCAAATCCGGAACCGTATGGCAGCGGCTCGGGATCGCCAGAAGAGTTATGCAGATAAACGTCGCAAGCCGTTGGAATTTCAAGTAGGAGACCGAGCTCTTCTAAAGGTATCACCTTGGAAAGGTGTGATACGATTCGGCAAGCGCGGGAAGCTTAGTCCACGTTACGTAGGACCTTTTGAGATTCTGAAAAGGATTGGTCCGGTTGCGTACCAACTCAAACTACCGGAAGAACTCAGTGGAGTTCATGATGTCTTTCATGTGTCGAATTTAAAGAAATGTCTTTCTGATGAGACATTGATTGTACCGTTGGAAGAAATACAAATAGATGAACAACTGCGATTCATTGAAGAACCAGCGGAAATCATGGACCGAGAGGTCAAACAACTGAAGCAAAGCAAGATTCCAATAGTTAAGGTCCGATGGAATTCAAGACGGGGTCCTGAATTCACATGGGAACGAGAAGATCAAATGATGAAGAAATATCCTCATCTATTCAAGACATCTACTGCTAACACTGAGAGCGCACGTTAAATTTCGGGACGAAATTTCCTTCAACAAGGGGATGACGTGATGCTTTCACACATCAACACTGCAAATTTCAAACTGTAAGCACAAACGTTTTATTTATTCAATTGATTTTGTTATAGATATTTGTGCTACATTACATTTTATATGTTTTATGTGCTACATTTCATATGTTACATGTTATGGTAGTACATACACGATTGGTTACATACATTTTGCTATGTGCGGGGTTGCATAGTACATTGGTTACATACACTTTGCTATGTGCGGGGTTACATAGTACAAACAGTTTCAGACACTCACTAGGTGTGAGGCTACACAACACAGTATGATCAAACACAAACAGTCACAGTTAGGTGAACTAACTAGTGTACACGCAAAACAGTTACATTGAACGATCACAATTGAGTTGTGATGTTGCAAGCATTAGACTTTGTGTGTGAGTACACACAAGCACACAGAATGATCAAATCACACTAACACGTACGATTTAAACTCGTAAGTAGTTTCCTAACTACTCTTAACACTTGCTAATTTTCGGGACGAAAATTCTTTCAACAAGGGGATGATGTGACAATCCGACTTTTCACACTAACTTTGTTAAACGGGAGTTGGTGCTAACTAAGGCCCAATAAGACCAATGAAGGTCCAACAGGCCCAACAAGGACAATCAAGGCCTAATAAGGCCAATGAAGGCCCAACAAGGTTAATGAAGGCCCAGTAAAGTCAAAGAAGATTCAGTGAAGCCTGTGAAGGTCCAACAAGACAAGTTAGGCCCAATAATACCAATAAAGGCTCAACAAGGCCAATGAAGGCCCAATAAGGTTAATGGAGGCCCAACAAGATCAATTAGGCCCAACATAGCCGATGTAGGCCCACAAAGCCAAGAGAAGCCCAATAAGGCCCAATAAATTCAAGTGAGGCCCAATGTGAACAAAGTAGGCCCAGGGAAGATCAAGGTAGGCCCAAGAAGGCCCAGTGAGGCCCAATGGTATTTAAGAAGTCCAATTGAGTAAATTTAGTCCAACAATGAGTTTAAGGAATTAATTAGTGACAATTCGATATTGTCGGGTTAGATCCGTTAACAAGAAATTGCAGAAATGATTTTGATGATTAAAAATTCAAATTAGAAGGTTTAAGTTTGAATATAATAGAGTAGAATACACTTAGGTTATAAGAAAGTGATTTATGATTAGATAAATGATACAATTTTGACTAGGAAAGTCAAAATTCGTCTAAGAAGGTTGGGGGAGTTCGGAAATCTCATCAATAGGCAGTTGCAATCGAATTAAACCTGTATTAATCAGTATCTAAATGATTATTAACGGTTATCAAGTATTATTAACCTCATAATGATCGAATTTAAGGACTAATGGCACCCAAAAGGTTGTAACCGTAGCTCTAGTTATCAAACTCTCAGAATTCGACAACATCTCACACAATTGAGTATTCCTTCATATCAGTCGGCATCCTTAGAAGTGATTTCAAGCAACAATTCGATCGGGGAAACTTCGGTTTGAAGAATCAATCTTGAAGGGGGCCGAACATAGGGCTAAAAGCCGATCTTTATCAATTCGTCCACAAATCAAGTAAGTTTTAGTTTCTAAACTTTCTAAACATGCCGATTAAACTTAACCATATGTTAATTCGGGGCTTCAATATCGAATTGTTCAAGATCGGTAGCTAGGGTTCATCATTGTGAATGTTTTGGGGGTTTTTAACAAAACAGGTTTGCAAATCAAATTAGATTATATAGGTAGCTTCGGAATTGATTGTTAAACGAAATCCATATGTCAATTTAAACATATTATAACGAATTGATTGATTTCGGGTGTTAGGGTTCTAAGTCTAAACGATTTTGGGGGTTGTTAATTAAACCGGTTTAAAAATCAAATTAATGGGCATAGGCATTTTCAGAAACCCTCGATCAAGCTAAGGCATATTCTAATTTCATGAAACGATCACGAATCGATTGAGTTCTAGTTCTAGGTTTGCTCGGGTTAAACGAATTGGAGATTTTGATCTAATCAGATGGGATAATCAAATTGTCATATACAGAGTAAGTCGAAATCATGTGTGGAATGAAAACCCTATGATTTTAGGTTCAATCAGGTTCGAAATCGGGTTCAATTGAGTATGGTTTGCTTCGGCTATAATATCTAAGAGGAATTAGATTGAATGAATGGTTAAAACAATTTTATTCTGGGTTTCTAATGCAAATGAATGGACAGATGAGATGGTAGTGTGCGTGGATTATGAGTCGAGGGTCGCGGGTTCGAGTCCCGGCCCAACCATTTTGGGTTTTTAAAAGCATTTTTAGTATTTTTAGCATAACTTCCACATACGAACTCCGATTAAGTCCGTTCAAGTTGCGTTGGAACCGTAACGAGAATACGAACGTGTTAGGATGATAAAATTCATATTTTAATCCGAACACGAAATCGCGTATAATTACGCTTAATTAAATAAAATCAAATGTGATTTTATTTAAACGATTTCAAAAGCACGCGTACTTCCGTATGCCAAATTATCACACTTTAACATACGTATGTTGATACGTATGTGATTTTAAGCACAAAACGATTATTCGAATAACAATAGGTTATTGTTTAAATCACAGATTTTTCGTAGAGGATTTCTACGCGAGTTCACACATATTTGATCATTCTACTATTATCAAAGGTGCGTACACGGCCCCTTTCTTATTTTAAACTGTTTTGGGGGAGAAAACATGTGCAACAAACTGATTTTTAGATACATAACACTTGCATGAGTTATCTGTTTACATTATGTGAAAACATATCAACTTGAAAGTCCTTACACACCTCGAACCGTTTAGTTTGCTGTAATGCAAAGCGTGGTAGTTGGAAATAGATCTATTAGGTTTGACAAACCTCACCTGGTAGATGGGATCTACGCAGGTGTTTGACTGACCAAACACATTCTTTTACTATTGTTGTGATAGACAATAGTGGCAAGGCGAAAACATGCTATAGCATGGCAACTAGTCAGCTTCGGTGTCGAACACGTATGTAAATAGTTATATGACTAGCTATCATGACTGTGCAATTGTGATTATGTTATCTACAACTTGTTATTCAAACTGATGTTTTGAACACTATGATTACTTAAAACCTGTGTTATGCACCAACCTTTGTGTTGACTTGATTTGCATGTTTTCTCAGGACGCTAAGGCGCGCGTAACAGCTGGCATGGACTAGGAAGATAGAGTCTCATGCATTTCTTTCATTTTGATTATTTAAACTTGAATATTTAAGTACTTGAATTGTAATGTTTGATTTACAACTGTTTATGGTTTTAAACGCTTCCGCACTTTTTGTAAACTCTGGTTAATATGTTTGTTTTAAAGACCAGCGTATGTTTTTGAAATTCATATAGAGGTCTTCGCTATGTCTAATGATCTGAGATCCTGGTTTGTCACGTTCCCAAACGGTATGATTCCGTTAGTTGAAATTGGGGGTGCGACACCCCGCATCCTCCTAAGTACGTCCCAAACAGGGACTCTCTGTGGGGATGGACTACGTCGTCCCTCCGCTGCTATATCCTCATCATGAGGCTGAGAGTGTTCGTGTGATGCGGACTGTGCTGGTGGTGGTGGTGATGGTGGTAGTGGTGGAGTAACTGATCTAGGAGCTGATGGTGTACGTGGTACTGCAGGTGTCGCCTGAGAGGCTACAGACGAGGCCTCAACAGGATCCGAGTCTGGTCCTGCACTGGAACTCGGGGTATCATCCAACACAACATAAGGAAATCTCTGATAAATATATCTTTCACCTTGGTCGGCCATCGCTGTACAATCAAAATCTCTAATCAGTACGATGAAATAAATATTGAATAACAATATTTAACATGAACATGATATGATATCTATTTCTGTCTCAAAGCAACTACTTGTCCTTATAGTTATTAATGTTCTGCTTGAATTAAATCAAACTAGAACGCACACGTGTTGCAAATTTCAGTTATGCTAGCCACTCATAACTGGAATTCGTACCACTTGATCCGATATCACAAGCACACAGATTAACTTAAAAGAAATACATTACTAGGATCGTCATTACAATTAACAATATAGTTTACAAACTAAGTTTATTACATAACAGCTTATTTCATTACAACTTATGAAGTGCATCCTCACCCGGGGGTCACTGTTTTCCTGCAAAAAAGTTTAAGTTTGAAACGTCAGCACAAAGCTGGTGAGATCATACAATTCAAGTTCCACAATATGATATGTTATACAAGTTCTCAAAATGTTCTGTTCAAGATAACCATGGGACCCCTATCTAGTTCCTTTCGGACTGTTCTGTTCTTGTTCTATAAAGATACTACCCGCCGGTACATATCTTAGTGCCTCATTGTCTTAATGTCTATCACCACATTAAGAAATTCTGGAAACAGATAACAAACATTTACACCAAGGGGAGTTGCAAGCTCCCGGCAAATGGGTTGTCAGCCAATAGTACTATCAATGTTTTCTGTTCGGCCCCACATGGGTTCACTAGATACAGTTCGGAAATGAGGACTTATAAGTTCTGTGATATTGTTCTGTTCTACAGGCAAAATCCCATGAAATCCACATGTTCTCAACAATCACATGAAATCACGCAGATAACAGTGATACATATCATATAGTTCTGAAAAGTTTTACAGCGCTACCCCGATGTTTATAAAAGAGTAAAAAGAAAAGGGGTTGTACGAAAGTCACCTGATAATATAGAGGTAGCAGAATATCTCAAACTGATAATAGGGAGGTGATTCTGCATTTATTTATATTTAATGAGTTATTTAGGTTTTAATAATCTGATTAGATCTTTCTGAACGTTCAATTTCAAAGACATTGCTTTAGAGGTCATCAAACTGAGATTAGTTATATAATTGGTTAATTTTGATGTTGTATCATACAATGTATGATAATGTAGGAACCTACATTGAATTAGATTCCTAATACAAGGTTGATGACACTCTTGATTAATCAAAATAATCTAGGATTAACCAAATAGTTAATGTTGTTGATTATAATGCTAAAACAGTTTCTAGATGATTTAATGGCTTAGGAATGATTAATCCTTGTTATTGATTACCCAAATATCATGAAATATCACAATGTAGCATTAGGATAGGTGTAATAACCATGTTTAACATACTAATCTGACTGTTATCATAAACATCAGATAATCATTCCAATGAGTATGTTAATGGTTGTGATTAGTTTGAAACACTTGGATTCAACCTTGAATTTCAAAGATTAATCAAACTAATCACCTACATTGTCATAATCAAAT
This sequence comes from Mikania micrantha, assembly GCA_009363875.1. NCBI lineage: Eukaryota > Viridiplantae > Streptophyta > Magnoliopsida > Asterales > Asteraceae > Mikania > Mikania micrantha. The sequence continues at coordinate 25,908,987 of CM018696.1, read as the reverse complement.
GGTTTAAACCATTATAATCATGGGTATGATTTCATGCAAACCGGGCATTACAACGGATCGAAACAAGGATTTATCCGTTAAAACCTCGTGTTCTTTGTTTATAATCAATCCTAACCATCATTTAGGCAATAATCAACAATCCTAACTATGTCATTACGTTCAAAATCAAGATCTAACCAATCAAAATCAAACTAGAAAGTTAAAACGAATCATTACCAAAACAGACGGATTTCTGGGGGTAAAACAATGATCAAGACTTGTAAACATGTTCCCTAGCTTCAAATATACGATCTGATGGGCTTAGAATTGAGTTTTGGGCTTAGAAATTCAACTTTTGTTCGTCTGGTGCGAAGAGAGTTCGAGAGAGTTAAACAATATAAATTCTGCATGCAATCTGATGAAGAAGATCAAATTATTCCACCGCCTCATCCGTCGCGTACTGTGACGAGAAACCAAAGAAGGCTTCGCGTACCGCGAAGAAATACGGAGAATCTTAGATATTTTTCATGCTTCGCGTACCGTGGAGAACCCTCATCCTAGCTTTCGCGTACCGCGACGAGTCCAGGAGTTCAATGCTTAGAAATTTTTCTTCGTTTTTCGATTCCGAGCACTCCCGAACTCCATTTCGCACACGGTGTTTGCCCACGTTCATCATTTCTCGTATACTATTGATCTGTAATAATTACAATTATTAATTCAACGTGGATTTCTAGAACGATCAAATGTGCTCACATCATCAATGACATGATTTCTCAACTGCAATTGTCACAATAAACATTTTTAACAAAAAGTCCTTTTGAGGTTAAATAAGCAGTCCCAAACAAGGCCTAAGTCAAATACTTCAAAGTTCAAACTTAAATACTGAGTTCAAAGTTTATAAATGAATTTTGATGTTTAGTGGTTGTATTCGATGTTTCAAATATTGGATTCGATGTTTTAGAGACAATAAGGATTTTGAGTTAAAAAATTCTCGAACAATCAAGATTCTGGGTCCTTTTTACCTGAAAAATGTCAAAAAAAGGCCGACTAGGCACTAACTAGGGCCAAATCGACACGATTGGAGGGCGCCTAGAGCCTAGGCGGCCACGTAGTTCGATTTTTACAACATTGCTCTCTAGTAAGACCGTAATCGAGTCGAGTTGAGTCGATCCGAACCGAGTTACGAGTTGGCTTGATTTTTTCTTGCTCTACTGTCGCACCCCGGCCTCCCCGACCTGAACGAGAGGGCGCGACTGGACTGATCTTGCAGGATCATAGTCTCCGGTCACACTGTGTTGCGAGACCTACATGTCAGGTTACGTACGTACATCCAATAATATGGATAAAACAGTTTAGTAAAATCAGAGTTGCGGAATTTTAATATCATCAAACAGATTCGATTCATAAACTGCGGAAGCGTTAATTAAAACAGTTTTCGAAATCAACATTAAGTAATAGTTTGCGGAAGCGATTAGAGATATTTAATAATACATAACATAACAAATTGATAAATGTTTTCTAAAATATCCTAAGACACTAAAGCTGATGCGTGGACTCCATACTAGCATCCTATCCTTGAGTGTGTGCCTTAGCTACCTGAGAAAACATGCGAGAAAAGGGGTCAACACAATGGTTGGTGAGAGCACAGGTTTTTCATAAGCAGTAAACATCCAATGTTTAAAGAAAGAGTTTGTGATTTACATATCATTACAATGCAGTATCGATTGATAGCTAGTCAATACAATTAAATTATATGCGGGTTCGTACCGAAGCTGACAGTTGTGCCTCCCGCCATGTCCATCACAAGACAATGGCAAAGTGTTGGTCAATATTGCACACATTCCGACCTCCAGTCGGGTTGGCCTCCCAGGCGCGATGGGTGGGGCTTGTCAGGCCCAAATAGTACTATTCAAGATTACCACGCTACGCGTTACGCGCTACTAACGGTCCGTGGAGTATCGCGGGGACTTTTAGTTGTGATATGGTTCACACATTTACATATAGTGATAAAGCATGTCCATATGTAAGTAAAATGAATTGTTGTTCAAAAAACAGTTGTAATGCAGTGTTTTCTCCCCCAAAGGTTTGAAAAAGTAAAAAGGGGCCGTGAACTCACCTAATAGTGCAGTTTCCGGTTTTCGTGTGTTCGCGTCTTGCGAAAGCTAGCAGTCCTGCTAGTAAGCACCTATAACCATATAGGTGTGAGTATGTGTTTTGTGGTGCGTTGTATCCCATACAACTCCAAGTGTCGGTTTGCTCAACCGAGTGTGTGTGTGTTGACTTGGGTTGTCTCGACGAATTGTTGGTGACACGATTTTTGTGTTTATGTGTCTTAATGCAAATAAGACACCAAAATACATCCTATGACTCAACTCATATTGCTTACACGAAAACAAGTTTTGAAAATCATAATGTTCTCGTTTTGGGAAACTTTCTATATTTAGAAAGTTTCTATTTTTGGAAAGTATAGTTATGAAATCCCATTTCATAAAACAAATCACACTAGTATGTTTGTAAAAACATATGTAAACACTTGAAATAAGTCGTTTGTGCATAAAGTACCATTTATGCCCTTTTATTCTAACAAAGTTTCCTAAAATAGCAAGTTCTCGTTTAAAATCCAAGTTTCCAATATGCTTAGAAATCATTTAAAATATATTTCAATGATCACAAGTCATTCAAAAACATCTAAAGCCCTCTTTTGATTTACAAAAGTTTCCATTTATAGAAAGTTTATACAAAATCATGTTTTTGACAAAATCGAATATCGAAATGTGTTTCTAAACGCTCCAATATGCATTTGACAACATCTAGACATGTCTAACATGTCTAGATCATCACAAATCTAAGACATGCACATCAAATTTTCCTTTTATGGCAAGTTTGCCTAAATCATTATCAAATCAACAATAACTCAACCAAACTCAAATCCAATCAATCATATAATAAAATCAATAGATCTAAATCTAATAATGCATCAAATCACCAACAAATTCGTGCACAATAACCATATGGAGTTGCATGTGGGTTTTTACTCATTGCATGTACGATCTAACCATAAACAAACATAGAAAACTACCTTAGAAGCTAAGATTCAGTAAGAATGATGGCTGATGATGAAGAACCAGTGGATTGAGGGTTGCTCCATGCTTCTTGATGGTTCCTAACGCCTTCCTCGAGCTCCAAAGACTCCAAATGATCCACCAATAAAAGGGATAGCTCCAAGGATGTTACCAGGGGGATTTGAGATTGATATCTGTGGGTTTTGGTCTAGTATAGACGAGGTTGTTCGAAGAAAATGGTTAAAGATCGGATAGGAAGTAAATGGGATTGATTTTATAAAAAATTTAAATTTGCATGGCCTTCATGTACCGCGAAGGCCGATCAAAAGCTTATCGCGTACCGCGTAGGAATTCGGGAGTCCCGACTCCCGGTTTGCTTCGCGTACCGCGAAGCCTTTCGCCATGGGGTCTTCGCGTACCGCGATGAGTCCATTTTCATGTTTTTCGATTTCGATGATTCGATTTCTCTCATAGTCGATTCCTAACGTTTATCCTAAACATCTAATGCATGTTTAACACATAATACAATAATAACACATAAGTTTGATCACCAATGTTCGTGAGACTCGTGTGTGGGTTTCGATAATTCCTCGAATTATCTTCGATAGTTTGTGTTCGTGTCTTACGAAGTGTTTGCACGCTTGATTAATCCTAATCAGCGTGTAATGCACAATTCAATAATTCCCCGAATTATTATTTTGCGTTAGTGTCGTGTTTGCCACACTTGGTTTCCAAAACCAATGTGCAATGTACGATCCGATAGTTCCTCGAACTATCCTTTCGCAATTGTGTTTGTTTGGCTCATCTAATTAAACATAATTAAATGAAATGCAACAAATATGAATGTGAAATGTTAAGAATGTAAGTGTCGCAACTTACCTGAAATTGTCGGGTGTCACCTCATCCCCTTGTTGAAAGAAATTTCGTCCCGAAATTTAGGTGTTGTTGGTAGTGTTTGAGAACAAAAATTTTCTGGTTGTCATATCATCCCCTTGTTGAGAGGAAATTTCGTCCCGAAATTTATTCGTTGTTGTCGGTGTTCGACGTTGTCCGTTTGAAGAGATGGGGATATTTGCGCATCATCTGATCTTCACTCTCCCACATGAATTCAGGTCCGCGTTTCGAGTTCCATCGGACTTTAACAATCGGAATCTTACTCTGTTTGAGTTGTTTGACCTCACGGTCCATGATCTCTAACGGTTCTTCCACAAACCGTAGTTGTTCATCCACCTGGATCTCATCCAATGGAACTACAAGTGTCTCATCTGATAAACATTTCTTCAGGTTCGAGACATGAAATACGTTGTGAACTCCGTCGAGTTCGGCTGGCAAGTTGAGTTGGTATGCCACTGGACCAATCCTCTTCAGGATCTCGAAAGGTCCAATATATCGTGGGTTCAGTTTGCCTCGTTTACCAAAACGAATGATGCCTTTCCATGGCGAAACTTTTAGAAGGACTTTATATCCTACCTGAAATTCTAGAGGCTTGCGGCGTTTGTCGGCATAGCTCTTTTGACGATCGCGAGCTGCTGCCATGCGGTTTCTGATTTGCACGATTTTCTCTGTCGTTTCATGCACAAGTTCCGGGCCAGTGAGCTGAGTATCACCCACTTCCGCCTAACAGATGGGTGATCGGCATTTCCTGTCATAGAGTGCCTCAAAAGGCGCTGCTTTTCTGCTTGTATGATAACTGTTGTTGTAGGAGAACTCCACCAACGGTAGGTGAGTTTCCCAACTGTTCCCGAAGTCTACTACGCATGCCCGTAGCATATCTTCGAGGGTTTGTATGGTGCGTTCGCTCTGGCCATCAGTTTGTGGGTGGTATGCTTTACTCATATCCAACCGCGTGCCAAGCGACTTTTGCAATGATTTCAAGAAGTTAGAAGTGAATCTGGCATCTCGATTCGAAATGATGGAGATTGGCACTCCATGATGTGAGACTACTTCCTTGACATAGATTCTGGCTAGCTTTTCCATCTTGTCATTTTCCTTGATCGCAAGGAAATGTGTTGACTTGGTCAGTCGATCCACAATTACCCATATAGTGTCACATCCACTAGGAGTACGGGGATCTCAGGTTGTGTGAGTAATCCAGAGGGTTTCTGGTACTCGACCTTGACTTTGGCACAAGTCAAGCATTTGCTCACGTAGGTGGCGATGTCGGCTTTCATGTGTGGCCACCAGTAAAGTATCTTCAGATCATGATACATCTTATCAGATCCAGGGTGAATAGAATACCGAGATTTGTGAGCCTCGTCCATCACTAGGTCTCGTAGGTTTTCGTGCTGTGGAACTCAGACGCGTTCCACGAAATAATGTAAGCCATCGGCTTTTACCTCAAGTTGTTGCTCCATTCCCCTCAGTGATTCAACCGCTAGGTTTTCTACTTTCAGTGCCTCAACCTGGGCACTGCGTATCTATTCAGGGAGATTGGTACGGATGGTGAGCTGTAAAGCTCGTACCCTCTTGGGTTTTGTGGTATTCTTCCGGCTTAGGGCATCGGCCACTACATTGGCCTTCCCCGGGTGATACTTAATAGCACACTCATAGTCGTTTAGGAGTTCGAGCCAGCGACGTTGTCGCATGTTCAGTTCCTTCTGCTCGAATATGTGTTGGAGACTCTTGTGATCAGTGTATATCGTACACTTTGTACCATACAGGTAGTGTCTCCAGATCTTGAGTGCAAATACCACGGCTCCAAGTTCCAAGTCGTGGGTGGTGTAGTTTTTCACGTGGACTTTCAATTGTCGAGAAGCATATGCGATCACCTTGTCGCGTTGCATCAGCACACAGCCGAGTCCTTGTATTGAGGCATCACAGTATACTACGAAGTCATCTGTTCCATCAGGAAGAGATAAGATAGGTGCACTACAGAGCTTCTGCTTGAGAAGTTGGAATGCAACTTCTTGTTTGTCTGTCCAGAGATGTTTCTTGTCCTTGTGGGTTAAAGCTGTGAGTGGTTGGGCTATCTTTGAAAATCCTTCGATAAATCGTCGATAATAGCCTGCCAAGTCTAGGAATTGTTGTACCTCAGTTGGGGTCTTTGGTGCTTCCCAGTTCTTGATTGCCTCTATCTTAGATTTATCCACATGAATCCCTTGTTCATTCATAACATGTCCCAAAAATTGGACTTCTCGAATCCAGAAGTCACACTTTGAGAGTTTAGCGTATAGCTTTTCTTGCCGCAGCAGTTCAAGAGCCAATTGAAGATGCTCTTTGTGTTCTTCCAAGCTTTTGGAGTAAATGAGGATATCATCAATGAACACAATGATGAATTTATCTAGATAAGGTTTGCAAACTCTATTCATGAGATCCATGAATACTGCGGGTGCATTAGTCAGCCCAAATGGCATGACCAAAAACTCGTAATGGCCAAACCGAGTGCGAAAAGCAGTCTTACGAATATCCTCCTCTTGAATTCTCAACTGGTGATACTGTAACATCACTGTACTTCCTGTCGTCCGTACATCCGTACATCCGTACGATTGTACTGTTACGACCTGAGATTTTGTAATTATTAATATTGACACATTATTTGATGATTATCACTGTTACTGGTATACATGTTTAGAACATAATATACGCGTAAACCATGGGAAGTTTAGTTGTAACTCAACTAAACAGAACCAGAGAGTTTATCGCAGATGATTACACGGATTATGGATTTGTGTTGGAATGGAAAGGAACTGGGAATTTGTTATGGCCTGGTTGCTAAACGTAGTCAAGGACACATGGTCATGGTTTATCGAAATAGCGGTGGGACGGTGTAAGGGAGGTTGCGATCTACCTCTGCATATGCCCTATACATATGCATATTTAGGTCTATCATGGATGTGTCAGTGACTTGGTTTAGTGGGTTTTGGTTTGGGAAGATAATATTAAAGTCAATAAAATAATGGAAGTGTAATTGGAATTAATTACGCGATGGTGAGGTTACGGACATCATTTAAACGCGAATATTAATTCAGAAATGTTAACCTAATAAATGTATTCGTGCGGGTGACGATTCACACGAATATAATTATTAGGAATAATATTCTGAAACGATATATAATAAATCGTAAATCAAATCGAAATACGGTACGAGCGTCAGATTCGCAAAGGTGACGATCTTTACGAATACGTACGTGAGTAACGCGTTTCGACGAGATAATTAAATAATATCAAATGATATTAATTTAATAAACGAAACTTAAAACGTTTATTAGGAACCACAACTTGAAACGAATTCGAACAAATTAATTTATTTATTTAGATAATTGATTTAATAATAAAAAAATAATAATAAGAGGAGACAATTTATTTAAACGATTTTCTTAGAATCATTTTAATACAACAAAACATATTTATTTAAAAGACTTGGGCTATAAATACATTTTACGATCAAAACCGAACAAATGATTATTTTATCGCGATAAAAGCGGGATTGAGCACGCGTAAATGATACGCGATATAAGGAAGACTTCATCTTCCTTTTCTTCATTCTCCACATCTTCTTTCTCTCTCTCTACACATATTTTCGTCACCTACACACACACCAAACTTCTCTCTACGATTTCTCCTTCGTTACCCAACGAAAACACAAGATCTTGGTGTCCACGCGTTCGGGTGATCGAGAGGAACAAGAAGATACTAAGAAAACTATCATTTGCTCACGATTTGAAGGTAAGAGATCCATTTTATTTTCGGTTTTGGGTGAAAACCCTATTCCGTTTATGGATACCCACTTAAACCGGGTTTTAGGGTTTGTATTGTATTAACCGAGTAGAGAGGAGCTAGAGACGACCTTGTAACCTACTGATCTTGAAAATGAAGATGGTGGGAGTAAGTTGCAGGTCGACGAACCCGCACAGCGCATTGGCCGAACCTGTAAATTCCTCAGCCGAATTTCTTTATCTCCCCGTGAATCGTATGTTCGGGACCAATGCTACGAGCTTCCGGAATACAATGGGATCTTCGTAAAGTTGATCATACCCCCCCTCGCGAACCCTTGCTGGGCGGGAAATAAGGTGGCGAACCTTAGGGCCACGAACCCTCCTTCCTATCAACGAACCCATCAACTAGCCGAACCTGTTGATGTCACGTAGCCTTGCCCCGAACCCTTGGTAGGCGAACCCTAGCCGAACCATGGCTGCATGCAGCGAACCTTGGCATTTCACGACCCATAGGAACCTCTGCAACGAACCATGGAGGTTCGTGACAATGTGGCCGAACCCTCATCTTCTTTCATGCAGCGAAACCTTACTGAAAATGGGAAGGTATTGGCCGAACCATTGTTGAGCTGAACTGAACCTTATTTCTCATTATGACCAAACCTAGTGGGGCTGAACCCTGGGCTACGAACCTCTAGGGGCCGAACCTCCTAGCCACGAACCCATGCCCACTTAGCTGAACCTTATTGAGGGTGAACCTGAGTGGTGTTAGCCGAACCTTGTGCTGCCAACTGATGAAGCCGAACCCTAATCTAAATTGGCCGAACCCTAGTCTTGCATGATAGCCGAACCTATGGACCACAACCTAAAAGGTTCGCTGGTTCTAAGGTTCGTAAAATGAATTCTTTGTTAACTAAGGGGCTAGGGATAAAACAAAGGTGTATACACATGTGTATCTATATATGTATAAGTATAGATGTACATATGGATGTATCCATGCCTGCATGGAAGATCTAGACCACCACCTTTCTCTTTGTAACTTAGATTTTAAGAAATTAAGCAGTACACATATATTGAAGTTGAATTATGATTAACTTAGTGTATAGAAGTTATTAAATTGGAATTTAAAGAATCACTAACTCAAATTATGGTGGTTAGATTAATTGATTATGCATGTGAGGATATATCTATGATATCACAATCATTGCATCATTGGAGAATAGTTAACAACTAGCGAGTCTAACTATCCTTAATAATGAACGCATATAATAAGTTGGGTAATCCGTTTCAACTTAGAGTAAGTAAACTAAGTTAATAAAATACAAACGGGTTAAAGTAAACTAATATAAACATTAATTGGGTATGAAACACTTATGCTTACAAAAGTGGAAATCACACTAATTACAGATCTTTGAGTTGATTTGAGTTACATACGCGAGCGCGCATAATACGAGAACATATATACTAAGGACTTCAGGTGAGTTCTCATAACATCCCTTTCTTTAAACTGTTTTGTTTTAAAACTCGGAGGTGAAGCATGTATACCAAATTAAGTATTATTTTGATAACACAAGGTTAATACCTGTTTATCAATATGATATTCACATTTAAAATTATCATTATTTATGGATTATCTCTTACAGTTATATATCCGTGTAAACATTGTCATTGACTTCGGTCAATAACAACGATTACATGTATTGTCACAAACTCCGTGAATCATTGCTTTTAACTTCGGTTAATTGCTTTGACATCATGTATTGTCATGTGGATGGTTTCCACTCCTTGAATCATTGCCTTTAACTATGGTTAATTGCTTTGACTTCATGTATAGTCACGTGGTTAGCTACCACTCCATGGATCATGTTTTTAACTTACGTTAATTACATAATGACCATGTATAGTCACATATATTATTTGAGAATATTGATGTTGAGATTGATTGAATGGTTGTGTGGTTGATTATCTATTATTGACTATGATTATCTATGATTGACTATGACTGATTGAATATGTGATCATGTGTTTGTGTATGTGTTTGATTGTTGAGTTTGGAGATGTGTTGGATTATCTCATGCAGTCATTCTTGTGGATATTCTCGGAAAAATCATAAGCATTTATACTCATTTTATCTAAACCTTTTATAAAAATCATTTTTAAACTTAAATTTTTAAATTCATTTTATAAAACATTTTAAGTATAAAAACTTATGATTACTCACCAACTACTTTGTAGTTGACACTTGATTTCCTACATGTTTCAGGTAATGAAGCAAAGTAGGTTGAGGATGAAGAACTCAAAGTTTTGGACGTCATCATATAGGATCTTGGACTTAGTTAATTAACTAAAATTCTGGCGAATTGAATTTAGTTAGATAGCTAATTCTTTTTGTAATTGATGTAACTAATTCATGTTAGACATGATTTTTGTGTGTACTTATTTTGGTTGATTGAATGATATATGATGATTTGATTTAGATGCCCACGAGCTTTTGAACAATCTACACATCCCTCGTGGCATCCCGACGTTTCCGCCATCGGTCGGGGTGTTACAGATACCATGATCGCAGATCGATCTTAGAGTAGTGGCTCGATCCTTGCAGTTGATCGAATAGATCGTCGATGCGGGGTCAGGGGTAACGGTTCTTGATTGTCACCTTGTTTAACTCACGGTAGTCAATGCACATGCGAAACGTGACATCCTTCTTCTTTACGAATAAGACCGGAGCTCCCCAAGGTGAGAAGCTTGGTCTAATGAAACCCTTGTCCAGCAACTCTTGCAGTTGATTGGACAGTTCCTGCATCTCGGAAGGTGCAAGTCGATAGGGTGCTTGTGCGATAGGTGCTGCTCCCGGCGCGAGATCTATGCGGAACTCCACTTGTCGAGGCGGTGGAAGTCCTGGTAGATCCTCAGGAAATACGTCGGGACAGTCGCATACGACTGGGATGTCTTCTATTTTCTTCTCCTCTTCAGTCTTGTCGGAGATAAGCGCCAGAATGGCTGTGTATCCCTTTCGTAGGCATTTGTGAGCTTTCATGCACGAGATGATGCTTAGAGGAGTGTCGCTCCTTTCGCCTTTGATGTCTAAGGTTTCTCCACCAGGGAGAGGTATGCGCACAATCTTGTCGTGGCAAATGATCTTAGCTTGGTTTTCAGACAACCAATTCATGCCCACTACGACATTAAAACTGCCTAATGTAACCGGCATGAGGTCAATCTTAAATTTGTGGTTTGCTAGCTCTAATGTGCATTCTTTCAGAATGTGCTTAGTCAAAATTAATTTACCATCAGCTAGCTCTACTGTGTATTCAACCTCTAAGGGGGTTGGGTTAATGGCAAGTATCTCGCTAAAATTCATAGATATAAAGCTTTTCTCAGCTCCAGTATCAAACAATACAGAAGCATAATTATTGTTTAAGAGATACGTACCAGTTGCAAGGTTGGGATCTTTTCTGGCTTCCTTTGCCCTGATCACGAAGGCTCGTCCCTTCGGACCGTTGTTGTTCCCGTTATTGTTGTTGTTCTTCAGATGTGGGCAGTCCCTCTTGAAGTGCCCTGGTTTTCCATATTCGAAGCAGCCCTTCGGTGCTTCAAGTTTTTGCTGTTGTGGCTGTGGGGTTTTTGTTAGTATCTCGCCTCTACAATCCTTGGCGAGATGTCCTCCTTTGCCAAACCGTTGGCATCGGATAGAGCCGCATTGTCCCAAGGCATGATGTAAGTTGCAATTCTTGCACTTGGGGTGTTTGCCTACATAGATTCCTGGATTTTGGTTGGTTGGGATGGGTGGTGCGTAAGCCTGAGATGGCCCAAACTTACGTTGTTGTGGTGGTGGTTGGAGAGTGCTATCCCATTTGCGTTTGTTATCAGTGGTTGTGGTCACAGCACCACGGGGTGGTAAAAGTCCTTGTGCAACAACCGAATCGGTGAGTTTGTGGGTTAGTCGCACGGCTTGTTGCATGGTGATGGGTCAGCAGAGAGTACCATTCCCTGGATTTGAGGTGGCAGTCCCTTGATGTACTTCTCAATGTGTTTGTAAGGTGGGGTTACCATTTCCGGGCACAGGTGTGCCAGCTCATATGACCGGGCGGTGTATGCCTCGACCTCGGTACCAATCATCTTATGGTTCCAGAATTCAGTTTCAAGTTTCTGTACTTCACCGCGAGTGCAGTATTCGTGGTTCAACATCCTCTTAAAGTCATCCCATGGTAGGGCGTTGGCTGCGTCCAGCCCTAAGTTTTGAACATTTGCATTCCACCAAGTGAGGGCAGCTCCCTCGAGGGTTCCGGCAGCGAACCCTGTCATCGTTCCGGCAGTTGCTCATGGCAAAGGCCGACTCCGCCTTTTCCATCCAGCGTAATAACCCGACGGCTCCCTCAGTGCCGCTGAATGAGTGGGGTTTGCAATCCAGAAACATCTTGAATGTGCAGAGAGGTGGGTTAGGATTTTCTCCTTGGTTCAGTGGGTTTTGATTACGAGTAGCTTCCCGTGCAGCAAGCGCCTCTTCAACCCGTTCGTTGATGAGTACGTTTAGTTCAGCTGGTGTCAAGCTGATGTTCCCACGTCCTCCCGTGTTTATGCGTCCTCTACGTCTTCCAGCCATGATCTTCATAGCAAGAATAAGTGTTAGTGTATGTCCAATGACTAATGTAGTGTGTGTGGTAGGTATTCAAAGGAAACTTGTAGAGCTATCGGCTCCTCCTAGTCATGTGCAATCACATGCGGTGACGATGATGACGCCATTTGCTATAGTGCGCGTAATAAGTGTGTGTACAATCATGTATGCAAGTATCACAATACTAAGCACTAAGTGTCGTGTGGAGACTCGTGGTTATAGACTAAGTTCACTAAATGCAAACCTAATTCGCAATAACCTGTCTCTGATACCAATCTGTCGCACCCCGGCCTCCCCGGCCTGAACGGGAGGGCGCGACTGGACTGATCTTGCAGGATCGCAATCTCCGGTCACACTGTGTTGCGAGACCTACATGTCAGGTTACCAACGTACATCCAATAATATGGATAAAACAGTATAGTAAAATCAGAGTTGCGGAAGTTTAATATCATCAAACAGATTCGATTCATAAACTGCGGAAGCGTTGATTAAAACAGTTTTCGAAATCAACATTAAGTAATAGTTTGCGGAAGCGATTAGAGATATTTAATAATACATAACATAACAAATTGATAAATGTTTTCCGAAATATCCTAAGACACTAAAGCTGATGCGTGGACTCCATACTAGCATCCTATCCTTGAGTGTGTGCCTTAGCTACCTGAGAAAACATGCGAGAAAAAAGGTCAACACAATGGTTGGTGAGAGCACAGGTTTTTCATAAGCAGTAAATATCCAATGTTTAAAGTAAGAGTTTGTGATTTACATATCATTACAATGCAGTATCGATTGATAGCTAGTCAATACAATTAAATTATATGCGGGTTCTTACCGAAGCTGACAGTTGTGCCTCCCGCCATGTCCATCACAAGACAATGGCAAAGTGTTGGTCAATATTGCACACATTCCGACCTCCAGTCGGGTTGGCCTCCCAGGCGCGATGGGTGGGGCTTGTCAGGCCCAAATAGTACTATTCAAGATTACCACGCTAGGCGCTACGCGCTACTAACGGTCCGTGGAGTATCGCGGGGACTTTTAGTTGTGATATGGTTCACACATTTACATATAGTGATAAAGCATGTCCATATGTAAGTAAAATGAATTGTTGTTCAAAAAACAGTTGTAATGCAGTGTTTTCTCCCCCAAAGGTTTGAAAAAGTAAAAAGGGGCCGTTAACTCACTTAGATAGTGCAGTTTCCGGTTTTCGTGTGTTCGCGTCTTGCGAAAGCTATCAGTCCTGCTAGTAAGCACCTATAACCATATAGGTGTGAGTATGTGTTTTGTGGTGCGTTGTATCCCATACGACTCCAAGTGTCGGTTTGCTCAACCGAGTGTGTGTGTGTTGACTTGTGTTGTCTCGATGAATCGTGGGTGACACGATTGTTGTGTTTATGTGTCTTAATGCAAATAAGACACCAAAATACATCCTATGACTCAACTCATATTGCTTACACGAAAACAAGTTTTGAAAATCATAATGTTCTTGTTTTGGGAAACTTTCTATATTTAGAAAGTTTCTATTTTTGGAAAGTATAGTTATGAAATCCCATTTCATAAAACAAATCACTCTAGTATGTTTGTAAAAACATATGTAAACACTTGAAATAAGTCGTTTGTGCATAAAGTACCATTTATGCCCTTTTATTCTAACAAAGTTTCCTAAAATAGCAAGTTCTCGTTTAAAATCCAAGTTTCCAATATGCTTAGAAATCATTTTTAAACATATTTCAATGATCACAAATCATCAAATCATTTTAAAACATCAAAAGCCCTCTTTTGATTTACAAAAGTTTCCATTTATAGAAAGTTTATACAAAATCATGTTTTTGACAAAATCGAATATCCAAATGTGTTTCTAAACGCTCCAATATGCATTTGACAACATCTAGACATGTCTAACATGTCTATATCATCACAAATCTAAGACATGCACATGAAATTTTCCTTTTATGGCAAGTTTGCCTAAATCATCATCAAATCAACAATAACTCAACCAAACTCAAATCCAATCAATCATATAATAAAATCAGTAGATCTAAATCTAATAATGCATCAAATCACCAACAAATTCGTGCACAATAACCGTATGGAGTTGCATGTGGGTTTTTACTCATTGCATGTACGATCTAACCATAAACAAACATAGAAAACTACCTTAGAAGCTAAGATTCAGTAAGAATGATGGCTGATGATGAAGAACCAGTGGATTGAGGGTTGCTCCAAGATTCTTGATGGTTCCTAACGCCTTCCTCGAGCTCCAAAGACTTCAAATGATCCACCAATAAAAGGGATAGCTCCAAGGATGTTACTAGGGGGATTTGAGATTGATATCAGTGGGTTTTGGTCGAGTATAGACGAGGTTGTTTGAAGAAAATGGTTAAAGATCGGATAGGAAGTGAATGGAATTAATTTTATAAAAAATTTAAATTTGCATGGCCTTCATGTACCGCGAAGGCCGATCAAAAGCTTATCGCGTACCGCGGAGGAATTCGGGAGTCCTGAGTCCTGGTTTGCTTCGCGTACCGCGAAGCCTTTCGCCATGGGGTCTTCGCGTACCGCGATGAGTCAATTTTCATGTTTTTCGATTTCGATGATTCGATTTCGTTCGTACTCGATTCCTAACGTTTATCCTAAACATCTAATGCATGTTTAGCACATAATACAATAATAACACATAAGTTTGATCACCAACGTTCGTGAGACTCGTGTGTGGGTTTCGATAATTCCTCGAATTATCTTCGATAGTTTGTGTTCGTGTCTTACGAAGTGTTTTCACGCTTGATTAATCCTAATCAGCATATAATGCACAATTCACTAATTCCCCGAATTATTTTTTTGCGTTAGTGTTGTGTTTGCCACACTTGGTTTCCAAAACCAATGTGCAATGTACGATCCGATAGTTCCTCGAACTATCGTTTCGCAGTTGTGTGTGTTTGGCTCATTTAATTAAACATAATTAAATGAAATGCAACAAATATGAATGTGAAATGTAAAGAATGTAAGTGTCGCAATTTACCTGAAATTGCCGGGTGTCACATCTACTTTACACATATATTTAATATAGCATACATACATACATATATATTTATTTAACAAGAAATTGCCATGTGTCACAAACTATTTTTGAATTAAAAAGGGTAATTTAGTCATTATTCTTAATATAAAAAAAGTTATATTTCAGACAAGTGCCACACTTTTTAAAAATCCATCCATTTTTTTATTTTTAACTCAAAAATTCCCCCTTTGATTTTTATACACTTATAAATTATTTAAACTATGTTATTTTTTAAAAAAGACTACACCATTAAACTTAATATATTTTTTTCATTAATTTCAATATAGTCATGAAATTATTTATTTCAAAAGTTCGTAATTACACCAACATAACAAACAGTAATATTGTTACAATAATTTTCTCCCATTTTCAACAAACTCCCATCTTTAAAAATAACTTTTCAATCATCTTGAATTAAAGATAAAAATGAATTGAGTTTTAAATGTGTAATTTTAATAATAAAAAATAACATTGTATATAAAAGTTTTGAAGATTTTAAAGATAAGATGGTAACATTTTATTACGTTACAAGCTGTAATTATACCAATGTAACAATGTCTATTTAATATTCAAGCTTGTTATATCAGTATAATTACGAACATTTTGAAAATTTTGACAAAATTATATTTGTATTAAATACAATAGTGTAATATAATTTTTAAGCAAAACTAACGATACATATAAAAGTTATGAAGGTTTTAAGAATAAGGGGGTGAACTTTTATTACGTAACAAGTCGTATTACACTAATGTAACGAAATGTATTCGTTACATCAGTGTAGTTACGTTCAATTTGAAAAAATTGGACAATAATATACTTGAATTAAAGATAAAGATATAGAAAGTTTAATAGTGTATTTTTTATAAAAAATAAAAATATATATAAAAGTAATGATGGTTTTAAAAATAAGAGGACAAACTTTTATTATGTAACTAGTTGTAATTACACCAATGTAATGATCTGTATTTAACGTTACAGTTCGTTACGCCATTGTAATTACGAACACTTTGAAAAAATTGTACAAATCATTGCGTCAATATAATTACAAACACTTTGAAAAAAATTGAAAAAGATTATGCTTGAATTAAAGATAAAAATGTGATAGGTTTAATAGTGTAGTTTTTAGAAAAAAATAAAAATTGACATAAAAGTTATGAAGGCTTAAAAAATAGATGGAACCATTTTTTTAATGAAATTAAGTTGGTCAAAATATATCAAAACTATATATATATATATATATAGGGAGATGTTCAAATGAGAACTATTTAAACTTGAGAACTAAAAGAACCAATTTTAACCACAAATTTAGAAGGGTATAAAAGTAACTTCCACCATTTTAAAAGGAAATTACTTTTATACCCTTTAAAATATGTGGTTAAAATTTAGTTCTTATGGTTCTTTGATATTTAATGGTTCTTAATGGAGTAAGTCCCTATATATATATATATATATATATATATATATATATATAGGGAAGGGATCATATAATAACCCTTTCTAATTGAGAAAACTCAATAACTCAAATCCAATGGTTCAAATTTCCAAGATTAAATCTAATGGTGACATGTGTCACTAATTAATTTTTAATCAAAAGGGCATTATGGTCATTTGTCTTAATTACAAAAATCAGATTTAATATAAGAGTGACAAGTGTCACACTCTTAATAAACCATCTATTTTCCTATTTTTAAATTAAAGTTCCCTCTTGATTTTTATACACTTATAACTTTTTTATACTATGTTATTTTTTTATAAAAATTACACCATTAAACTCGTCATATTTTTCTCGTTAATTTCATTATAGTCATGCCAAATTTTTTTCGGGGCGCTCGTAATTACACTAACGTAAAAAACATAAGTACGATAATTTTTCTTGATTTTCAAAAATTTTCCATCAAATTTTTTTTCTCTCATCTTAAATATATATTACAAACTTATTTTTTATTATAAAATTTAGTTAATTAGATAAATTTATATCAAATAAGATAGAAAGTTAGATAATTGTAACGTAAAATAAATAATAAGTTACAGCTCGTTACATCAGTGTAACGACTCGTTACATCAGTGTAATTATGAAGACTTTGAAAAAATTCAGCTTGTTACATCAGTGTAATTAGGAACACTTTGAAAAAATTCAGCTCGTTACATCAGTGTAATTACGAACACTTTGAAAAATTCAGCTCGTTACATCAGTGTAATTTCGAAAACTTTAAAATTTTTTGACAAAACTATACTTGAATTAAAGATAAAAATGTGACAAATTTAATGGTGTAATTTTTTTAAAAAAATAATAATGTATATAAAAGTTATGAAGGTTTTAAAAAATGGGGGGTAAACTTTTATTTTAAAAATCAAATCAAGTACACCTCACAAATCTCCAAAATACCCTTCAAGAAATCTCAACCACTCATTTTTTCCAGATTTAATATGGACCACACATTTCAAATTCATTAAATTAGACAACCAATCAAATTGGGTTTATAAGTTACCTCAATTACCATGGGTTAACATTCACTCCTTTCCCTATATATATATATATATATATAATATATATATATATATATATATATATATATATATATATATATATATATATAGGGAATACATAATTTAGAAACCACCCTTTAGCCCGAAAACCATGAAAACCAATTTATGTGGCCAAGATTTTGCCACATCACACACTTCTTATTAAATTCATTTGGGCAATATAGTCTTTTTACCCATATGTACTTGTGTTTATTTTTTATTATTTTTACACTATATCTTTCTATTATTTGAATTTTGATACCAACTGCCAATCAGTTAACGCACAGAAGTTACACTGTTGTTACGTTGTTGATATTTTTTGAGTTTCACCTATATTAGAGTGTACATGTTTTGTTACGTAAAGATTACATGCTGTCTGAAAAAAAAATTTTATTTAATGTGTAACAGATTTAATATGTAATTTTTTTAAATTAATATATAATTTTTTTACATGTTTGTTTTTATACACATTTATAAAGTGTCACCCATGAAGACCCATTATTTATTCTCTCGTCATTTTAAAAATGTTGGTAACGTAACATTTGTTGTTTTGAGATTTCCCGCATCTTGGCATCAGTTAACGCCCAGTAGTTACGCTATTGTTACGTTGTTGTTATTTTTTGTGTCTCACCTATATTACAGTGTACGTGTTTTGTTACGTAAAGATTACATGTGGTCTAATTTTTTTTTATTTAATGTGTAACAGATTTTAAATACTTTTGGCTTTTTGTCCTTTTTTTCTAGAACAAAGGACAACCTTTTTGTACTATTTTGTCATGTTTTATCTACCACCATCTTATCTCTAATTAATAAAAATATGTTTTTTTGTAAGTGTGAGTCACATCTAAGTGTACTTTTTATTTAACAAGATTACATTTTGTCAAAGTAGGAATACCCTCCCACGCCAAGGCCATCCCCACACTTTGTGTTTTCAGTTTTGAATTCCCAAACATCTCACTTCTTTTGCATGAACTTCCTTCTCTCTTTGGAAGTTGTTTTTGTATGGATTATACACTTGAGCTTAACACGTTTGATTATTTGATCGCAAGCTACAATGAAGAATCGTTTGTTGCATCATAGATTAAAGGTGATAATCTTTTTTTTATTTCTATAGAGTCTTCTTTCTTAATTTTTTTTTTTGATGAAGATGATGTTTTTATGTTTCAAATTTATGTTTTTCTCAGTACATCCTATAAACGAGGATCCAATCATCTCTGTTGATGAAGAGCATGGTTATGTTCCAAATTTACTGTTGTTACGTGAAGAATGTTATGAAATCCCGTCAAATGGTGGTAGATTGCGGGGCTATATTTACATGTGTTTTATTTTTTTCTTGTTAGAACATCAATTTTATTTTTTTTGTTTTACGTTCAATCGTTTTTAGATATTGATGCTCCATTCGGTCCCCCACGTGGACAAGAAGTAACAACCTGTGAAGATGTTCAGCAAAGCAGAAAAGCAAATGGTAATTTGGTTTTGCATGGAATTTACTTGTATTATACATCCCTGTTACGTTATTTATACTTCAATAGGTCATTTTACTTTTTTTTATCATGCTACAAAAGTAGAAGATTTTGAAGGATGTTACATGTTTCTTACTCCTAACGGTACCAAGGTTTGGTGTCCGAATAAAGGATGCGATGTAAAACCAACTGTAGGTGCCACATATGGGTCTTGGAGTGATGTTCTTAGAATGTACCAGAATTATGCAGAATGTTCGGGTTTTTCAGTTCGTGTTGGGCAAACGAAGAAAACCAAAAGCGATCAGGTCACACACAAATACCTAAGATGCAACAAAGCTGGTAGGCCTCAGTCTAAGCGGACATTCGACACGTTAGATGAATCTTTTATGTCTGTTAGGAACAGGTCTATTCAAGTTACGGATTGTAAAGCTCATATATCTGTCCAAGTTATAGAAGCCACCTCCACTTTTGTTATATACAAGTTTGTAGAGTGTCATAACCATCCTTTGGTTGAGACATATAACCGGATTTTACCAAAGCAAGTCGCAAGCTATCTTTCTCCACCAAACAGTTTATACATCACATGACATTGAATAATATTGGTCCTACTATAGCTCACAGGCTTCAAGTGTCAATGAAGGGAGTCATCATAATGTGAATGGAACCCCTATTGATTTTAAGAATTTTAGCCGGGCAATCCGTCTATTTATAGGTAACCGGGACTCACAGCTGCTTCTTGATCGCTTGCGTGATCGTGTTAAAAACCTCCTAGATTTTTTCTTCGATTTTTGTGTTGTAAAAAGGGAGCTCAGGCATTTGTTATGGGCTGACGAGATATTTAGGAAGAACTACGAAGTTTTTGGTGATGTGCTTGCATTTGATGCCACTTACTTACACTAACAAGTAATCTTTTTGTCACAGAATCTATATATTACAGTTGTAATACAATTAATTTAACGTAGTTTACATATTGTTTACTATAGTTTTATATGTTTTTTACACGGGTCATTTTTTGTCACAGAATCTACATGCTTATATATTACGTTTGTAATACACTTAATTAACTGTAGTTTACATTTTTTGCCACCTACTACGCTAACAAGTCATTTTTTGTCACAGAATCTATATACTTATATATTACGTTTGTAATACACTTAATTAACTATAGTTTACATGTTATTTACACATGTCATTTTTTGTCAGAGAATCTACATACTTAATTAACTGTAGTTTACATGTTATTTACTATATTTTTACATATGTAGGTATAACATGATTTTTGTACCTTTTACGGGTGTTGATATCACAAGAATTGTATAACCTTTGGAACGGGTTTGCTATAGAGCGAAACCATAGATGGTTATGTTCCAAATTTACGTTTTTCTCAGTACATCCCATAAACGATGATTCAATTGTCTCTGTTGATGAAGAGGATGGTTATGTTACAAATTTGCCGTTGATACGTGAAGAATGTTATGAAATCCCGTCAAAAGGTGGTAGATTGCCATTTATTTACATGTGTTTCATTTTATTCTTGTTAGAACAACAATTTTATTTTATTTTTACGTTCAATCATTTTAGATGTTGATGATCATTTGGTTTTTCCACCTGAAAACGAAGTAACAACCTCTGACGATGTTCAGCAAAGCAGAAAATAAAATAGTAATTGGTTTGTGCATGGCATTTACTTGTATGCTATGTTCTTGTTACATTATTTATACTTAAATATTTCAATTAATGTCTTTTTTTATCATGCTAAAAAAGTTGAAGATTTTGAAGGATGTTACACATTTCTTAATCCTAACGGTACCAAGGTTTGGTGTCCAAATACAGGATGTGATGTAAAACCAACTGTAGGTGCCACATATGGTTCTTCGAGTAATGTTCTTAGAATGTACCTGAATTATGCAGAATGTTCAGGTTTTTCGGTTCGTGTTGGGCAAACAAAGAAAAACAAAAGCGATTAGGTCACATACAAATACCTAAGATGCAACAAAGCTGGTAGGCCTCAGTCAAAGTGGAAATTCGACACGTTAGATGAATCTTTTATGTCTGTTAGGAACGGGTCTTTTCAAGTTACGGATTGTAAAGCTCATATATCTGTCCAAGTTATAGAAGCGACGTCCACAGAGCATGTACAAGATAAAGTTGTATATTTTGTTAAGGGAAAGTTGTATTTGTAAACAATATATATATTTAACCAATGTTTTCCAGGTATTGTTAAAAGAATCATTTGATTACATATATGTTTATTTGCACCTACGTTACAAAGGTGTTACATATTAACACCAATCTTTATTATACTATGTTACATATGTTTTACTTGGAACAACTATATTACATATGTTTTACATATAAATTACGTTTATTACACATAACAAATATAACGATGTTACCAATGTTTTACATATAGTTTTTAGTGGAGGGGCGCCTAGCGCCTAGGCCGCATCATAACAAATACAACGATGTTACCAATGTTTTTACCATTTTCAGTCTAGGCCGCATCATAACAAATACAACGACGTTACCAAATACAACGATGTTTTTACCTTTTTCAGTTTATTAGGCCGCATCATAACAAATACAACCATATTACCAATGTTTAACAAAACGAACGAACATGAACACACGTCCCATATGTTCATTTTCGTTTGTGAACATTCGTTTATATTCGTTTATTTAGGTTCGTTTAACTTAAAGAACGAACACGAACAAGGAAACCATATTCGTTTAAATGTTTATGTTCCCTATATAGGCAGCCGCCTAGGACACATCATAGCAAATGTAATGATGTTACCAATGTTTTTCAGGTTTGTGATTTGTTAAACAGTTAATGAACCTACGTTACAAATGTGTTACAAATTAACATCAATCTTTGTTTTACTGTGTTGCATATGCTTTACTTGAAACAACTATATTACATATGTTTTACATATAAGTTACATTCATTACACATGCCAAATACAACGATGTTACCAATGTTTTACATATAGTTTTTAGTGGAGGGTGTCTAGCGCCTACGCAGCCTCCTAGGCTGCATCATAACAATTACAACGATCTTACCAATGTTTTTCAGATTCTTTAATTATTACACAGTTAATCCACCTACGTTACAAAGGTTTTACATATAACAACAATCTTTGTTTTACTATGTTACATATGTTTTACTGAAAAACAACTATATTACATATGTTTTACATATAAATTACGTTCGTTACACAAAGTGTTACATATAATAGCTTAGATAGCTCACAGGGAAAGTTGTTTGTTATGTTTCTCACACTAATCGTATCGATGAGAATATTGTTTATTCGGTAACTTTTACATGGAAAGTTGTTTTGTTATCTCTTCACATTGATCTTGTCAATGAGAATGTTGTTTATTCGGTAACGCATCATTACAAAGACAACGATGTTACAGGTATTTCTTAGGTTCATGAATTGTTACACAAGTAGTTCACATATTTTACAAAGATGTTACATATTAACAACGATGTTACATGTATTTTTTAGGTTCATGCGTCATTGTTACACTTATGTTACGTATATGATACATTTATATAATCAATTTCAAATATTTTTTAAATGTTTTAACTGATGTGACATGCCATAATTATATCTTTTGTACTTTTTTCAGCTTTTGACAGAAACAAGGTGTGGGTTGGCACAAGGAGGACGTCCTTTTGTATATAAAACATTAAAAAACATGTAAAGTACATGTTGGTAAAAAATCAGAAAATTCATCTTTAATCTTAGCCACTCATATATTAATCCTAGATAAAATAGCATTTTCACATATTGATTGACTGAAACAACTTTGTTACATATCGAGTACGTATAAAATACAGTTATTACACATTGTGTTACATTTTGTTTTAAGTATATGTCAATTTTTACCGATGTTAGTAATATTTTTTCAAGTTATGTAATAATTAATGTCGCTTCACATGACTTTACATATGCTATACGTATAACAAACATGTTGTTATAGATGTAGGTTAGAGAGATTCTCCTATGTGCCCAAGATCCATTGATATTATCTTTTGTCTTCTTAGAAAGAACAAGATACACGAGGTAGATGCAAAGAGAACGATTCATCAAAATTTCTTGATGAAAATTTATATACTTACTAGTTGCCTGTGTTTTGCTTGTGCATGGAGTTTTTCATGAGAAATGAAACAGGTTTCTGTACAAGTTACACAATTGTTACACAATTTTTACATCTTTGGTTCTCATATTTTATCAGAAATCTCGAATTGCCTATATATTAAATATAACTATTCGTGAATGAGGTTTTACATTCCATTTTTTTTTGAAAATATTGTTGGATTTTTTGTAATGATGTTTGATATGGTTACCATACACTAGGATGTACTTTTCTACTACTCTAATTATAGGATTTGACCTATCTAAAAATAAAATTGAAGTAATTTTAAATTAAAACTAAAAGAAAACTACGACCAATGTATCATCTAAAAAGTAGAAGTACGAGTACCAACAGTGTATCCAGAGTATATTATCTATTACAAACACCAATAAAATCAAGGGACAAAGTTAAAGCAGTAATTACCCCATAGTTACATAACAGTTACATCTTGCGTTACAATGACGTACTAAACACAATGACATAATAAACGCAACATTCTAACTAAATAAATCCATGACCAGGTTAAAGCAGTAGTTACCCCACTGTTACATAACAAGTACAATGACATAATAAACACAACAGTCTAACCTAGTTCAATAACATGAACATTTCTTACATCCCAAAAACAACAAAAATAATAAAACACATGCCTAACCTTTCTTTGATGTTGGCTTTCGTTATTACGACGACAGTTACCGTTGAAAGTAGTTACGGTTGGACGGTTGGAACCCCTATTTCACGTCGTTAGTGGTTGTCGTCTTCCACACCACCCGCGCCACCTGAAGCTACGATGTTAAAACATGAGAATGCCGTTCATGAGGCTTGATTTGGATACTTGCGGGTTTCGATTTAGACCACACGGCCGAATTCATTTTGAAATTTGAGTGCTCTGATTTTGAAATTTGAGTGTTTGATGGGGTAAATGGGAGGTGGGTTGGGATGAAAGAGATGATCTTGTACTTTATGAAATTAATTATTCATTTCAAGTACAAACGTGTAAATGACAACTTTACCCTTTCTGTACTTTTCCCACATTTAATGAAACAATAAAATGAATCAAAAAACCATGGATTAATCTCAACCACACAAGCATGAAATCAATGGTTAGAAAGTGGGTTTTCAAGGTTTTCGCATTAAGAAAATGTTTTCAAATTATATATATATATATATATATATATATGGAAGGGATCATATAATAACCCACTTTAATTGAGAAAATTCTATAACTCAAGTCCAGTGGTTCAAATTTCCAAGATTTAATCTAATGGTGACATGTGTCACTAATTAACTTTTAATACAAAAGGGTATTATGGTCTTTTGTATTAATTACAAAAATCAGATTTAATATAAGAGTGACAAGTGACACATTCTTAAAAAACCATCTATTTTCCTATTTTTAAATTGAAGTTCCCCCTTGATTTTTATCCACCTATAACGTTTTTATGCTATGTTATTTTTTTATAAAAATTACACCATTAAACTCGTCATATTTTTCTCGTTAATTTCATTATAGTCATGCCAAATTTTTTTCGAGCGTTCGTAATTACACTAACGTAAAAAACATAAGTACAATAATTTTTCTTTTTTTTTTTCAAAAATTTTCCATCAAAATTTTTTTTTCTCTCATCTTAAATATATATTACAAACTTATTTTTTTATTATAAAATTTATTTAATTAGATAAATTTATATCAAATAAGATAGAAAGTTAGATAATTGTAACGTAAAAAAAAATAATAAGTTACAGCTCGTTACATCAGTGTAATTATGAACACTTTGAAAAAATTCAGCTCGTTAAATCAGTGTAATTAGGAACACTTTGAAAAAATTCAGCTCGTTACATCAATGTAATTACGAACACTTTGAAAAAATTCAGCTCGTTACATCAGTGTAATTTCGAAAACTTTAAAATTTTTTGACAAAACTATACTTGAATTAAAGATATAAATGTGACAAATTTAATGGTGTAATTTTTTTAAAAAAAATAATAATGTATATAAAAGTTATGAAGGTTTAAAAAATTGGGGGGTAAACTTTTATTTTAAAAATCAAATCAAGTACACTTCACAAATCTCCAAAATACCTTTAAAAAAATCTCAACCATTCATTTTTCCCAGATTTAATATGGACCACACATTTCAAATTCATTAAATTAGACAACCAATCAAATTATATTTATAAGTTACCTTAATTACCATGGGTTACCATTTACTCCTTTCCCTATATATATATATATATATACATATATTGTGTGCGCGCATTAAAAATCGAGCCGATCCAATGACTCAAGCACCAGCCGAGTAAATCATAGCTCGGCTCGACTCGTTTTAAACAATTTTTTTGAGCTAGACTTTTTTCGAGCAAGTCGTAGACTTTATGAACACCCTAATCTCTATCTATCAAACATAACCAGTTTGACTTGTTTTCGAAAACCATAAATAAGACATCGGTTAAATTTCATCAAAATTTGTTGACTTGGAACATGAACTTTATTAATCATTAGTCCATGCACAGTGGTCGCCCCACTGAAATCATTCCCAACTGAAATTTTCTTGCATATCATCACCTCACTGAAAACCTTAAATCTCTACATTAGTCACCCCACTGAAAAACATTTCTCACTGTACCACATTATCACCCCGGTCAATAAGCGATCGTCTAAGAAAGTTTAGTTATTTTTGAATAACTTTGGCTCTCATTAGTTCTTGGCAGGAAACCCGAAACTCTGGTGAGACTTTTATCGCGATCCAAATATGATAGTGGTTAAATATTTGGCCGTTAGTCTTGAGTTGGATTCATGTTTGCAATGAAGAGATTAGAAAGAAAAAATATATGATATTTTAGAGGGTGGCTTTTTTGTAAAATATGAAAGATTTTAAATAGGAGATAAAAAAGATTTTTTATTTTTTTAAAAATTGACCATTTAAAAACAATACTTTTTTTGGCCAATCACAGGTCAACGAGCAAGCGGGAAACGGGGGTGGTGTTTCTACCTAGCCCCGTCAAAAGATGTAACACTGTTGCTTCCGCGGGGCGCTTGCTGCGCGTGGTCTTAGTTATAAGACCATGCTTAATGAATGCCCCGCAAAAGCAACATAAAGGAGTATTTCGGCGAGGGTTGGCGGGAACACCGCTCCCCTCCCCCGGCGGCGACCAACATGAGCCATCCACGCCCCCACTCCCCGCTTTCTCTCCTCTCACAATGGAGAAGGGTTTTTAGTCAGATGACCACTATGGGGTTTTAAGTTTTTCGGTTAGGTGATTGTATGGCTGAAAATTTTGATGATTAAGGATTTCAGTAAGTAGACACTAAAAAGGGTCCAAAAAGTAGATCACTTTTAGTTTCAAGAACGATATATGATGCAAATTCGCCCTTTTGAAAAGTTAAAAAGAGTCTTTTAGTTATCTTTGTTTGTTAAAAAAATTATTAACTATTTCACTTCAATTTCTTTTCATGGACATCAAATAATAGCAATAATCATATGCTTATTTTTCCAATCACGATTTGATTCGGTCTAATCGCCACCATTTCCTCTAACTTTATGTCTATCTTAAGAAAACAGAATTTCTTCAGTTGATTTATAAAAAAAGAAAAAAAAAAAGAGGAATGATTTTAAGGAATATGTACCAAACTTATATGGCTTTTTTATAATTTTCGTAATTTTAACTTAGATTGAAAAATTAGTGCTAATTATTAGTTTATTTGGGTAAATTATATAAAATGTAATTAATTTTACACATTCTTATTTAATGAGATTATCAGTTTATTTATATTATAAATTTACTACTACTAAATTATCAATTTATTTATTTATATTAAAAAGAGTGTCCTTTTGAATCTTTGTGATGTGTTAATCTTACGTGATAGTTGCATTGATGATGTCATGTCATATTTAGTGTTTTGCAGGAGTTAAATCAGTAATGTTATTCATCATTATCATCAGCAATAGATTCATTGCATCAACCCATCAAGACTCAAGAACTTTGTCACTATAAAAGCAAAAATGAACATACTGTGTACCAACCTTTTCACTTTCTAATTTAAACTTTTTTTTTATAATCTTAGTGTCATATTATTTCCTTTAATTTTAATGTTTTATATGTGTAATAGTTATTAATCTTCATCTTTCACTTTTTATTTTATTTAAATAATAAAAAGAGGTGGGAGAAAAAGAGCAAAGAGAGAGATAGAGATAGAGAGGAATGAGACATGTTTGTATGGGATTCAGTTCAATGTTCACTGGTAACCAAAGTGTGACGTTCCATGTAATCACCCTCATAGCACTGGCACCTTGTAACAAAACCATCACAACATAAAAAATATAAAAAATAATAGAAAGCAAATTAATGATCCTTAAATTGCAATTACCTCAAACCCCTAAAAGAAAACTTCACCACCACATCAACATACACATGATACACATTGATTGAGCTTTAAAAACACTAACCTAAAATGGTAACATATTAACAAAATCGCTTTTCATGATTGACCAAGTTACATGTACGATGAACTCTAAAATCCTTGGCTAAAACAGATTGGGTGCTCTAGCCGAATTTTAAACCCATTCAACTTAAGAATCCTAACCTAAAAAAATTTATTGTTTTAGTGTTGTTGATGATAATGATTTTTGGTATCTGATGCTCCAACAAATGATGATGGAGATGAAAATGACATTTGACTAATTAAGCACGATGTCTAAGAGCACGAATGGGTGTTTTTCTTTTCAAGACTATATACATTTTTCTCTATAATCCACCATACAAAAACCAGAAATATATCATCACATGCAATGTAATGAGCTATAGGTATTTTGATACATAATCTATCTATACTAATAAATCAAAATAATCGTGGACACTTGTCAGAATTCTGGATCACCTATATTTTGGTTTTCCCGCTCCTCTCTCATATTTAATTATCAATATTTATTATTTAGTTAGGAATTAAGGATTATAATATTTAATATATTATGAATTAATTATATTTAAAATGAAATCAATTATGATGTTTTTAATTAAGTGAACTTATTTTTTTATTCAACAACTTTAGTTCTTTAAATATAATCAAATTCAAATTGATATTTCTTGAAATATATATAAATAAAACAATAATGTTACTAATTGCATTATAATTGCTTTCAAAAAATTTAAACATTTAATATGATTAGATTATTTGAGTGATAAAATATATTATATTGAAATATAAAAAGTAAGTAATTTTTAATAATCCAAGTTATATATTAATATAAATTTTAGTTAAACTTAAGGTAATGTGTTAAAGGAGAATAAACATATTTTAATTACATAAAAATATTAACACATTGTTAAAAAAAATAAAATTAAAACATAATTTATAATTATTACATCAAATATTTTAAACATATTTTTAAGAGTTTAAATTATAACATATTTTATTCAACCTTTGTAAACTTGAGTTTAGTAAAACTTTGCAATGTACATGCTTTTTAATTACATAATGTTTTGTCAATAGATTTTTATATATAACATATTATTTTTTCAACCCGTGTAATACACGGGATTTTAACTTAGTATAATAATAAATAGCATCAATGTCTAATGTATATATATTATTAATACTAATAAATAATATGTATTTATATATATTAAAAACATTCTTTTATAAATTTTTGTTCTTAAAGTTTTAAATATAAAAATGTATAACAAGTATTATTAGTTTTAGTGATTATGTAAATATATGAAGACATAGTTATAAAATCACATAATTTTTATTTATAAATCCGTGTAATACACGGGTCTATAACCTAGTGTAATAATAAATAGTAATTATTTGCTTTAAATCTAAATTTATAATGTAGTTACAAGATGATTTGTTAATTTTTCTAACTTTTATTCTATTCAATTATCATGTTGAAAAGAAATGGATTAGGATTATATATTCCATAAACTTTTACGATTGGATTTTACTTAAATAGAGAATGAGATGCAACATACTATTTATACAGTGCAACTTTAGGAAAAAGCAGGCTTTACCCATTAGTGCCTTTCAGTTATTTATTTATTTATTTATTTTATTTTTCTAAATTATAATTTACCTTTCTCAAATCAAATCAATGGTTCAACAACATTACTCTTTTTGCCTTAAAACTTTATTTATTTAATTATTAGTTACAAATAGATTATTTAAACTTTGCAAAAAAATAAATCACTTTTAGGGTATATAGATTCTTTTATTACTAAATAATGTAATCAGATCAGGATCAATGAACTTATTCATCATGTGCAAAATTGCATCTTATATAAAGCATTTGACTGGTTAGGGAATAATAAAAGGGAAAATCAAAAAAATACCCACTTTGACCAAAAATTTAAACAAAATGACCATTTGACTATTCAATCACAGAAATGTCCATCCCTTTACAGGCGTCGGCGACCGTAAACTTACGGGCGGCCACCTATTTGAGACCCAATGAAATTTCGCCATTTGTCCTACACGGGCGCCCACGCCTCTTAAATCTGACGAACGCCCTTTAAAAAATTAAGTTGTCACGGGCGTCGGGCTCACCCTGACACCTTTGTCACGGGCGTCCGCCCCCTATAAAAAATAAAAAAAAATAAAAAAATAAAAAAGTCGTTTAAAAAAATTAAAAAAAATAGAAAAAATAAAAAATAAAAAGTACAGGCGGGCGCCTGTGACACGTTTTCCTAGAAAAAAGGCTTGGACGCCCGTAACTAGGTTCGGGCGCCTGTATAGGTGGTCCGGGCGCCTGTGATTTGACCGAATATTATTATTTTTTTTAGGGGCGGACGCCCGTGACAACTTAATTTTTTTAACGGGTGTTCGTCAGATTTAAGGGGCGTGGGCGCCCGTTAAGGACAAATGCCGAAAACCCATTGGGTCTCATATAGGCGGCCGCCCGTAAGTATACGGGCGCCGGCGCCCGTAAAGGCATGGACATTTTGGTGATGGAAAAGTCAAATGGTTATTTTGTTTAAACTTTTGGTCAAAATGGCTATTTTTGTCATTTTCCCAAAAATAAAACTATTTGAGTTAAAATATTGTTATTTTTATGTTAGATGTTTATACAAAATAGAGTGGTATAAAAAAATATTGGAAAAATATAGATGATTTAACTAATAAACATCGAAAAAGAATTTGATCCTTTCTGTATTCAAATCTTTTATTATAAGCATTATGCACAAGTGATAATTTGGTTCCTTTAGTTATGTAAATAAAAATAATGATACAATTAAAAGGTTGCAAGAAGAGACCAATCACTCTCACCTTACTCGTTAATAGTTTGGATATTTCCATGCGTTTTATGTGTGTAATTACATGGTTTTATTATCTAATCGTGTGGATTGCATTGATTTGCATTATGATTTATGACTTTAGGCCTTTTAAAAAAGTTTACATGACTTGGAATGGTAAATATTGCAGGATATGCGAAAAGGGGAGCTTGGAAGCTCAAAATGAAAGAAAACGAAGTTTTTCCTGAAGTGACTTATCACTCTTGAGTATTACCGAGCCAATCGAAGTGAACTAGCATATCATAAACTAGTTAGGGACGTATCATATGCCGAACCCCCCATAAAATCAACGTTTTGACGACTTTGGCATCTATTTAAGCCCCCAAACTAAGGTTTCGTATTATTAAGTTTTGGGACAAATTTTTATGGTCTTTGGGGAGTCAATGGCTTAATAAATCACCAATTGACCATTTTGATCATATCAGAGATTCTCGAATCAATATTAGATCAATTCAGAATGAAAATTCAAGGTTAAAACACATGCAATCATACCTGTGTAAATGGTTAGCGAATGTTTAGGAATTACTGGTATTTCAACCATCATTAGACTCAAACATTAAAAAATTTTTGGACCCATTCTTGTTTTTGTGTTTGATTTCATATTTTGATTGATTGATTTGTGTTGCTTGTATCAATTTAATGTTCATACGTTTATTGGTTTAGCATCGGTAAACATTAAACTTTGATTGACTTAATATCATAAATTGGTATTTGTATTCAAGAATCTAGTGTTTGGCATTAGATGGTTTTCATCAATTAATTAACAAAATCAAAAACTTGAGTTGCAATTATCCATAAGAATGAGTTTCAAACATAGCTTCTTAATAGGTCAAAATATAAGTTATTTTTCTCGATCCTAAATAAAAACCTTTTGTGATAACTACATTAGTTTTCATTCGCTCTTATAATCAATTTCAGTTTTTAGGTTTTTTTAATTTAAATAGAAATCACAATTCCAATTCAAAGTTTACAATTTCTGTTTTAGATAATTTAGTTAAAGAATCAATTGGCATTAACACCGCCCACAAAACTCTTCATTGT
Source organism: Mikania micrantha (assembly GCA_009363875.1). Taxonomy (NCBI): domain Eukaryota; kingdom Viridiplantae; phylum Streptophyta; class Magnoliopsida; order Asterales; family Asteraceae; genus Mikania; species Mikania micrantha. The sequence goes on along the minus strand of CM018696.1, from coordinate 25,877,162 downwards.
TTGGTACACTACTTACCATATTAGTTAATGTAGCTAGAAACACATTTATAAACTCTTATTTGATCGATACATCAATATCGGTCACTCATACCATAGAAAACAAACCTATAAGCACCTCATACGCAAAACATGCAATATTATTTGCTATAAAACTATAGATGTTACATCGAAAACAAAATTGAAGGCCGGGATTCAAGTTGGTCATTCAATCATTCTTCATACATTGTTCTTTTGGTTTTCACTAGGTGGAGGCCGAATTGATTGTTTTTTTTCCTAAACGGTAAATCTATCTTACTCATATACTATTCATAAATTAATATACTTATTGTCTGGGATTAAACATAATACCACTCATATAGAAGATAAAGCGTCTACTAGGTAGTTTAGTCTCACATTGATGGCTAAATTGATTGTTAAAGGTCAATCTTTAATTGTAATTGAAAAATTGAAGGCCGGGATTCAAGTTGGTCATTCAATCATTCTTCATACATTGTTCTTTTGGTTTTCACTAGGTGGAGGCCGAATTGATTGTTTTTTTTCCTAAACGGTAAATCTATCTTACTCATATACTATTCATAAATTAATATACTTATTGTCTGGGATTAAACATAATACCACTCATATAGAAGATAAAGCGTCTACTAGGTAGTTTAGTCTCACATTGATGGCTAAATTGATTGTTAAAGGTCAATCTTTAATTGTAATTGAAAAATTATTTCAAGTTTGATTGTATAGAAAGTAAAAAAGGGTAGTAACTAATTTATTCTTTCTAATTGTGAAAATATTAAAATAATCATAGTTTTCTCCCCATGAATGCCGTGGATAGGATTCTTGGTAGGTTTGAGATCAAAACTTAAAAAGTCAATCAACTTTTATGAACGTTCCATGAAACATCAAACTGTTTTTAATGTACATTACCTAAACCAACAACAAACGACCAAAGTAACATGACACATGATCATGGTTGCCATTAATTTAACTAAACTAAAAATAAATCTCACTAATTCACGTTGCCCCATTGCTTATGCCCAGGAACCCATTTCGGGCACTTTGGACTAAAATAACTCGACACCACCCTGGAGTTCAACAGCTCGACAATAGGTGCGAACTTCACGCACCGTGGTGTCTTGTACTGGTTAATCGATGCACCTAAGCTGATCGCGTAGTCCATCAGCTTATCAAACGTCCCGTTCTCCACAATCTTAATCTCTAAAGGCCCGATTGATTTGTCAGAAGCCCGACCCTGTCGGTAAACACTATTCAGTGATTCTTCGATCGTAAGACAACAGTCTTCAAAAACCGAGGGTGGTATTGGCGTGGTCTCGTTCAGACTCAGCTCCCAGATGATTACATAGTGGCCTGGTATGGTTGTGGTGTCGGCATAGCTTGTGTACTCGGTCAATGTCGTGTCAAATGGCATCAAATGGTTAACTGCGTTCTCGACTGCTTTGTGTAACTCGACTTCATCGGTTTTGTCCGAATCGATACTCAAAGCAACGTTTTTTCTACAAATGAAGTTAAACTGAGGGGATTTATTCTTGAACCCTGCAACTCGCAACACATCACCAACTCGATACCTGTAAAGCCCTGCAATTTCATTTCACACAGATATTTCATCAAACACGTGTTTTGCATGAATAGTATCTCATGAACAGTTAATACAAAATCGTTGAGATTTTACAGAGCATATGTTTCTTTGTTACTGACCCGCATAAGTGGTGACAACAAGTTCGTATTCCTGACCCATTTTAACATCTGCAAGATCCATTAGCTTCTGTTGCTCCTTCTCAGTGAGCGATTTTGGCATCGCGATCGGGCCATTTTCGCGATGAACAGGAAGAAACTCGAAGTAACCCATGGTTGGAATCAGAGTGTAGGAAACTTCACTGGGTTTACAAAGTGGGTTCAGATTAACTCCAAAATAACATTCTGATGATGCATACATCGTGCAAACAAGTGGAAGACCATTGCCATAATAATCAAGCGTTGGGATGTACTGTGACATTGTTCCTGTAACAATCACATCAATATACTTCGTATTCGGCCAGACCCGCGTAATAATCCCTTGCCATGATTTCTTCGAGCATTCAAACTCGATAAAATCCGCCAGTTTCGGGTCGGGTTTCAACACCCGCATTACAGCTTCTCTGACAGAAGCATCAGTGATGGCGGAATTCAAGATTCCGGTCCGGATATCATGACACAAAAGGGTCCAGTTCTTTTTTAAAAACTGGATAGCACGGATAAACCCGGAAGCAAAAACCGCCCCGACCCGAAGAACCTCTTCGTTCAAACAAAGCCCACAAAGCATCTGGGAGTACATGCTCTGGTACGAATCGGGGCAGAGAATGGATTCGTTCGGACTGGTGTAGTTTGTATAAGGGTCGTATGGTCTGTGCTTGAAATGGGGGCTTTTGTAGTAACTGGTTAAAACGGGTCGGGCCACTAGTCCGCCCGGAGTCTTGGATTCGGATTTGATGAACAAGAAGTACATCCCTTTGCCTTTGTCTAAACCGGGTACAAACTGGTTCATCACCGGCATTAAAAGACTGTACAGTAATGATCTTCGTTCAAGCTCGTCTTCAATTGTGGGCATCAGCTTCCTCTCCCCTCCAGATGTCCCAGAACTGCATAAATCAAAATCAAAATCAAAATTCAAAAACCCATTTAGTAAAATCAAACACAGTCGACGATCGGTAATTTTGTACAAAAGATGTTGTCATGCCTTGTTAAGAATTCTGAAATGGGTCGAGATGATAGAATTGGGGATTGATCGCCATTGGCGATGCGGGTGATGTCCGGTAGCAGGTCGTCGTAGGTGATGACCGGAATCAGTTTTTTGAAGGTATCCCGGTCAATTTGGCCGGTAAGACCGTGGCGTTTGAGGTATTCCACGGTGGCATTTTGGGTGAGGATTTCAGAAAGGACTCGTTGCTGGACTTGATCAGGGTTAGAGGTGACATCTTCGATGAATTGAAGGGTTTTTTTGTTTTTTAGGGTGAGATTGTAGTCGTTTGTTGAAAGATGTTGAGGGAGCTTCGGAGCTTCAGGCATGGTGGCAGACGGTGGTGTATACAGTTGGAGAAGGTGGAGGAATTGCATGTGTAGAGAAGGGAATGAATGGAGGGGGGGTTTATATAGAAGGAAGGAGCTTTGGGGGAAATTAACCAAAAATTAAAGTTGATTCCATGAGCTAGAAACTATATTTAAATAATCTTTAGATTAATGCCAAGCCATGGAAATTTTTATGCTAAGAGTATTCATTGTCAAACATACACTCTTCTATGTTAATTGAAAACTTAGGTAAATTTAGGTGCTGTTTGTTTCTAGGAGGTAATGTATACAGTCTGCGGACCTCATATGCATCTGTATAAGAAAAGCTAGACCAAATGTTTGCAGTTTGTAAGAAGAAGAGAATTTATTTTTTAATGCCTGTTGACTGTAAAAAGAAATTGGTGTTGGTGTACGGACAGTGGTGGTAGCGTAGAAGGTGGTGGTGGTGGGGGTGACCGACGGTGGTGGCGGACGGTAGTAGCCGTCGGTGGTAATGATGGGGGGGTGATCGTCGGTGATGGTGGTGGTAGGGTTGACTGGTGGTGGTGGGGCCGATGGTTGTGGTGGTGGTGGTCGCCGGTGGTGGCCGCCGGTAGCGGTGGTGGTGTCCAATGGTGATGGTGGTGGTGGGTGGTCTCTGCAGACCTTGGAAGATTCTATAAGTAACTAGGTCACATCTGCACCAAGAAGAGCACGCGCAGACTATATTTTTAATAAAACAAACAGTTTGCAGATGTTAATGTCTACGCGTGGTTTACGCGGCGCAGACAAAAGAGGTGCACAGAAGTTTTTAAAAAAAACAAACAACACCTTACTCTCTATCTCTCTCTATATGGACACACATGCATATACATATATGGAGATAAAGAGATGACACATATTGATATTAAAATAATTGAATGTCCTAATAACTATAGTCAAAATCAATTAATTAGCAACAAGTCATATTATTTTTATATTATTTTAACTAACTTTAAGTAAGGAATAAATTCAAAACTATATGTGAACACGTGATTTGTGCTTGATATACATTTCTCTTTGTTACACTTGGCTTTATGAACAAAAATTTATACTTGTGATCGCTAAGTCTAGCAATATTGCAATATTTGAAACGGACCTTCTAACACTATACAACATAATACAATATTTAACATGTTTTGTGTTTATGCTTTATCAAGTTTTGTGTAGTAAGCATGTCGACGTATTTAAGACATGATAAAATTTGTGTGTAACCTGTTTAAACTTATTTGTATTTTTTAAAATTAAAAAAATGTGATTTTTATCATGTCTTCTAACAGGTCTCATCGTGTCACTTGTTTTTAAACAAGTTCGTATTCAAGTTCGGAAAAAATGACTTGATTCATTATCATGTCATGTTCGTATCTAGTACTTGTTGTATTCTAGTCTTATCATGTTGTGTCTAACTTACTATGCCAACCCTGGTTGAAAACATAGTTGTAAGTTCCAAAAATGTCACTAGGGTCATGTTAGTAAGATCCATATACCAAAAATACTTTGAGATGGGCATAATCCGAACCAAAGATTAACCGAGTAGAACTGACAGCTTGATTATAATTTATGTACCACGATATGTTTAATCTTTGTGAGCAAGTCTTCGGGTAAATTAAAACGGTGAGCTTTTGGATAGACAACATAGAGGTTATAGTGGCAACCCACAAAGTATTTCGTATATGGGATAGATACATTTTCAATCAAGACGTGTTTTGACTAGACAAGTATCTCGACAAACGAAAATTAAATCAGTAGTTCCTAAAGGGGCAATACATTGACAACAAAACAAACGATATCTTGGTGCAACTGTTCTTTACAGTTACGAATTGTAGTACTACATTAATGAAAAAGGAGAATCATGTCTTTTCTAATATAAGGGTGGATACCTTTTATATGAAGACATTTGCCTTGCCTAGCTAGGCAAGCAATTTGCTAGTGAAAACAAAGTCATGAATTTCTAGATTGACAATTCATCACAGTGCAAGACAGACAATATCTTAACATGGTTTAGGATGTTACATATGGCACGAGAACCAAAGGTCATATGCCAATGAGATCGTTGGACTATATAACATAGCTGCTACAATAAAAGTAATTTTAGAACTTAAAACAACATTAAAAAATAAATAATAGTACATTTAATAGCTTCGACATGTTATAACCTAATATTTAGGAGGCTTATACTCAAGATTTAAAACACAAATAAACAAGACAGACAATATCTTAACATGCTTTAGGATGTTACATATGGCACGAGAACCAAAGGTCATATGCCAGTGAGATCGTTGGACTATATAAAATAGCTGCTACAATAAAAGTAATTTTAGAACTTAAAACAACATTAAAAAATAAATAATAGTACATTTAATAGCTTCGACATGTTATAACCTAATATTTAGGAGGCTTATACTCAAGATTTAAAACACAAATAAACATGTGATAAAAATGTGTTTGAAATTTTGTAACATATTGTACAACTAAAAATCATAAGACAAAAACAAATATATGATCGGTGTCAAAGTACCAACCAAAAATAAGAATTTAACACTCCAATCCTACTACCCAAATTAGATAGGAAAGTCGGGTATCGATCCACGAAAAGTCAAGTAGAAACTACTAATTTCGCAAACAATTTAATTAACTAATTGCAATTAAAAGTAAACTTGAAAGTTTTGAATTTAGGTTTTAAGTAAAAGTAACTTTATGCTAATTAAAAACAATAAAATAACTTAGTTGTAAACAGTAAATAGAAAAGGTGATCTCTCCAGGTTTCATGTTAGTCAAATAACTAGGTTGCAATAGCTTGTTGATTGGAAATCACATAGACATGATTTATGATTGGATTAATTAACACATAGGGTTTTGTAAATGAATTAATAACTTTGTATACAACCGATAACTAGACCGATGTTGACGCGGTTAATTACTCATTTTACAAAATATATGATTTCTAAGATACCTTGAAAACCAATAACATCAATTCTCAATTCATTGAACAATGAATAAAAACGAATCAAAGAAATTGAATTCAAAGTTTCAAAACAAACCAAAACCATTCAATGTTTCACAATCAAACAATGTTGAAATCATAACTATGAGAATGAACAAGTTCAATACCAATGTTTCACAAACCACAAACAAACCTAGCTATTACGACTAACACTTAAATTGGAGAGAATCACGAAAGGATTAGCCGGACATCACAATGATCGAATCCACACGGTTGTTGAGTGATTGCATGATTGGATCTTCATTTCTATGAATTGGAATGATCTTGGATTGATTTGGAGGAGTTGTAAGGCTCAAAATCGTCACTTTTCGCCCAGAATTCATCCCAAAACGGCCTAGAAACGAAACCCTAAGATTGGGGCTTAAATAGGGTCAAGATAAGGCAAAAATCCCATTTTTCCAATCGTCGGCGTATGATATGCCGGGCCTGGGCGTATCATACGCCCAAACAGTACCCTACGCCCAGAACTTTCTGCCAACGCTTGAATCCAGGCGAGGCATATGATACGCCCAGTCTGACTTCACCAATAGCTTCGTCTTGTCGAGAAACTCAATTTTTATATATTATGGGCTTCGTAACTCATCTCCTAACCCGAAATATGCCTCCTCAAAGTTTTGACCTGCCGAGCTTCATTTAACTGCAATTTCATCCCCTCGACTTCTCTTCTACTCACCCAACCTGCTCTTGCACGCATCCTTAGTCTCTTAACACCTGAAAATCATAATCACACTCAAAGTAAATGTGTTTCGGATCAAGAACCTATAAAATCATGCAATTAACACCTAAACAACACCAACTATCACCACGTGAGCACATCCCCACACTTATTCTTTGCTTGCCCTCAAGAAAAACTTATCAAACTATTCAATCATCATAATCAATTACATTTCCCAATTTCCCCATCAATTCTTGGATCAGGTTCCAAATCATAACCAATTCACAAGACTTACAACATTACATAGTTTTACAGCGTGACAAGTAACAAACAATTTTTCAAGCAAAACATGGAATAACCTCTAACTAGACCTAACATGCTTCAAGTATTTCACATGAATGTATTGCACCACTCACAATGTTCTCTCCACTCGGTTTATTTCTGGACTAGTCATGATGCACTAGTATATATGTGAACTCTCAACCAAAAGTGAATGACCATCATCAGAAGCTTGTATTGCAATCATACTTCCACTGAATTGCTAAAACCATACACAAATCAAGAGGACTTTATGGGTTGTAATGAAAGGCTAAGATTAAGGTATGTACAAGGAGTTTGATAGTGACGGCAGAATAATGGAAATCCCCGAATATTAAACCACTAACAAGCTCCATTTACCATTAAACTACAACGAGTCTTTTTGTTACTTCGTATTGAGTTCATTTGACCTAATATTCCGCTTTTTTTTCTTCTTTTTTTTTCTTTTTTTTTTGAATTTGGATTCCATCACTACATTTGAAAACCAACTAAACAAGTTGTAGATTAAAACTTTAAGGCTCAACAAACAATTAGCCTAAGGCTTAACATGGTTTCTAATGGTTAGGGTTGAAATTAGAAATTATCACAAACAAAAGGCTAACCAAAACAAAGGTGAATCCTAATGCCTCCATCATTTTTGTGCAAGTTTTAGTGTTTGATCTCAACATGCATTGCAACACAAGTTCTAAATTGGTCTACACTTTGGTGCCACTCAACACAACTATCACTAAACAAGATGTTACAATAAAGGCTCAACTCTCACAAAAACGCTGGATAAATGGTTCATGACACAAACACATTCATGTTACTTACAATCCAGCATGCCACCCCTAATTAGTCATCATTCCATTTATGGTTTCTACAAAACACTTGCCACAACCACTATCATGCAACTTAAAGACTCAATTATGACCAAGAACTTAACCCAAAACATTAACGGTTCAAAAGTTGATGATTTACATTGAAAAATCTGATTTTCAAGCCATTTGAGTCCTCTTGGAGCATTTTACAAATCTTTTTAAATTCTCATCTTTAATCCCTCATCCCCACACTTGAGATACATTGTCCCCAATGTATGCTGCACTTTAAAAAAAAATGGACCTGATCTTGTTACCCTCGTGATGTAGATAATGTTAATGATACCATCGCCATGTCGAATCTCTATGGGTCTTCCCCACACTTATTTCCAGCGATGATTGTGGCAAGAACTTAACAAAACAAAAAAATTAAATGCGAAAACACTTAAAAATAAACAAACTAAATAAATAAAATGAATACAAACACATAGGTTTCCTCCTACGAAGCGCTAAGTTTTGTTTACGGTCTTTAGCCAGACCATACCCACTACCATTCAAGGTGGCCTAAAAAGGCTATCACCTGCTGCATAGCCCACAAAATCAAGCTTTCGTGACTCAGGTAAATCTTCCCATGTTTCCCAATTGGTCCAAACATCTTTAACCTTACCTGTTCTTGATCAAACTCCACGGATTTAGCTTTCTTCTCATTCCTCACCCTTCTCCATTTCGGTATCCACCCATCATCTTTTGATACCCCTTTATTCTCAACATCTTTATCTTCCTTGATTTGTTCTTCCTTTGCAACTTCAGACCTGTGCAACACAAAACACTCCTCTTTGGTGTTATCTTCCTTAGAAAGGAAGTCACGCCTGCCAATAATGTTTGCTTTTGAGCATTCATCCTTAACAAGAGGTTTAGTAGCAATCTCAAACATGTTAATCTGCTTTTTCCGGCTACCAAACCTTAACCCTAAAGTCCCGTTGGCACAATCAATCATAGCTTGTGCCGTGGCCAGAAAAGGTTTACCCATAATGACTGTAGGATGTGTGTCTTTGGTACTTTCAGTACAGTCTAAAACCAAAAAATCAACTGGGTAGTAAAAATTGTCCACCTTAACAATTACATTAGTTAACATTCCCCTAGGAAGTGTAGAAGTCTGATTAGCTAACACCACAGTAAGGTCAACTTTCTGTAGAGGACCAAAATCATATTGGTCATACACACTCCCTGGGACAATGCTAACACACGCTCCCAAATCCAACAATGCCTTATCAATTTGAAAATTCACAATTTGTATTGCAATCAGAGGCATTCCTGGATCTGGAAGTTTAGGTGGCAATTCTCCCACAAAACGGAATCTGTATTCATGGTTAGCTCAACTTGATTTGGTATCTTATGATGTCATTTTTTAGTGCACAACCGTTTCAAACACTTAACATGGGCATGCACTTTCTTTATATCATCAAGCAATGGTAAATTAATTTTAACTTTTTCAAAAATTTTCCACCTCTCATCTCGAGATGGGTCCTACTTTTTCAAATTAATCTCATTCACACCATTAGTTGAAAGAGTACTTACAGCATTGACATGAAGGTTCTTTGAGCCTGAGCCTTGATGTGCTGGATTCACATGTGTGTCACTTGGAAGTGTTCCATGATTTCTTCTCGCCAGCTCCTCTGCCATCTGTCCGACATGCTTGTTCAAAGCATTGAAGCCCTTGTCCTGTATCTCATTTTCTTTCTTCATCTCTTTCAGCATCTCAAATATGTCTTTTAGCTTTGAAGCTTCATAATTAGATGTTGGTCCACCTTGCTGTGCAGGTTGGTGCCTATAGGTGTTTTGAAACCCTTGTTGTTGATTCCCCTGATATGACTTTTGGTAACCTCCTTGATTATTGGGAACTTGGAAGTTTGGATTCATTTGATTTGCAGTGTTACCATACCTGAAGTTAGGATGGTTGCGCAGTCCCGGATGTTAACTGTTGGAGTTCATGTCTCCATACACATGATTAACTTCCTCGATTGGACCAAATTGTACTGAACACTGACTAGATTTGTGTCCAAGCTCTCTATATCCACCACACACATTAAATACATTTTCTGATTTGGTGTTATCCTTTCCCAATCCAGCAATTTTGCCATCTTCTGTGCCATTACTTCTAGTTGTTCCTCACTTAACTGTGCAGAGGCACCATTAACCGACTCATGTTTTGATCTTTTGTTAGATTGCTCTAACCTCTTTGAAGTAACACTCATTCGTTCGAGCATGTCCCAATCCACTTACACATGGTTGTATAAGAACGTACCATTGCTTTGGGAATTGATATCCTGAATGTCCTCAGATGACATCCCATCATAAAAAGCAACCAAGAGCTCCCACATGTTTATGCCATGATGTGGGCATTTTCTCAACATATCCTTAAACCAGGTAAAAGCTTCGTGAAACAATTGTCCTCCCTTTTGCTTGAAGTTTCTAATAGCAGCCCGAGCTTCAGTTGTTTTCTTCATGGTGTAGAACTCACTTAGGAATTGTTGTTGCATTTCAGCCCAAGTGTAGATGCTAGCTGCTGGTAGTGTAGAGAACCACTCCTTAGTTCTATCTTTCAGACTAAAAGAAAATAGGATTGACTTAACTTCATCTGCTGAAAATCCTTGGCCACCCGTGACTTGACAGAATTGTTCAAACTCTTGCAGATGCTGATATGGTTCTTTAGTGGCTCTTCAATGAAAAGTAGGCAAAGATGATAATACTACTGGTCTCACTTCAAAAGATCTACCATGCCTAACAGGCGTGACTACCGGTGAAGAATTGGTAGTTAAAGCAGGTCTGAAATGAGTAGTTGCACCTTGTGCATGTGCCATGCCATGATTGTAATTTATTGGCACTCCCATGTTTGGAGGAGACATAGGAATTCCAGGCCCATAATTCTGATTCTGAGGTCTTGGTGGCTTGTTGAAACCTTGCTGTGGTAGATAACCATATTGTGGTTGTTGATGGAAGCCATAACCCCTTGATTCAATGGTTGTGGATTGGGTGGGTAAGGGTTATGCATTTGCGGTTGTGGTGGTGGATACCCGTAAGGATCGTCATAAGCAGCATTGACATTTTGTAAGCTGTAGTCACCACCATTCAAGCCATCATCCCAATTCTGGATGTTATTCCCATCACTCCCTATCGTTCCATGATGACTCCCTCCTCCAAAAGTATGTCTCTCCTCAGTAGGATTGGTATGGTGGTCATTATTAGGAGGATGGTTAGGGGGAGGTATATGCTGAAATTGGTTTTGGGGTTGAGCAGGTGGTGATGGTTGATTTGGATTACCTTGTGGATTTTCAAAATCCTCAAATCTTTGTGGATCAGGTGAAGGATTATTAGGTGGATACTTCATTGTCAAATATTGTTGGATGTTTGATGATGCAAGCTCTGTCCGATGGAGTACTCGATTCCTACAAGCGGTGCGTTCAATTTCTGGATCGAAGTTCAGTAGTGAAGATCTTCCATAATACCTAGTATGCATGCAATCCTGAAATTACCTGCACACTAACACAACCCGTGTAAATCTGAAAAAGAAAACAAAACACAATTGTAATTGAAAGTAATTTGCGCACGACTCCCAGGCAACGACACAAAAATTTGATCGGTGTTGAAGTCCCAACCAAAAATAAGAGTTTAACACTCCAATCCTACTACCCAAATTAGATAGGGAAGTCGGGTATCGATCTACGAAAAGTCAAGTGGAAACTACTTTCCCAAACAATTTAATTAACTAATTGCAATTAAAAGTAAACTTGAAAGGTTTGAATTTAGGTTTTAAGTAAAAGTAACTTTATGCTAATTAAAAACAATAAAATAACTTAACTTTATGCTAATTAAAAACAATAAAATAACTTAGTCGTAAACAGTAAATAGAAAAGGTGATCCCTCTAGGTTTCATGTTAGTGAAATAACTAGGTTGCAATAGCTTGTTGATTGGAAATCACATAGACATGATTTATGATTGGACTGATTAACACATAGGGTTTTGTAAATGAATTAATGACTTTGTTGACAACCGATAACTAGACCGATGTTGTTGATGTGGTTAATTACTCATTTTACAAAATATAAGATTTCTAAGATACCTTGAAAACCAATAACATCAATTCTCAATTCATTGAACAATGAATAAAAAAGAATCAAAGAAATTGAATTCAAAGTTTCAAAACAAACCAAAACCATTCAATGTTTCACAATCAAACAATGTTGAAATCATAACTATGAGAATGAACAAGTTCAATACCAATGTTTCACAAACCACAAACAAACATAGCTATTACGAGTACCACTTCACCCTGAGAGAATCTCGAAAGGATTAGCCGGACATCACAATGATCGAATCCACACGGTTGTTGAGTGGTTGCATGATTGGATCTTCACTTCTATGAATTACCGAGCTTCATTTAATTGCAATTTCATCCCCTTGACTTCTCTTCTACTCACCAACCGGCTCTTGCACGAATCCTTAGTCTCTTAACACGTGAAAATCATAATCACACTCAAAGTAAACGTGTTTCGGATCAAGAACCTGTAAAATCATGCAATTAACACCTAAACAGCACCAACTATCACCACGTGATCAATATACTTAAGAAATAATTATCATAAAACAAATAGTTATATATAAATTACTTGTATCCAAAAACATTAATTTAATATTTAATAAATAAAAAGAAATTTGAACTCAAACTCGAGTAAAATTTAAGTTCTAACACTATTTGGGTTGGGTTGACGGTTTGGGTCTTGTAATGTTTTTCACATAATAACAGTGCGATATATTAAGTCAATGATTAAAATTAAAAAACGTCGTCATTAAAGAGTTCGAAGGCACATATTGCATTTTCGCTTAAGATTTCTGAGCTCCAGACCAAGCGGGAGTCAAGGGGTCATGCGCCATTGCGGGGTCCAAGGTGGCGGCCCTGCTAGTTAGAGATGCACAAAAAAATGGTTAACCGTACCGGTACCGGTTCGTCACCGGTTTTTAAACCGGTTATTGCAATCGGTTATAGGCGTTTGGAAAAACAGGCGGTTTAGAACCGGTTAACCGGTTCAAGTCACTAAAAACTCGGTTATTTGAAGATTAACTGGTTCGGTCAACCTATTTCGGTTATTATACGGTTTCGGTTTTTGAGCTTGAAAAACTGGTTATTAATCGAACCGATTATTGGAAAAAACCGGTTAGTTAGCCTTTGACTGGTGAACCGGTTCGGTTATTCCAAAACCGGTTTTCGACCGGTTAACCGATTTGAGCACCTCCACTTCTAGCTATTCAGCAGGCATGGGTCAAGGGGCAATGCCCATTGGAGGGTTCAGGGCAACGTCCCGAAACCTATACGAAATATGCTATAAGTTTGCATGACCAAAATTAAGTTGATCCGAGGGTTTAACGACTAATAACTACCATTTTGCTTGCTAAGCTTATATGACCAGAAAGTGATTTTAACACAATCATGTAAAAATCTAATCATTGATTATCGATATTTCTCTAACCAAGATCACTTGCCTCAATTAAGTTGACAAATTGTTATGAAAATTACATTAAGAATTCACTTTTAAAAATCTTAATGGGTTCATCTCATTATTCACCCATAAAATATTAATGAGTTTACCCTATTGATATACTCTTTCGAAATTTTTTTCCAACTAACGAGTCGAAGCACGATGGGTTCCCGTGAACCCACTCCTCTCTACCTATATCCGCCCTTGTTTGTTGAACTTTGTATGTTGTTTAACTAGTTTAGAAAACCTCTCTAATTATTTTAAAATGTTGAGAATTTTTGTTCAAATATATTATAAATTGCAACGTATTGTGGTTTTAATTATATGTTTAAAGCAAGCTGTGTAGATTTTATCCAACAAATCTTGGTGTGTGGTTAAAAACATAATGTTAGAATCATACATAATTTCTAGTATGTTCTAAGATTTGTATCTTTTAGGTCCTCTTAAAAACTTCACGACTCGTGCCTCTTTCCAAAGTCATTCGAAAAAGAGACCAAAAAAGCTAGCTTGAAGTCGGTTTAGTTTGTAAATGAGCTTAGCTCAGGCTAAAGTAATCTCGATACGTGGCTTGCTCATTAGCTATTTAGGTGGCTATTAATCTCGTTTGTTTGACTTATTTAAATTAAATTATAATCCTAAAACATAAAGTATTATCTAAATTTAATTTTACAATAAACTCAATATTCAAATAAAGCATTTTTGTATAGACATTTCAGACACTTATATGAAAACTAATAAATATAAAAATATGACATCTAAGAATGATATTTCTTGTATTATTAGTATAATGAGTTAAGACTAGTAAAAATATACTAATTTTTGTTTTTATATATCTAAATTTTAGCTTGTTAAAAAATTTTTGGGTTGGCTCTAATCAGTCGTTTGTAAACAAGCCAAGCCCCCATGCTAGTTCTACTTAGGCTCGACTCGTTAATAGACACACTGTATACATACAAGTGACTCCAATAGTTTAGCTACTTGCATATAACTCACATTTAATCAAAGCCTAACAAGTTTTCCAACATCCGAACATGAGACTTAAATTAAGCATACAATTGGCAAAGCAAGATAAGTAGGACCACTTAATAACTTAATGGCATAAAATGGATACATATAAATAACTTTGCTCCTCATTATATTTTTTTTTTTAATGAAAACCATGGTTGGAAAAGACATGCATTCACGTTGGCATATCAGGGGCCTTTCATTGCGTCAATTTAACCAAAATCATCATCATCATCACCATGAGTTACATGACCTAATAAGTGGACTAGTTGGTGCCCACTTTACAATTTTGTTTAAAAGAACAAACTTCACAATTGCATGACTTTCAACTATATTATATTAATATTCTAAACTGTGTTCTGATTTATAGGTGTGTTAAAACTTACAAAAAAAAAGAAGAATATTTTTATATTCCATAATAAATTTAGGGGTATTTGCATAATTCCATTACAAATCTGGTTAACTTTCTAGTTGTTCAACTCAAAATTAATATCAGATGTAATCACATACTTCAAAAAATGAAATACGTGGAAATATATATACTTTTTATTTAAATATTAGAGTTAGGTTAAACTAAATATGCTACTTATCTTAAAAAGTTTAAGAAGAATTATCAACCATTAGATCATTAATCAACGACTTAAATCAAGTTGTTGGATGGTTTTTATTAATTACCACTTTTGTTGACTTTTTATCAAGTTCCACACATTTTTTAAACTTTTATATACAACATTATTTTTTGAAAAAAAAATGTGCTATAAAACAAACATTTTTTTTATCTTCAAAATGAGTATAATGTTGTTATATAAAAATTGTTTTTCAGTTAATGGTGTATTTTGTATAGATCATTGTTTCTTTTGTGTTTGCTGCTCTATGTTGTGTTGAACCGAACAATTCAAGACATGATGATGTTGCAAAATATATATAATGTCAAGCAGTGATGACACAACAACGCATATGAATGACAGAATAACCTTTAAAAAGACACAATTACCGGTAAGAAAGATACAATTACTTATAAGAAAAACCCAAAGAAGGTGATTATACACAAATGTTTAAAAAAGACGAAAAGACGATAACTGAAAACAATGAATTGAAAAAATTTTATATTTTATAGCACTACACTTAATTTAAAGATAAAAAAATCGTGTTTTTATTAAGTACTTATTTAAAAAATAATAATATCGTATGTAAAAGTTATGAACGTTTAAAAAATGTAGGGGAAAAGTGGTCAAGACTAAATTACCCTGCAACAACTTTTCCCTTTAAAATTTTAAATTTTATCTCTCAAATTTGATCTCATAAATCTAATACTATCCACACAGGTCATCCACATAGGTCATCCCATTGAAATCCTTATCTATCGAAATTTTCTATTACACTATTTGCTCATTGAATACCTTAAAACCGCACAATGGTTATCCACTGAAAAATCTTCCTCACTGTACCACACCATCCACTGAGAAACTCCACTTGGCCAATCACGATGGAGAGGAGAAAGCAGAGGGTCGTGGATGGCTCATTTGGGTCATCGCAGGGGAAGAGGGCGGTGTTCCTGCCGTCCCCTGCCGAAATGCGAATCCCCGTTGCTTCCGTAGGGCACCCACTGCGGATGGTCTAATAATTAATAATCCTTCTTACAAGTTTTTAGGATAAGAATCCTATTTAGTTGAACCCAACCCTCGGATATTATTAGTAGTATTTTAGTTTTGTTTTTGTGAAACACTATTGTCTCTTTTGTTTGAAGATTTAAGGGCATGTTTGTGATTACTTATTTAATTTCCAAAAGACTTTTTAAAATGAAGTTTTTAAAAAAATGTTTAGATTAGCTTTTGATATATGAATAGTCAATAAGTTATTTGGATTAGTTTATAAAGTAGTTTTTGGATTAGTTGTTAACCTATTTCATCAAAACGTTAAAAAATCATTATAAAAGTTACAAATTATAGCTTCTGAAAAACAACTTTTTAGCCTTATTCAAAATGTTAAAATAAAAAGTTCTTTTTAAATTACCAAACATTTATTTAAGTTATTGATATCTTGATAAAACTAATAATTTAATAAGTTACTTTTAAATGAAGTCCATGGAAATTTCAATCTGATAGCAGCAGGAAAACTTGGAGCTTTATTTATGGGAGCAAACACTTCAAGACAAAATGTGGTTTACTACCAAGCGCTGCTACATAAGTTCTATGTTCTAACGAGAACCCTTGGGATTGAGATGCTGTCCCTCTCCTATGCGTACGTTTTTTATAAAGTTTTGAGCAAACTTCTCTTTTACTCCATTTGATTTGACAGTTGTAACTCTTTTGTTTCAAACTTTTCAAAATGTTTATTATACTCTCTGTTTTTGTCAAACCGTCTCTTTAATACTGTCTGACTTTGCAAATCTGTATCCATTATACTCCCTTTTGCTCGAAGCAAAAGGGTTATAACTGTGAAAACACAAGAAGCAAAATTGTTATTACTGTCAAACCACAATGAGTATAATAGATATTTTGAAAAGTTTGGAGCAAAAAATGTTATAACTGTCAAAACATAAAGAGGAAAAGAGATATATGTAATTTTTATATGTAATTTTTATTTCGGGTTACTAAATATGCAGTTACAAGGTTTATGAGAATAAATACAATTCTCTTGTAAACGTGTAGCCTCAAACACTTTAAAAGAGTTTTAAACACAAGAAAACTATTGTTGACTTGCTTGATAATAATTTAAATAAATTTACTATTTTGATCATTTTGAATTAAATTTTTCATTTTTCTTTAAAATCAATCATATTTATTCCATTTAATCACCACACAAACAACTTATAGACTTCAAAAATTGTTATTATATAGCAAGGACACTATTCACAAAAAGGTTTTACCTATATATTTGTCTCTAATTCGCAATAGATGAAAAAAATTATGGCAATAGATGTCATTTCTATATATACACAAACAATGATTGACATGTTTTTTCTTATGTGTTAGGTACAACTATTATAAGAGTTTTAAATTAGGATAGTGTTAATTTCACACCCAATTCTATATTTTCACACCCTTCATAAGTGTCGTACAATACCTTATGCAACGTATAGTTCTCTATACGTGGCGTAAAGTACTATATGCCACGTATAATAATATGCGGACCTAACATTCTGGACAATGATGGGATGTCGTATGCCACGTACAGCCTTCTACGCCGAGTATATGACCTCGTACAAAAAATATTGACATTTCTGAACAATGATTGAATGTTGTACGCCACGTAGAGCACTGTACGTGGCGCATAAGGGACAATTATATGAAAAAGCAGTCTACAACCTCACATATTGAAAAAGTTGTACGCCACGTAGAGTGCTGTATGTGGCGTATACAGGACAATAATTGGCTTCAAAATCTGGTGAGTGTACTGAAAATGGAACTATAATACGCCACGTATATACCTATACGACACGTATACCAAACTTGAAATTAAATTATCGTACAACCAACGAAACGACGTAAGATTCCCTAAATTATATATATAACGATCGAACAAACGATTTGATATTAGCGGATCTGACTAAAAAATGAAAGGAAAATCAGTTGTCGATGACCATGATTCTGATTTTGTTTCATCAGACGATGAGCAAACACTATATCAGAGAAGGCTATTGATCCGATAAAATAAGGGTCCAGCACCAAAAAAACAGATATAGACACCACCATCCCTAATTCCAAAACAGTTGACAAAGCGGCTGACCATGCAAATAGTTCAGAACAGCCCTACTAAAAATTCGATGGTAGAAAGATACTTTAGAGAATTTCACCAGCAAACCTACTTAATTGGTTCTCAACATTCAATGCACACCAAAAGAAAGTAGTTGAAAGCATAGGTTTTGGCAATGTATTGAATTTGAAAGTAGATTGTATCCCTACCTCTTTGGCGTTTTGGTTGGTGCAAAATTACAATGAACAAACCAGTACACTTAAACTTCCTGGTTGTCTTATTCACATAACACAAGAGTTAGTGAATGAGGTGATGGGAATACCAAATGGTCCAAATGCTGTTGAGGAGAAAAGACCATCAGATAAAGATGTTGTGGTTACTGAATGGAGAAGTCAGTTCAAAAACACCGCTTGGATCAAGAGACCATTCGTAATGGAATTCTTCAAGAGAGTTTCAGCAATGCGAAATGCTGATAGAAATTCATTTTAAATTCCTTGGTTGCCTTCTTCAACGTTGTTGGTGAGATCAACAAAAATAGTGTGGTAAAAATCAAAGATTTTTAACATATGTAAAACCCGGTTTACCTGTCCAAGATTTCAACTGGTGTGATTATGTTATCACATGCTTGAAGAGGAACAAAACATGCTGGAAAACAAATGCTCACTTTAATGGACCCTTGCTTCTTTTGGTGGTATGACTAAAACTTTCACTATAATTTTTATTTTTACATCCTACTTATTATTTAGTTTTTTAATTATTTTTTCACTTACTGTTTTTGTTATAGCTTGTTCTAGTTAACGATATTCAGAAACGGAAAAACACACACTCTGGAGTGCATGTTATACAGTGGCTTACCAAGAAAACTCTTCTAAATCTAGAAAAGTACTTGATTGGTTCTGATATAGATAGATTGGTGAAGAAGCATAATACTGTTGCATCTAATAAAACAAAAGGAAAACAACAACAAGATAAAAGTGGAGTTAATGAGGCTACTCTAGCAGTTGGAGACAAATTTGAGCTACAGATTGTGGAGTACACAGGAGGGCCAACCACACCTTTTGAAGAAAACGTGTTTATGTCTGATTCTGATGATATATTCTGTAACGACATCATTAACAACGAAAATCAGTTGCATGAATTGTCAGCATCACGTAATCATTTTTTGGTCCCAGTAATATCCCAGTATGATGTTTCACAAAACACATCTTTTGAGAAAGGCAAATGAGTTGATGAAAAACACCATGCTTCCTCGAAGGAGACTACTTCAGATGTTAATATTGTTCCCGGACTTCAATGTGGCTTTTCTGGACAAAAGATATATTTTTTCTCATTAGAGTTTGTTTGTATATAAAAATAATATTCATTCTTTACAAAAAAAATCAAATCATTTTATAAAATGCAAAGTCAACCAACAAGGAATGAGGCTCAAAATGATGGAACTGAATGTCTATCTGAAGGGAATAATGAAGAGGTATTCATATTTGTTCATATTATTTGCTGCAACAAACACCAAACTTACGAAATTTTTGTATTTGTTTTTTTATTGTATTTGTAAATACAGTCGTCACTACTTGAGAAGCTGGATTCCTTATTTATTGAGTTTGAAGGTAGTTTTTCTCATTTGGTTGAGTTGTTGAGAAGGTATATTTCAGACTACCCCAACAGTGAACTTGTTGATGTGCATCTTAAAAAATGGAGCTTGTAATCAGAAAAAATGTCAAACACCCCAAACTGAAAACACCGTCAGATGTTCCCTCTATAAACGATTTTCAGTTTGATTTGAATACAACCCAAATGACACCAGCTGGTCATTCAAATGATACCAGTGCCGCAGCACAACCTGTATTTGCTCAAAGACCATAATTCACTTGTACTTTCTTATCCGAAATAGATAAAACTATTGAATCTTATATGCATCAAAGCACTACAGATGGTGGGAAAGGTAAAAGAAAGATAGATGATGTTCCAACTTATGACCAAACCCAAAAAACAGAGGTCGGTGTGACCACAATCGCTGGTGATACAGATGTCCAACCAATTCAATTGAATGTAGCAAATGCAATTATGTATGACCAAACACGAGAGACAACAGATGGATTGTATGTACTTGATAGTGAGCTAGGTGACCCTCGATGTGTTGATGTTCAAGTTGGTAAAAGTGAATTGCAACAAGACTGTGCTCCTCAAAGTGTTGCTGCTGAAGTTGATAAATGTGAATTGCACAAAGACAGACCGGTTAGATGAAAAAAATTGGCATCTGTGCTTTGCTCACCATACGTCGAACGGGTAGTCGCTTTGGATCAAAAGCGAACTGTCACACCCGATCCGGCAGGTTGGATCGACTTTCCCGTCGAGCAAAAGGTTCTCGGGGCGCGATATCGTGTGATAATCGGAATGATCAGATTGTATACATAGCATCAACATTGAGAATAACTAAAGCACAATACTAATAAACTAGGATTACAAAGTTAAATTACAATTGTCAATTGTTGATAATTTAACTAAGTAAACCTATCAAAAGAATCATAAGTATACTATCTTGTAACTGTACAAGATATCAAAAATTATTCATAAGTAACAAAAAAAATATGTGCTTCCAAAGATACTAGGTCCTCTATCTGGGCATCCTAGTATGCATCGTGAACCTTAACTTAATCCTGTACGTCACCTGAGAAAAACATGTAAGAAAACAATGTCAACACATGGTTGGTGAGTTCATCATAGTTAGTAATTGAAAATGAGATTTGACAAAACCTAACTGAATGACAACCTTAACCTCATCAACAACCACATATCCTATCCAGCTAAGTATGCTTATGTATGGGCATACGTAGGGTCAAGCTTACTGCCAGCCTAGCCGCCAGCCTACCACATACCAAACTACATAGTATATTGTTCTTGATGATAATTAAGCATTTCATTCATACAATGAAATTACAACCTTGAACCATATGAAAAATGACAGCCTTTGAACAATCCAAAAATAACAACCTTAACCTCACTAACAACCACCTATGCTATCCAGCCAAGTATGCTTATATATAGGGCATACGTAGGGTCAAGCTTACCGCCAGCCCACCACATACCAGACTGCATAAACATATTGTTGTCAATGATAATTAAGAGTTTCACCAATTCCAACAACCTTTTAGAATGACAACCTTAACCTCACCAACAACCACCTATACTATCCACTCAAGTATGCTTATGTATAGGGCATACGTAGGGTCAAGCTTACCGCCAGCCCACCACATACCGAACTACATAGTATATTGTTCTTGATGATAATTAAGCGTTTCACCCGTTACTAAATTTAGCAGACAAACCTACCATAGAAACAACCCTAATCTCACTAATGACACATATCTTATCCGGCCAGATATGCTTATGTATAGGGCATACGTAGGGTCATGCTTACCGCCAGCCCAGCCGCCAGCCCACCACATATCGGACCTCATATGATATTGTTATTAGCGATAATTAAGCATTTCACTCACTACCAACACCACAATTGTTAGAGTTTGAAAAAAAGTTATGAGTTCACTTCTGAGGACAACTGAATGCCTTGACATTCAGTATCAATCCACATAAGTAACTTGGGTGTAACGGTCTGCATCGGTGTGTCGTTAGTGGATATTCATTAGAAGACACAAAGTCTGCTAATAATATCATAATCATCCTAGCCACCGTTACAAAACATGGATGGACCATGAGGAACACTGAATGGTAAGTACGAGAGGGCCAATCAGTCTGTCCTACAAGGTCCTGACAACGAAGAAAACTGAAGGCAAGTATGAGAGGGCCAATCAGTATGTCTTACGAAGTCCTTATGCTTATTATTCAGTCTTAAGATCTTCCGATACCATGTGCACATGTACCTGTTTACCAACCGGTTCCCATCCAACAACTTACACACGTTTGAGTTTGAGTATGAGCATGAGCATGTGTATAATATATGAGTAATAGTATGAGTAATGTATGAGTTTGAATACGTATGAGAAAAGCATGAATTTTCATGGAAAGCATGAGTTTGTATGACTAAACATGAGTTCGTATGACTATGCAAGAATTTGATAAAGTATGCGTTTGATAAAGTATGTGTGTAATAAAGTATACGTGTGTATGAGAAATTATATGTTTGATAAACATATAATCATAGAAATTTATAAATAAAGTTATAATGATTCAACCATAAGCATAAGCATAAACATAATAATCAAATGATTTAACTGTTAACAATTTATAAATGAATTATAAACAGTAATAGTAAGCAATTTATAAAAAACATGACAACAATTGTATAAAGCATTTATATAAAGCATTCGACATGTTTCTCAGTCCCGCAGTAAAACAAAATAGTTTGAAAATGGACAGATGAACTCACCTGTGCTGCAATGCAATTGAAACAAGTATAAGTACGCGCGCTCTTTGGTTGTAGATTATGTAGCTTCAATACCTGAGTTGATATATTATGATCGAATACTATGAGTTTTATAGTTGACGTATATAGGGTTTTGGTCTCGGTGTGTGATTAAGTGTCCTATAGACTTACTAATGTGTTGCTAAAATTCTTCTAAGTATTCTATGTTAATTACATTCTATGAACCCGTATCCCTTAGTTAATAACAACTAAACCTTATTTACATAAGGTTTACTAGATTAAAAACGTAAACTTTTTGAAATTATCATTTATAAAATCTTATTAAGTTACAAACAATTTAACATTAGAAAATCCTTTGAATTACTTAAAAAAATATTTTAATAAAAATAAGTTATTTTTATGAAAAGTATAAGTTATACATGTTAGAACTTAGGTTAACCCGACTAGGTTAACATCAACCTCTTCATTAGTTCTTTGTTACAACCTTTGACTTATGTTTCCGCTTGACAACTAGATTGACCTTCAACTTGGTGAAAACTCTAAGTGTTGGGTGGTGACAACCTAATGTCATTGTCCCATATGTAGTTATTTTTCTTGAATCTTCTTTGTTCACAACTTGTTGTTCATTAGTTCCTTCGAAAGCCTCAAATTCTATTCAGTCCCATGTGCTCAATTCTTGATATTTTTAGTTAGTTCCAAGTTTATTACACTTGGATTATGGCTAACTAATAGTATCGACAGAAGCTAGCCAATATCGATGGGTATTAGATGTCTAGTATCGATGGGAAGTCAAAACAAAGCCTACCGATACTACTAATGTCGACCAGCAGTTAGCATCGACCATAGTCCTTCGATTTTGCTAAGTTCGACACTCCTTGGTGCCCCCAACTTGGAGACCATCAACATTAATAGTGTCAACCTGACTCCATCGATTCTAGTCCATCAAAGATACCAATGTCGACACAAGAACTTGTTGCAATTCCAGCCCATCGATAATGCTAACTTCAAACCTTCATATGTCGATACTAATCTTGCCTAGGTCTAGGTTCGATTTCAGCCATACCAAACTTCACCCCATCATGTCCTTAACCTCCTAAGTCAATTTCGTGGAGGATCTATGGGTTTTAACAGTTCCAAATAGGATGAAATATGCAGGTGGTTCAAAGGAGATGAAAACCCAAAAAAAATCAGTGATTCTCCTTCGATTTTACCTCTATTTTTATGATCCAAACCTCGATATATTCGTCTCTTCATGATCTACACGTTTCTACGGTCGTTTTGACACCAAAATCGCTTAATTTGGTCAAGGATTGATTGTTTTGTGTTTTGAAATTAGAGAGAGAAAGTGAGGAGAGAGAGAGAGAGTCCGGTTTCTAGTGAGAGAAATGGGTTGGTGAGGGTATTAAATGACATTTATTGTCACTTCTAGGGTTTTTATAGTGCGGGCGTGTTTGGGTTCGTTCGGTTTCGCTCGGTTTCGCGCAAACGCGTCGGTTTTCGGTTTTCTCGTAACGAAACATTACGATTTTATAAAATAGAGTTTTCTAATTTATTTTAGGTGGTAATTCCTAATAAATTAACTAAATATCTTTTATATATTTTTAACTTTTCAAAAATGTTTAATTTACTTGTTTCATCGAATCGTATCGTTCTCGTACGTTTTCGTACGAATCGTCATTCGTTTGAAGATGACGACAACGTTACTTTCCAATATGGTTTTCTATTTATTAGACATCATTCAGAACGTTAATCCCACAGTGTACTTGTGTGAATCCTCATTTACATGAATGCTCTGTAAGTTTAATATTCACGTAATGACGTCCGTTATTGTTTTGGTTTATACGTTCTCACATACGTTCATACATAATAAATTCCTATCTAACAAGCACATAAAATGTCACATATTGTGTCATGTTTGTAGCGTATCTGTATGTGTTGTCTATCAGCATTTGAGTTTCTACACTGTTTGCAATTTGTTTCACATAGATTTTACACAAAGTAGTGTACAAATAATTTCTGTACACATATCTACAGTAAAACCCTATTATTCTGATCTACTGTTCAGGCACTGATGTTGCACGAACACCTCTCAAAAATAATGTATCTAATTGTGTATTCTCTGCATGTGGGGAACCATGGTAATAAACACCATATCTTCTAAACAACAAATTGAACAAATTTTATATATTTCCTAATTTCCGACATGTGTGCAGGGATACACTTTTGAAAATACGTCACAAAGCTAATGTTCCAAGGTTTATATTTGAGAGCATGCGTCCGGATCATTACATCCACCGAAACATCATACTTGCATGGTCTCAAATCCTTAACTATGTGGAAAAATACAAGTCAAAGGATTCGATTTCAAGACTCTTCTGCACACAGCTCTTGTTGGTAATTTTTTGTATTATACTTTCCATGTTTGTTACTCCAAACACCTTAATTAGCATATCCTTAATTTTTGTTTTTAATACTTCAAATTCACAGAATAGGGATACATATGAAAATAGTGTTGAGGAAAGGAACGTTGAATTCAACCGAAACATGGAAGCTGCTCTTGGTGAAGTTAACCACCCCAACATATCTGGTTTTGAACTTGTTTTTGTACCTATCATTAACCAGCAACATTTCTACATGATGTGTTTCAATCTAAAAAATCCTAAGGTTGAACTTATTGACAATAGTGGAGTCATGCCGCGAATGTCTGTTACCAAAAAATATTCAGGCTGGGCGGATAAAATGGTAATTTTTTTTATTACTTTGTGATTGTATAACACCAAACCATACCCTTAAAAAGTGTTTATCTAAATTTTAATTTATTTTTTTTATGTAGAAAAAGACATTTGCAGACTATTTGATTCAGAATCAACACCCAAATGGACGCCATATCTCTACTGCAAAAATACATCGTTTGGCAATGCCTTAGAGAACTGAATTTAATAAGGTTGATTGTGGTGTTTTCCTAATGAGGCACATGGAGACATATAGGGGTTGTTTGTTAGATTGAGAATGTGGTTTGTGTAGAGAAGATGAAGTGAACAACTTACAAAAACTTCAACTTAATGACTTAAGGAAAAAAGTATGTGACCAAGATCATTTTGCATGATCTAAATGAGCATTTTGATTGGGTGAGTAAAGAGTTGATGAAATACCTGCGACTACCAGTTGAAGTAAGGAGAGAGGTAGATAGAAATGCACATGGCAACATTGCATCGCGTTTGCTTGAACATGCTGACTAGAAAATGCTTGTCTGATGTTTAAACACCATACTATGAATTTTTGGATATTTAACTATTTCTTTTTGACTAATGCCTTGACATGCTGACTAGAAGTCCTTTTTTGATGATTAAACACCATAATGTTGAACTATTTGACTAATGCTTTATTGATGTTTAAACACCATACTATGTATTGTATTCGTTACCTCTCATCTACAACTTGTTATGTCTTTAAAACCTTATTTATGTTTAAAACACTATACTTCAAAAAATTTTTATGATCTTATCTTTATAATTAATCATATACAATAATGAAATTTATATTTTTATACAAAATAATTTTATATTTTTTTATCTTCGTATACAAAATGTTTTAATTTTTCTTATTTTATTTTCTTAATATGCTACATAACTTCATAAACCTACCTATTTCTAAAATTTCAGAAGCCACCATTAACATAGTAAATACATTAATTAATTCGTTAACATAAAATGATACGCATTCATAACATTAAACACCATACAAAAAAAAAGACATAACTAAAACACCATAAAAAAAGACGTAACTACTACGCCGGCCAAGTTATACTCCTACTTCATCGACTTGAGAAATTTCATTTTAAGATCCATTGAAACTTTGATGCCTCTGATGATTCCAGTAACAATTTTAACATCTCTTTGTTGTTATCATGACAATCAACATTGAACTTCTTGGCAATATCTTTAAGCGCATCCTTCGGAAGTCCATTGACCATATCTTCGATCTCTTTAAGGCCATCTTCAACTTTCTTAATCATGCTACACAACTTGTCCACGAAAACAATATCTTTTTTATATTGTTTCATAATCATTTCGAACAAATTATTGCCGCTGGCTGATGATGATGATTCTCCTTGAAACGCCATCTAGGAGACTTATTGCCTATGAATATTTAGTCTGATACTGAACGCCTTTATATACTACAGATAGCGTTAACTACAAATTCAGTGTGATAACTGATGTACAACTAACACCCTAATTACAAATATTAAACGCCATAATTAATGCACCTTTAATCGCATCTAACACCATACGTATAATAATAAATGATTTTATACATACTTCGACTCTTCTTATTCCTATTTGACCGTCCACTTTCTTATCGATATTATTATATATCCATGCATATTCCCCATAAATACACACATAACACGTTGCAAAACATTTCTATATTCAAAAGCTAAAAATGGCAGGACAATCAAATTCGTCTCAAACACCTCTGAACAACATCAAAAACAAGTCCGAAAAACTCAGCTCATCAATGTCCGAAGCCATCAACAACCTCTACTATTTGTCAGTTGGCAATGAATTCCACAACACGAAGATCATCAACAAACTCCTTGAAATGCCAAAGACTGAATCAAGGGACAAGGCGCTGGAGTACTACTACGCACAACAGGGAATGGATGAAGCACTTAGTTATTCAATCAAACGTGTTGTTGACAAGAACATCAGCAACACCAAACACCTTGCTGATTACTAAGGCTGACATCTCCATCATCTGTTGTGTTTTGGTGATTGGTGATATTTTATTTTATTTTCTTATGGATGTAAGCTGAATAGTTGATGAAGTAAATATTTATCTTTTATAACTTTACATTTTTTGTATGCATAAAACACCATATCATGTAACATTGACATGTCAACTTCTATGCTAACAAAACAAAAAAACTTAAAGAACAATTAAAAAAAACACCGTAAACATACTATATATTATTACTAAACATGAAATGTAAAAACACCATACCATTAAAAAACAGCATAACAAATCAGACCAAAATCAATATATTCGCCAATTTATTTTCAACCTTGAAGAAAAAAATAAAAAAATAAAAAAACACCATAACAAATCAGAGCATATTTCCTTACTTTATCTTATTTCTTGTTGTTGTTCACTTTACATGTAGATGCATAATGACCATATCCTTTGCAGTTTTGACATTGCCTTGATTTCTTATTTGCTTTAACAATAGCATGTTCTTGCTTTGATTTCAATCGTTTGTGAGAACATGAACCTTTAGTTTTGTATGCAACTGGTACTCTTACTGAATGTTTGTTGTTTTGGTTGCGACCATGCATCTCAGATATCCTATCTCGTTTGCTAGCAGGTGGTGCATCAACTTGTAAATCGTCTGCCTTTTTCATGTACCCTTGGACATAGTCTTTGTAAAGAGAAAGCTCACTCATGTTGTTTGAAAGACGATTTAGTGTATATTCTATTGCAAATAAAATGTCACGCATCATCGACTCAACATTATCATTGTCTTCTACACTCTTAATATTTTTAATGTGTGATCTTTTCGGGAATGCTTCTCTTGACCATCTTCTCATTATATATTTTTTGGGAATTCTTGCACATCAGACATATTTAACACATAAAAAATGTGCCTACACAACAACCCAAATTGTTCATAGCGTCTGCAACTGCAATATATGGTCATATCCTTCTTACGAAACATAACCTGTAAAAAACACCATAGACATAAATAAAAATATCATAAACATTAAAAAACAACCTTACCTATGAAAACACCATACAAATAAAAAACATCATAAAACATATGTACAAACACCATAACCATGTGGGGAAACGACATTAACTATTAAAACCATCATAAACGTCACTATAACACCATTGACTACATAAACACCATAAACATCAAAACTCTGAATACTCCATGTTTTGATAAAATTATTAATTCAATGTACAACATCAGTTATATAAATATTACCTCAAAAAAAGAAGAACATGGCTGTTCAAAGTCTTTTACATAATACTTCACAAAATCCTCAACCTCCTCAAACTTTGCATTAATGCATTGGCCAATCGCAACAATCTCACTCTGAACATCAGGAAAAATTATCTTTGTATATATCATTATAGCTTGTTCCTCCAAAACAAAATCAGTTTTTAAATTAGGATTTGTGTAATGAGTATCATGATCTTGCTTCATATTAGTATGACGTTGAGATTCAATAGCAGTTTCATAATTTGTCAAAAATTAAACCAACGTAGACTTTGGATTGAATACTTGTCCAAAAAATGATTCTCACTTTCGGATCTGGACGTAGTACGCATTAAATCAGACATATCCTTATATCTGTAGTATGCTGGTATCCATGAAACTCTCAATTCAAAAATATCATCCAACCGGCTGTTTTCTTGTAGATTGAAATCTTCAATTAATTCTTTCCATGCCTCCTCAAACTCTTCTGGTGTAAGATCATCAGTCCACACTATGTCACATATTCTTTGTTTGAAATTCGTACTCTTACATAAATGTGCACCGGCCTGTAACAAAAAATTTCTATAAATTAAAAATGCCACATGTTCTTTGAATGTTATCAAATAATATGCATACTATATAACTGACATTACAAATCACCTTTATTGAAAGTTTATGCGTAACATGCCACATGCATAATCTATGTCGACTGTTGATAAATGTTTCTGCTATTGCCTTTCCATAGTCGGGTCTTGATCGGTAACAACCACTTTTGGTTCATAACCAAAAGCTTTTAGAAAACAACTCAATAACCACTTATATGTATCAGCAGTCTCCGAACCCAATAACGCGGCACCAAACGAAACATCGTTATAATGATTGTCAATACCAGTGAACGGGACAAACACCATAGAATACATGCATATTAATAAATAAGTTTTGCAACCATTAAGTACATGTGTATTTAAAGAAAATAATTACCAAACTACATATATCTTATACACATACTGTAAAACACCATAAACTATGAAAACACCATAAAATAATTCCAAATGTGAACACACCTGTTGGAACGATACGTAGCATCGAAAGACATAACATCTCCAAAAGTGAAATAATTCCTCTTGGCATCTTCATCAGCCCAAAACAACCCTTTTAGTCGATCTTCATCATCGGTTAAATATTCACAAGAAAAAGTTGGCAGATGCTCTTTTTTCATCAAAATGCTAATAACCATTTTAGCATCGTATTCACCAATAAACAAATTTAATTTTCTTTTAAAATTCTTGCAATCTTCCTTAGTTACACCAACCTCTTCAAAACCACCAAAAATAGTTCTCATCACATTAAAAGCCTTAACAGGTCCAAGATTTATTTTAGACATGCTATGAATCATATGTTTCTGTAATTGTGTCAACTGTCTTGATGATGTCAGAAAATGCATATTCTGCTGCTCAACAAAATAATGATTGTGCTCTTCTACAAATTTATATACTTTCCATTCATTATTAGTGAACTCCAAAGGAATGTGTGCATTACATCTTGTCCTCTTTGAAGAGTTTGATCTTGTAACCTATTGTTTATGAGATTCATGCAATGTATCAACCCTTTTCATTTTATTTATGCCCTCTTTCGAACAAACATAATATTTCAGCTTCTTAACACCTCTTGAATCACTATATTCAGTATCCGTACGTACAGCAAAACTCCCGACTGCCGCATATTTCGTATAAAAAATATATGCATCATCAAGTGTCTTAAAAATCATACCAAACTTTGGCTTAAACGCATCTTCAACATTAGGAATATATAGCTTTTTCCCTGATTTAGGTGATACTCTTTCGATTCCACTGGTATGACAATTTTCTAGACCTTGTTCCAAAAAACACCAAATGTTACAATATTAAACACCATATCTTATAAAATACCAATAAATATCCAAGCATTTTAAGAAAAACATTCTCAATTCGTAAAAACTCTATACTTATATGTTAAACGTCATATCTATAATCATCGTTATACATCATATTCCATTACGATGTTATTATCAACTGATTCCAACATAAAACACCAAATCGCAAAAACATCCCATTAAAACACCATTACCCCTATCCACGTAAAAATATCACAAATGCCATGATTAACATATATAATAAAATCAAAACAATGCACGAACGCAAAAACATACCGTCTGCGTCGTTTGTATTCGAATCATTTAAATTCGATTGATCCTTCAATGTAATTGTCAAATGATTAACCTCAAAACCGTTAAACATCGACATATCTTGTGTTCTAATCTTGTTAATTAAGATTACGTTGTTGTATTGAAATTAAAAATAGAATGAATTGTAATTCATAATCTGATGCGAAGATGGTTACGATTTTGTTTTTTGAATATACCCGCTAATTGTTACAACTACGTAAATGTCCTTTTTGTTTAAATTTAATCCCTGCCATGTGTCATGCTAAGG
Source organism: Mikania micrantha (assembly GCA_009363875.1). Taxonomy (NCBI): domain Eukaryota; kingdom Viridiplantae; phylum Streptophyta; class Magnoliopsida; order Asterales; family Asteraceae; genus Mikania; species Mikania micrantha. The sequence goes on along the minus strand of CM018696.1, from coordinate 25,846,245 downwards.
ATCCTTCCTACACTTTTTAAGGTTTTAAGCCTTTATAGCTTAACCCTATATACACACACACACTCCTTTATAATAGATATAGGTGAGAGTTTGGGGGATTGTCTTTATTTTATGAAAAGTACAATTCAAAGAGCCTTAGTTACACATCTCCCTTCAATTTAGTGCACCACTCCTTTCAAACTCATCTTATTACCGTATCTGAAAATTTATTTGGTTTCCCTACTTTCACATCTCCCTCAAACATCTTTGCCATTTTCGTCTTCTACGAACCAGATTAAGCAATTTTCAATAGGGTAAAAACCTTGTCTATTCATTTGTTTCCTTATTTGGAATTTTTCTCAACCAGGTTCGATTTGTCAACCCATGAAACCATCCGAAGATCGAATACCAAAGAGGTAACCTACATATTCTTGGATCCATCGTTTTTGAAACCTTTAGCAACGAAAGAAGAATGGATCCAAATTCAAAATTCAAATATTCGGATTTCACCTGTAAAGAAGCCTAGTTCTATTCAATTGTGCCTCCACAAATCCTACTGCTTCTATTGCGTTTGCATCTACCTACCTTAGAAAATTGATACGCCATTTTAACCTAATTGGTTTGTAATTTGTATGTAATAAAATTTTAATGTATGTTTAATCTAATTTGTATGTTTAGTTTGTGCTTGCCTCTCAACGGTTAATGTGAAACTACGTTATGGATAGGCTAAATGTTGAAAACACAAAGATGCTATTTACCCAGGAACAAAGACTTTAGACACATGGTCAAATCTTTGGTATTAGATTCCTCTGTAGTTTAACACTAAGTTATTTTTGGTTGTTCAGTTTTTGCTAGAAAGAGAGAAAACAGAATAAAAGCACAAGAAATTTTTGCGGAAAGGAATTCAATTATCTCAAGGAATGTTGGGACTTAAATACCCAACATTCAATGTCACAAGACATGAAGTAATAAGACAAATAGCTGACACTGTTACAGACACTGAATCATCATAATAGTACAACTAATATAAAGTCAACAACCACGGAAACAAGAGTCTTCAGAAGTCTTCAGTTCTTCCAAGGTTGAGATAGTTGTGTAGAAGTTCAGTGGTTCGGAAGGTGTTCATCAGAAGCTGATGAAAAAGTAGTTATTATTTAATCAGAGATTGTCTTCCGAAGCATTGGTTGTCTTCCGAAGGGATCAAGTTCACCTATTGTCTTCCGAAGTAGAGAAGGTCCGCAATAGTTGTTTTTGGCGAATCTTCTGCTGTAGAGCTTCCAATGCTGAAGTTCAGTAGTTTTACAATCGGAAGAGAAGGCATTCGAAAGAGAAGTATTCGCGTTTGGTCAATCTGCGGTTTTTCCGTGGTTTTGCTCATCAGTCCTTATTTTCGAACACTAAAGGGCCAGTGATTTTTTTGAAGGGTCGCACCATGTTCCAAGCCTGGTAGAGGCAAAATTGAGCAACATAGGTGAGGTTTGGAATGTTTTGAAAACAGGGAGTAGTTCAAGGGTGGTAGGGTCAATGAATGCTAATGAGCATAGTAGCCGATCGCATTGGTGAGTCCTGGTTTCTTGAACCTAAATTAAATTCTTGAATGTTTTTTTTTAATCTTATGATTGAGTCTATTATTAAAATTTACAATTCTTAGGTTTACCATTTGACATTGCTTGGAGACTCATCATCACTTGTATTGAAGCTGTGGAGCTTATGAGGGTAAATTTTAACTCCTTTTTTTAGCTTTTTATCCTACTTAAAATATGTAATAAATTTGTTAATTCGAGAATTTTTCAGCATAATAAAGGATCTTGTATGGATGCTCATAAAAAGTTAGGAAACCATTAATTTTTAACTACTTTTTTAGCTTGTTATTTTAAAATATGTGATATCGTTGTTAATTAGATAATTTAGCAACATGATAAATAAAATTTTATGTATGCTGAGAACAAGATTCGTAAACCATACAATGGGAGGTTGTTATGTTGCCTTCGTTGCACTTTTAGATCTAGTGGCTGATAAGGCATCGCCTGGTTTGAATCTTTCTTTGGATGAGGATGTGTTTTATTCTTCTTCTTTGCTCAAGGGTCTTTATCTTCTTGATGTATGCCTTTATTCTTTTGGACCGAACCTTAGCTTCGTTTCTAAAGCTTGTGATATCCCAATTGTTGAAGGTTTCAACTTTATACTTACCTTCATCCAGCAGAAACTTGATCAGTTGCTCCCTCTCAGCCTGATAAGCTTCATTTTGTTGCTGATCCATCAAAGCTATTTGCTCCTGATAGGTTTTGACCAGATCATCTTCGAAGAGACCAGTGGCTCCTAAATCTGCTAAGATCTTATTTTCTTTTTCAGTTTCTTTATTCTTTGTAACTTGAAGGTCTTCATCTGAGGGGAATTTCCTTAAAGGAGAATAGGATTCCTTCAACAAAGAAGTTTGTGATTTTTCAGCGTCAGCATCTGCTGACTTTAATGGTGAGGGAGCTTTGGTGGTTTTAGGTAAGTCAGACTCATTATCATCAGCCAATATGCGCCTTCTATTTCTTGGAATAAGAGAGGCAATGGGCTGATCATCATTTAAGTCTGAACTTGGTTCTTGAATAGGGGTTAATGGTTTCTTAGGTTTATTGTTGGGGATTTTGGATTTTCTGGCCACACTCTTCTGTCTTCTTGAGAAAGACTGAGTGATTATGGGAGCTGGTTTTTGGCCTATTTTGGATGCATTTAGAGTAGTGGGAAGGGATGTATGTGAGGATAATTCAAGAAGGGCTTGAGAAGCAGAATTGTGGGAAAGGGTTGGTGATTTTTTTTATTTGTTTGTATAGGTGAAGAAGGGATAGATATAGTGGGGGAGAGCTATTTGGTTATGTTCAGATTGGACAGACTCAGTTGGAATTGGTATGTCCTGAGTGGTGGAGGCAAAAGAAGAAGGGGCAGTGGTTGTGGGTTTTGTTGGTTTAGTGGGAGCTGATTTGGTGGGTTTGGGTTTTCTAGACATCCAAGATGTTCCAGTTTCCGCTTGAGCTTTAGCTTCCTTTTTTTTTTGCTCAGAGCTGGCCTTGGCAGCCTCAGTCTGAAACTGCTGATCCAATGCAGCTTTGAGAAGTGCCTCCTGATTTTTCAAACTTATTTCCTTTATCCTTCTCTGCTCAGTTTTATCTTCTGCCCTTTTGGCAACTTGGGCTGCAAACAAGAGCCTTTCATTCTCCCTCTTTTTGCCTTCATCATCCTGTTCCTTGAACTAGGGAGGAGGAGGAGCTATACCTGTGAGAGATTCTAGAAAAAGAGTATGATTAGATACCTCATGCTGTAATGAAGAGATTCAGGAGTCTACTGAAATTTTCAGTAGATCCAATTGTAGCTTCTGGGTGGTGACAAAATCTTTGGTAAAGTTGGTGAAGAAGGTGGTGAGATGGTTATTAAGAAGTGGGTTTAACACTTCTTCAAAAGCTTGGTTTGAGAAGGTAGGTGCACTGGAAGTAGGTGGAATGTTTGGGGAACCTTCAAGTGAAGATGCCTGCATTGGGATGGATTGTGGGTGCAGGACTTGGTTATTCAATGCGTTTGTGACTAACTCAGTGAGTTTGGCCACATCAGCCTGTATATGAGCAACAAAATCCGTCAAGTCCTTTAGTTTAAGATCTGATTAGTCCATCCTTTTACGGATATCATCTGAATCCCTGACTGGGGAGTTAGTTTTAGCATGACCTTAGTCCATCTCAGGAATGTCATGTACCCCTTTTTCTCGGTTTTGGGGATTTCCAGCCACAGTTTCAAGAATGTCATGGCCTGTTGTCATACCTGGAGTCTTATTGCCTGATCCATCCAGGTGAAGTCCCATTGGGCTTTCAGTGAGATGGATGCTCCAGATATATGATCGTGATATCTAGATGTAATAGACACCCTGATCTTATCCTCTTCTCCATGGGTAGGAGATTGATGAGTTTGAGCAAAGGTTTGGAGGGCTGCTCCTCAATAGATGAGGGGGGAGGAGAACCAATGTGCTCAAAGGTAAAATCAATCTCATGGAGAACTTGGGTAAGAGAGTTAAGGCCTTTTTGTGGAGAAGAAGCAGAATTGTCCTTGGGAGAGTGGACTGCCATCTGAGTGTCAAGTGACACTTTAGTGGTTTGTAGAGGAGCCCTTTGGAGTTCAACGTCATCTTGTTGAGAGGATTGATGAGGAGCTAGATGGGGTGGAGATTCTGGATTCATCTATCTGTCAAGTAGGGACAGAGACAATTTTTTGGGCTTTTGAGGTTTGGGGGCTTTGGTAGATGGTTTTCTTTTGGCTGGTATCTTTACAGGTGTGGAAGAGGAGGTGGATGTGGGTTCACCAAGGTTGGTTGTATCCTCATTTTCATCCATGTGTTTTGCCTCAGTGTTCAATCTAGTGAACACTTGTTTGTCAATGCTCTTGATAGTGGAGAGAGGAGCAATATGAAAAGCATTATTAATATCAGCAAAAAGACAAGCCATTACAAACCTAGGGTACAAACTTAGAAAATGTTGAAGAGTCCAAAGGTTTGGTAAATATGTCTGCTATTTGGTCACTTGTAGATACATGTTCTGGGACTATCAATCCCTTTTCCAAACAGTCTCTAATAAAATGATGCCTTATTTCTCTATGTTTGGTGTTAGAGTGATAGACATGATTTTTAGTTATATTTTTAGTTCCGTTATTCCAAAATCCAAGAGTTGGTATTTTAACCAAAGGATTTGAGCAGTGCAATGAGCTGCTGCAATGTACTCAGCTTCAGCAGTTGATTTTGATACTGATGTTTGCTTTTTTGCTTTTCCATGAGACCAAGCAATTTGCAAAGAACTAACATCCTCCTGAAGTAGACTTCTTGGTGAGTGAGCATCTAGCATAATCACTGTCTGAAAAACCAACAAGCTTGCAAGATTGATTAGCAGGATACCAGATACCTAGCGCAGGAGTGCCTTTAAGGTATCTAAATATCCTCTTCACAAATGATAAATTGGATTGTTTAGGGGCAGAATGGTATCTTGTACAGACACATGTTGCATGCATGATATATGGCCTTGATGCAGTAAGATACATCAAAGATCCAATCATGCACCTGCATAGAGTTTGATCTACATGTTCACCATTTTCATCTGGAGTTATTCCAGGTGCGGTTTCCATGCGGTAGAAATTATTTTGCAATCATTCATTTCAAATTTATTCAGAAGATCTTTTACGTATTTAGATTGATGAATGAAAGTCCCATTAGGTGTTTGTTTGACCTGAAGTCCTAAAAATGTTTTTAATTCATTTAAATCACTCATTTCAAACTTAGAAGACATTAATTTAGAAAATTTTTCACACAAGGAAGGTTTTGTTGATCTAAAACTGATGTTATTGACATAAATTTGAACCAGCAAAAGTTCCTTTTCTACCCTTTTGATGAATAAGGTCTTATCAATGGTTCCCCTAGAAAATTTATTTGAAAGAAGAATTTGAGAGAATGATACCATGCTCTAGGTGCCTGTTTCAAACCATAGAGTGCTTTATCTAGTCTGTACACCCAATCAGGGAAATGAACATCAACAAAACCCGACGGTTGACAGACAAAGAGTTCCTCCTTTATAGTTCCATACTATCAACGAACTTTTTATATACATCTGAAATACCCTTATGTTGTGGGATATAGAAAATGCTAGGAATAGTATTATGGCTTCAAGTCTGGCCATAGGGTCAAAGGTTTCATCATAATCGATGCCATCCTCTTGGCAGTACTTTTGCATTACCAATCTCGCTTTATTCTTGATTACAATACCTCTGTCATCTGTTTTATTTCTAAATACCCATCTAGTTCCTATAGGGTATTTTCTAGTGGGCAAGGGGCAGAAAGTCCAAACATTTTGCCTTTTGAACTGTAATAGTTCATCCTTTATCGCTTCCACCCAATTGTTATCTTTAAGAGCCTCCTAATATTTGGAGGGCTCAATTTGTGACAAGAAAGCTGCATGAAGGCAGAAGTTTGAAATCTGGCTCCTAGTTTGAACACCCTTACCCAAATCACCTAAGATCTGCTCTAAGGGATGATTTCTGTTGAAGGGAATGATGTCCAAATAGTTATTTGTAGATGCACCATCAGATGAAGATGGATTTTCAATGGGACCGGGAGAGCTTTCAGATGTGGTAGGATGAGCTTGTTTAGAGATATCTTCAGGTATATTATCCAGTGCTGGGGATAAAGGAGTAGATATTTGTTCATTCTGATCTCGAGGGTTTTGTGGATAAGATGGGATAGAATTAAAGAAATGAGATACTGAACATTCCTCAAGAGATGATAGATCTTCAGAAGTTTGGCAAGACTCTGAAGAAGGAGATAAGGAAGAGGTAGGAGAAGTGTAGGTAAAGCTTTCAAGATGAAATAGGTCATCAGAAGTGGGAGGAAAAAAGGAGGTTGATGCAGATTCATTGAATTTGACATCAATGGTTTCCTCAACAATTTTGGTCCTGAGATTGAATGCTCGGTAAGCTTTAGAAGTTTGAGAGTATCCTCCATTTTGAGCAGGAGTTCTAGGAACACTATATTATCTAATGATTCCTTTAGAAATGCATAATTCATCAAGAACATGATTCTTGAATTATGTACCATTATCACTTCTAATTACCTTAACATGAAGACCAAATTGTCTTTCAAGTTGAGTGATAAGGGCTTTTATTTTATCAGTAGTATCGTCTTTTCTGAAGAGAAAGAAGGTCCAGCAAAAATCTTGAGTAATCATCCACAACAACTTAGCAGTATCTCTTTCAGGCCAAGCTGGCTACCTTCACTGGACCGAACAGATCCATATGAAGCAGATTGAGACAGTTAGGGGGTGTTTGTTTTTTGTAAAAAACCTCTTCTAACCTCTTCTAACCTCTTATGTCTGCGCCGCGCAGACGCGGGAAGAGGTTAGGCTGTTTGTTTTCTCGAAGACATTTCATTAAAAAACGTCTGCGCGTCCTCTTCTTGGCGCAGACGTGAACCAACCTCTTCCCACATCTTCAAACCTCTTCCAGCCTCCTCCCCCTTTATTCAACCCTTCCAGCCGTCGCCTCCCTACTCCACCACCATCGCCATCGGCCGAACTCCTCCACCCCTTGCTCGTCGTCGCCTCCCTACTCCACCACCATCTTCATCAACCACCAACCCACGCAGCTCTTCCATCGCCGGCCTCCTTCCAACCTGCCTGCTACACAGCCGAACCTCCCCACCGTCGCGTCTCCCACCACCGTCGCCTCCCACCGCCGTCGCGTCTCCCACCACCGTCGCCTCCCCCATCGCCGCACCTCCCCACCGTCGCGTCTCCCCACCTTTCCGGTCGTCCTTAATCGAACGACGTTTCCCCCTTTTCCGGTCGTCATTGCATAGGGTTTTGATTCCGGTCCCGAAGGCGATGGCGAAGGAGGCAGAGCCCGACGGCGAAGGATGATGGTGACTGTGGGTATGTTACCGCCGCACCTAGCCTCGCGACCACCGCCATGGGGACGGTGATTGTGGTTCGACGATGATGGTGACAACGGTGGTACTCAGCTCGTAATGATGGTGACAGTGTTGTTCGACGATGGTGATGATGCTGACGGTCGTGATGATGGTGACGGTCGTGGGTAGGGTTGGGGAAGAGATTGGGAAAAATTTGAAAATGAGAAGAGGTTTTGAAAATATTGAAAAACAAACACCCACAAAAGTCCTTCTTGCAGAGGTTTGGTCCACCTCTTCTGCAAAAGAGGTCTGCAGATGTGGTCCGCAGACCGCAGACGTTTTGCCTCTGAAAAAACAAACACCACCTTAGTTGATTTGGATTCCTCAATAGACTTATGTGATGATTTATGTTTCTTTCCCTTTAACAAGATTCACACTGACCTTCAAAGTGAAATTCTTTTGAAGGCAATCCTCTTACTAAAGAAATGGTAGAAAACTTGTGGAGAGTTTGATGGTTAAGGTGACTGAATCTTCTATGCCAAAGGGTAGTTTCAGAAGATGAAGCTTTGGCTATCAAGCATGTAGGAGAAGATTTTTGAGAATCAGTGGTCATGTCTACTACATAGACATTTCCACTTCTCTTAGCCGTTAGCAGAGTATGTTTATCAATTAAGGTCTTTATTTTAGAATTTATTTCAGGAGAAAGAATTTTTCAGCTATCCTTGGTGAAAAATGAACTAAAGTTTTTGTCTACTAATTGAGAAACACTCAAAAGATTAAACTTGAGGTTATCAAATATGCTTACATCTTTGAAGTGCAACTTTCCACGAAGGACATAACCAGACCTGACTATCCAACCCTTTGCATTGTTCCCAAAGGAAACATATCCTCCATTCTTTGGAATAAAGTTATTTAAAATGGATCTGCATCCTGTTATGTGCCTAGAGCCTCCACTGTCCACATACCATAGGTGATTTTGGTTTGAATAAGGTCTCTGCACATGAGGATCAAATGCAATAGGTTAGATATGGGTCATTCTTTATTTTTAGAAGAAAGAAGAGAACATTTCAAGAATTTATTTGTTTTGTTGTGCATTATTCATCAACTTCTGCATCATTTGTATCAGCTGTTGTTGATTTTGATGCAAGATGTTGATATGTGAATCCATGGAAGAAGGGTTCACAACAGCAGGAGAATAGGAAGCAGGAGTCATCATGGGATAAGAAGGCGGTGTACCAAGAATGGATGGTCTGGGAGATGTAAGTAGAGGAGAAGATGTGTGGAGGGATGAATGGGTGTTTGGTCTTATTGCACTGTTAGCTGATGGTCTACTTGTTTTCTTGGACTTCTTCATCTTATTAGGGGGATTCCCATTAGATGAAGAAGCATGTTCAACTTTCAACTGTTCAGCCTTCAGTCTATCTCTAGATTTCTCCAAAGGAGTTTTTTTCCTGCAATTTTCAGTTGAGTGATTGTACTTGAAACATTTCAGGCAAGCAGGAGATAGTGAAGAGTAGTTAGGCATGAATGGCTTATTTGCCTTCATTGTTGGATAAGGAGGGTGAGGATGTGAAGGAGGGAATTTGATATCAACCATGGGCCTTTTCCTTTGTAAAGATAGGCCTCAGGGTTATCAGAGGTTTCAAGTCTTGTTGTACCTTCTGAACTTTGAGTAGAGCTCATGGCTGGAGCAATCTTAGTTTGTTCAGAAGAATTATTGTTATGATCACTTTCCAGGAGTGTCTCTTCCGGTTTTTCCAAGTTAGTACTTGTGGGATATACAAACGTTACCTTTATAGCTGGAATTTCATCAGGATGAAAGGTGGGGGATAGAGGTTTAGAAACATTTTCATTTATTTTACTGTCAATCGGGGCATACTTCTCTGGAGGACTAGTGTGGTTGTACCCGATTCCGAACTTGGCCTTACTGTGAACTTGCTTAATAAGAAGCATACTGAATCCTTTGCAGGATTCTAGCCACTTTTCACAGCTGACTTTAGTTTGAGCCAGTTCATCTCTACAAGCCGAATATTTTTCATGTTACAAATCAAATAATGCTTGTAGGTTACATTTTTGAGTTTTTAAGATTGAAATTTGACTATCTTTATTCTTTATTAACTTTTCTAATTCTAAATTTTTATTAGCCAGTAGTTGCTCCAGCTTTTGTATCTGTTGTTGTAGCAACATATTGGCTTTCTTTATTTTTGCAAATGCATCAATGCAAGCATTGGTGCATAGCTTTTCAAGGGTAGAAGAAGATACCTGCGCATCATAAGATTATGCATCAGGTTGATTAGAAGAGGTGGAGTTTTCATCAACAGCCATTAGAGCAAATTCTGCTGGCTCAGCAGTGATGAGGGCATAGCCTACATCTTCAGGCGTGCTGCTCCAGTCTATATACTATTGTGTGAAAAGAGCTGGTTGACTGGATGATGAAGACTGGATAGCAGGGCCTGCTGTATTTATTTGAGGAGGAGATGGTGCAACAATCTGAAGTGGGGCAGGAGTGATTGGCAGCTTGTACATATTGTACATTAGGAGAAGTAGAGTTTTGTACAATGTGAGCTGTTTCCTGAGATTTGTTACGCTTTTGAAAATGTGAAGATGGGGAAGAAGAAAAAGATGCTACAGAAGTGTGAGAGTGTGTGTTTGGAAAAGCCACATAGGGTGAAGAATTAGAGTTGGGTGTATTTCTGCACTCCCTAACAAAGTGTCCTGTGATGTGACACATGTAGCATTGGACTTTTTCCTTATTTAGAGCAATCCTGCTTTTCCCATGGATACCAGGAAATTTTATTCCTGTCTTCTTATAGAACTTGTTAGTTCTCATGCTTAAGAGGGCAAGTTAATGAAGGATATCAATTTCTTCCAAGTCATCACTTGGAATCTGATGGAGATCATCCATGATAAAACCCAGATGGTTAGGAATAAGAGAATGGTCATCACAAGATGGAGAAGAGGTGATGCCAGTGGTTATATGAGTGTGCTCATCATAACCCTGATCATTGATCTTGGAGTTATGACTAAGAAGAGCAGTGTTCCCTTGAACATACTCTTCTGTTGATTTACCAGACTTTATTAGTTTTCTTTTCAGGTCAATCTCTCGCTCAAAAGTGAACAACTTACCATGGAGTTGGGTAAGAGAGCGTTTGCCGAAGTATGGAGAAGATCTCATGACTATGGAATAAGTTTCCCATTTATCTGGAAGAGATCTTAAGAAACGATTAAGAACAGAAATGGTGGGGTACACTTGACCAGCTAATTTTAGTTCACTTAAGAGAGAAGTGAACCTTTCAAATTGCTGAGTGAGTGACTCATTATTTACTTGGCAGAATGTCTCATATTGTTGAGCCAATATCTCCCTTGTATTGGCCACACACATCATCGGTACCCCTGAATTGCTCTTTTAGAGCATTCCACAAATCCTTAGCAGAATCATGGGGAAGAAGACAATAATAAATTTCATTTGGGAGGGCCATAGCCAGCTGATAATGTGCCTTGGCATCAAGCTCCAGTTTTTGGAAATCTTCTTCGGTATAGTTCCGAGGGTCCTTAGGGACAGAGTCTCCGGTCTCAGTGTCCATGACCATTGGTTTATGAGGTCAGAACATCACAGACTTCCAACATCGGTATGATTGTTGGATAAAAAGTGTAAAATCCTTCTCTGCCATATATTATATTGATGTCTTACCAAGATTGGTGGCTTAGTGGCAGAGCCGGTGTTATGAGGATCTAAATTAAATTTTTCTGCCATAGGATTACAAACGATTTTGAGCAAATCAATGGATGATGAGTTTTCAAGGTAGTTTGTTTGAATGGTTTTTGAACACAACTTAGTTCTAAACCAAGCACCTGCAGATTTTGAAAGACTGAAGAAGCAGAACGCAAAAAACTAAACAACATGATATCAAAGAGAGCTATGAGTTTTAATCTTGATGTTTAAACCTAGACTAACGACAAGGCTCTAATACCAATTGTTGAAAACTTAGAGAGGCTATTTAACCGGGAACAAAGACTTTGGACATACGGTCAAAGCTTTGGTATTAGCTCCCTCTGAAGTTTAACACTTAGTTATTTTTGGTTGTTTAGTATTTGCTAGAAAGAGAGAAAAGAATAATAGCACAAGGAATTTTGGGGGAAAGGAATTCAATTATGTTAGGGAATGTTTGGACTTAAATACCCAACATTCAATGTGACAAGACAAGAAGTAATAAGACAAATAGCTGACACTGTTACAGACACTGAATCATCAGAATAGTACAACTAATATAAAGTCAACAACCACGGAAACAAGAGTCTTTAGAAGTCTTCAGTTCTTCCGAGGTTGAGATAGTTGTGTAGAAGTTCAGTGGTTATTCTTTCGGAAGGTGTTCATAGGAAGCTGATGAAACAGTAGTTATTATTTAATCAGAGATTGTCTTCCGAAGCATTGGTTGTCTTCCGAAGGGATCAAGTTCACCTATTGTCTTTCGAAGTAGAGAAGGTCCACAGTAGTTGTTTTTGGCGAATCTTCCGCTGTAGAGCTTCCGATGCTGAAGTTCAGTAGTTTTACAATCGGAAGGGAAGGCATTTGGAAGAGAAGTATCCGCGGTTGGTCAATCCGTGGTTTTATTCATTTGCGTGGCTTTCGTGGTTTTGCTCATCAGTCCTTATTTTCCAACACTAAAGGGCCAGTGATTTTTGTGAAGGGTCTCACCATGTTCCAGGCCTGATAGAGGCAGAAGTGAGCAACATAGGTGAGGTTTGGAATGTTTTGAAAACAGGGAGTAGTTCAAGGGTGGTAGGGTGAATGAATGCTAATGAGCATAGTAGCCGATCTCATTGGTGAGTCCTGGTTTCTTGAACCTAAATTAAATTCTTGAATGGATTTTGTTTTAATCTTATGATTGAGTCTATTATTAAAATTTACATTTGTTAGGTTTACCATTTGACATTGCTTGGAGACTCATCATCACTTGTATTGCAGCTGTGGAGCTTATGAGGGTAAATTTTAAGTCCTTTTTTAGCTTGTTATCCTATTTAAAATGTGTAATAAATTTGTTAATCAGATAATTTTGCAGCACGATAAAGGATCTTTTATGGACGCTCATAACAAGTTAGGAAACAATTAATTTTTAACTACTTTTTTAGCTTGCTATCTTAAAATATGTGATATTGTTGTTAATTAGATAATTTAGCAACATGATAAATAATATTTTATGGATACTCAGAACAAGATTCGTAAACCATACAATGGGAGGCTGTTATGTTGCCTTCGTTGCACTTTTAGATCTAGTGGCTGATAAGGCATCGCCTGGTTTGAATCTTTCTTTGGACATTAATATTAGTAGTTTCTTTCCACTCTCATAATATTTGTTGGTTTCTTTTAACATAAAGTTTAATGGTACCCTTTCATTATTTGTTTCCATGGTTCTGTTGGGCATCTTCCCTACAAATAAGATACGCTTAGTTTTTTTTTTTTACCAATTATGATTTACAAACCTGTAGGTAAGTATATTCTTTTGATATATTTTTCTATTGAAAGATTTTCATTATAGGGTATGATTAATTGTGTTATTTTCTATGTCATTCGCTATATTGAAGCAACAAGGTGATGGTCTTAAAGGCTTGCAAAAGCTTCTATTGCTCCCAAAGAAGTCCCTTCTTTGCTTGAATAAAATGGGAAAATCAAAGTTTGATCATAGACAATTTATGTGGCTCATTAGTATATTTATTTACTTTTTAATGAAGCTAAATGCTAGGTATGATAGCTTGGTACTAATCAACACTACCAAACACATACTAAAGTTTTTTTTTATTTGGTTTATAATAGGTTAAGTTTAGTGACAGATACTTGAAAACAATTGCAAGACTCACTAACCATGAGATTTGTAAGGAAGTGATTTCAATTTTGTAAAAACTTTCTGATGGTTGGCGCGAGCCAAGAAAAGTTAACTTAAAACTGAGTTCAGAAAAAACTTCTACTCTTCTTGAGGAGTATAAGGTTACACAGGACTTGCCTTTGATTTGGGCAGTTGATATTGAAGCACAAGATTCTGCTTGCGTCCAGGTGTTGAAGGTCTGGGATATTTTAGCTTGTTACCAAGTTTATATAATTGTCCATGATGCTAATGGAAGAGGTTTATGGGGATTATACTGTAAATATGATGAACCACTTATGTTTGTTTTACAGGGTTTGATCGTAAGCTACTGTTGATATGAAATTGAATATTGTTTTTGAAACGTAATATTTTGTTTGCGATTATCAACATGAATTTGGTGCTTCCAATTACATGGTCTATAAACTCAGACAATGATCAAAGCTGGTTTTCGGCAAATCATTTAGCTGCATTGAGCATGATGAACCAGCCTACATCATCATCATCATCAACATCAAGTGACTGATGAGTTTATTACTGGACCATAGTTGGTGCCTTGATGGCTAACAAGTATATACATGCATCTTACACAAGTCTTTGTTTCATTTTGTTGTATTTAGGAGGTTTGGTAATAGGAAATCAAATAGATTTGGCAACTCAAGATCTCATGGTAGGGGAAGCATGTGGTAACACAAGCTTTTATATTTTACATGATTAATGAAGTTTGAAGAATTTTATGGCAGTGTGTTGAATTTTTATTAATATATCCTCTTTGTTTGATTTTTGCCTCATCTATATTAGGTACTTATTTTACAAACTCTTTACTTGGTTGTATTTTTAAAGTTGAACAATGGGACAATGCGAACGAGGTAACGACATAGACTTACTTCATATCTCATATGATCACATATTGTCTTACCAATTTTAAAAATAAAAATTGCAGGAATCTAATGAAAATCAGGATGAAATTTTGCGTTTATGAAAGAATTTCAGGTGATTGTTTTTATATTTTGTTAAAAAAGTATTGATTGTATTTATCTTCATTATTCATTACTCATCCACCCTCTCTAAATCAGAATGATTGCTATTTTTACTGAAAACATTAAAATTTTATGTGACCAATTATTTTTTATTTCTTTCTCTTATGAATCCTGTTGTACTCTTAAGGGGTCAAAATCCAACATTCCAACGTTTCTTTGTTTATGTGGTAGCCATTTTTCATCATTTCGGCCCATGTTTCAGGATTTACTGTTTTAGCATCGATTTTTTGGTTGCTGGTCATAAAATGTCAATCATATTAAGCATAGTTTTTATAATCATTGTTTACTTGAACTTGCAGCTTTGACTATGCTTGATCATGGCGCTCACAATGTTCAACATATAAGAAATGCAATCTGTTATCATGGTCTCAATATTAAATATGTAAGTTATATGCTACTTTTAATTTCTATAGTGGCAGTTTCTTATTTACATGACCTGAACACAATGGCAGTTCTTGTTTCTGTTGATATTAGCATTTACAAGCACTCAAGCTTGCTAAATATCATACTTCAATGGCACAAAGTTTTTTCATTTATGTTTTATTATATATCACTTGCAGCATTATAGACTTCTTTATATTTATTTCAGGGATTTCTTGTAATAATATCATCTTGAATGTGTAGCATTTGATGGTTCATCTAGGAAATCTTAAAGCCGGTTTATATGAGGTAAGCAATTGTAGATTGAGAAACCTGGCCATAATTGATATTGAAAAAAATTGAATGCAGTTTTGTGATGTATGTTTGCAGATTTTTGTTTTCATCCATGCATAATTGTGTGTATGTATGCAGATTGTGTTCGTGTGTATGCAGATTGTGTTTGTCCATGCAGATTGTGTATATGTATGTAGAATTTTGTATGCAGGTTTATGTGTATTCATCAGAATTATGAAGGTATATATTCAGTTAGGTGTATGTATATATACTTAATTTATATGTAGTTTTATGTGTGTATTTACGCAGATCTTTGTTTTTATATATGCATAATTATGTGTGCATGTATACAGATTGCCTGTATATATGTATGCAGATTTATGTATATATATGCAGATTTTTGTTTCTATAACAGTATAATGTTAACCTTTTTCCTCATCCATCCGAATTCATTTAGAATCTGTAGAAATTTTAATCTTAGCACAAAACAATGGAAAAAATAAGACACCCCCGTATCTTAGGTTGGTTGGGTAGATGTGATTGATAAATGTTTATAATAGCCATTCGGCAACAAAAGCCAACTGATGACTTTGCAAATTCATTTTTTATGAATTTTGTTTAAGTCTGATATCACTGTTACTTAGTTCTCATAAATTTGAAGTGAATCAACTGACTATAGGTAATTTCAATCTGAAAATGGTGTAGATTTTATTGATGTGATGTTTAAAATAACACATTTGGCAGAGAAATGAACTGATAAATATTCTTGGAGCAATTATTTAATTTATACTCCTTGTTTAATATTATTTTAATAAAATTAATGGTTTATTTTGTGTGTCAAATTTTGAAGGGTTACAACAATGGTTTAAGTATGTCAGTATGGAGAGAAATTTGGATGTAAATCCTGGAATGGACTTTCTTTGGGGTATGGTGACTTACAACTCTTGAGCTTTTGAGATATTAGTTCTTAGAAGTTGCAAATTAAATGCGTGACCATATGTATCACTATATGGTTTATGCATAATATGTTAATTGTTATGGGTGTCCTCATTGGTGGAGCATTTTGCATGTGTATTAGGCATTTCTTTAATCTTGTAGTCAAGAGAGGCAACATTGATGCTTGTCTTTCTAATGAAAAGAAGAGTTTTCTACTTTTGCTATTGTTGTCACAAATATAGGGCTCTAAATATGTAAGCTTTATGCAAATATGATTTAAGTTTTTAATTATAATTGCATTATATGAGGTACGTTGTTTAACGCAGGTGGTGTCATGATATAGGTCATGTGGACGCTGCATTCTTGAAAATTGTATTTTAGGTGCATATCCTTCATATATAATTTAGCACTATTATATGTTAGTGACTACAGCAAACTGTTGAACCTATAATTTATGTATTTCAGATTATGCTTCGACTATTTAGTCTACGTAAAACAACAGTGATGTTTGTCACAAGTAATAAAACAAGGGTAACCTATCCCTTTTGTCTAGGTTAATTTGGTTGAAAATTATGAAAATTATGGGATGTAGCATGTGAGGTTGCTTATGTTATTTGGGAGTTAAATTCTATATTTTTTCAAATTGCAAGAACACTACCTAGGATTTGCTATTTATATGGTCTTACAGTCAAAAAGATGATGAATTGATCGTTTTCTAGAATCTGGTAATTCTTGTTGACTATATGTTGAAACCATGTTTTGATAATAACACTCACATCCCAATACTGACAATACATGTATAAATATGGCTTTTTTGGTTAATAAATAGTATTATGTCTTTTTTTTACTAGATCAATATTTAATAGAAAATATGTTACAACTGAGTCTAGATATTCCATTTCACTACAAGGTAATGGGTCGGTGCCGACATATCATGCGAGTTTCCTATCTTAGTTGGGTGTCATAGTTAGCAATTTAGAAAGATTTTCGTCGCTGCATCGCGCGGGTTTCTAGCTAGTGTGTATATATATAATAGGTTTTATAAAATATAAAGTATTTATACACAAATAGCTTATATATTTGAGAGGCCCCGAGCTCGGGTACCTCCCATAGTTGGGTTTACATCATCATCACATAGTTCTTAAACCAAAAACTTTCATAAATTGTAACATCTGTAAATTTTAAAATGGTAAAATAACAAATTTTAAATTGGAAGTAATAATGTATTTTGAATTTAACCTTGGCTGTCGTATTATGAAGCAAATGAGGACGAAAGGGTAAAAATTAAAGTCAATGTGACTTTGATTTGTCATCAGAACCGTACTACTATATATAGTAAAGATTCCAACCCACGTGATATAGTATAAAAAGGAAAGGGGTAAAAAAGGGTAGGTATACTGCCAACAATTAAAATAAATCAATCTAAAC
Organism: Mikania micrantha; assembly: GCA_009363875.1. Lineage (NCBI taxonomy): Eukaryota > Viridiplantae > Streptophyta > Magnoliopsida > Asterales > Asteraceae > Mikania > Mikania micrantha. Next base: position 25,828,933 of record CM018696.1, on the reverse strand, counting down.
AGTAAAAGGATAAGATTTTGGGGTAGAATAGTAAATAAAGGAAATACTATTTCGGGTAATAAAAACAAGCATACAGATCCTTACCAGATCCACTTGATTTCTAAATTTAGTATAAAAAGGGTTCCACCACCCATTCTCTTCATTCACATCCAACCAAACTTAAGAAAAAACACACAGTCTGATAACTTTCTCTTTGGTAGATTTAGAACAGAGAAAATTCCGTTTCTTCAAAGACTAAAGCTGTGACGGAGCTTTTGACAGCTTCGATCAAGGGGGAATTGTTATTGCATGTCGAAGTCTCTGCTTGAACTCCCAATATTCCATCGTTGAGTGGGTAGAAACTTGAACAGTAACCTGCACAATAGCAGTACCCCTGTCTATGGTGACGGGATGAGGGATTGTTATTGATAGGGGTGTTCAAAATATCCGAAACTCGAAAAAATTTGAAATCCGAATCGTATCCGAATCGTATCCGAAACTCGAAAAAACATTATCTGAAATCTATTTCGGATTTTTCGGGTCGGATAATTTGATTTTAGCTTCGGGTTGGGCCTGGTTTCGGATATGCAAAAACTAGTTTTTTCGGGTCATGTATCCGAATAACCCGAAAAAAAGGGTTGTTTGGGTTATTTGGATTTCGGATGCACAAATTCGGGTTTTTTGGGTTATTCGGGTTTTTCAGGTCGGATAATATATTTTGAATTTCGGGTTGGTCGGGTTTCGGACATACCAAAAAAATTTTCAAACCTGAATAACTCGTTATCCGACCCGATGAAAACCCTTAGTTATTGCATGTCAAGGATTCCAACACCCTAGCAACTATGACACCGCAGGAAATTATGGGATCATGCCTTAACCTTGTGTTTGCATCCGGATTATGCAATCAAGGTTGAGGAATTGTTATTGCATGTCACATCTCCTTCCAAGATCTAACTCGCACAATAGGAGAGGATAATGGGGAGTTAAGATACTTGAAAGATTTTGATAAAAACCCAAATCTAAAGAGGAGATGGTGACAGGGGTCGGAAAGAAATGATCACAAGATGCTATTCACAAATCTGCCAATTGGACCGAATAATTCTGGAACAACTGCTAGAGTTGGGGCAAAATTTTTGTTGCTTGATTGGTGGACTAAATCTGTGAACGGGAGCACGTTTCATCGAAGAAAAAACAGTAGTTTAAAGAAGGGTAAATTTAGGAAGAGAAAACCAAAAAGATTTAATTATATGCAAATTGGGAATTATATCTTGTAAGAGATTTTAATTACTTCTAAATGCATAATTATTGTAAATTGTTTATATATTGAAGAAAAGGAATTTAGACTTATAAAATGATAATTGGCAAATTTGATGAGAATCAAAGAAAAAGAAAGAAATTTAATTAATGATTAAAATAGGAAAAATTTCATTAAGCATATAAGTCAAATGTGAATACATACTCAAAGACATTTGCGAATAGACAAAGTGTACTTGGTATCAATACGAATGAATAATCGCAAAAGAGTATTCATATACAATTGCGAACAAGTAAATTATACTTGGAATATTTGCGAATGAATGATCATGAACATTTGTGAACAAGTAGATTATACTTGGGATATTTGCGAATGAATGATCATGAACATTTGCGAACAAGTTAATAATACTTGGAGTAATTGCTAATCAATATCTGCGAATATTTGCGAACAAGTAAATAATACTTAGAGTATTTGCGAATGAAAATTTGTGAACATTTGCGAAAAGTAAATCGTACTTAGTATGATTGCGAATGAATATTCACAAGCAATTACGCATAAGCAAAACTGGTTAGAATTGCGAATGAGTAATCATGACTTTGCAAATGAACAAGTTTTAAACTCAGTTTTTCTGCAAATGAATAATACATTCGTAAATAATTACAACATACTAAAATAAAACCATATGAATGTTATTATAGGTTATTGATACTTGATTGACAACTTAAAGGAAGTTAAGTTGAGAGAAAAATTAGGTGAGTTCTATGATGCTCCAATTTTTCAACTTAAGGGAAGTTAAGTGGATTATGATGATTCAGATGCTGATGAACATCCATACTTTAATGCTTATTTTGATGATGAAGATGATGATGGTGATGTGACTGGTGTGGGAAGTTCAGGTGGATTGAATTCAAGAACTGGGCTATAGTGATTTATAATCCTTCTAGGATTTCATTTTGTGTTACTCCTATTTCTGCTGTTTCTTCTGACAAAGCTAAAGACTTTGAAGATGTTGATATTGAAGATTTTATTGATGTAGATTATCCAAAGGAAAGTGTTGATTATTCTTTGCCTACTTTTGTTGAGTTGTTTAATCAACATGTTGATGTACAGGTGACGAGTATGTTTGGTGAATTATCTGAAGCTAAAGAGTTGGAAGAAGGAGAAATTGGAGGTGGTTATTCAAGGGATGAGTTCTATGATATGTTTGATGTTGATTCAGATCAATTATTTGATTTTGAACAAGATGATCAAATGGATGAGAATTTGTATAATCTACAAACCTTGAAGAAGATATTTGATATTGAATTTCAAAGAGGTGTTCCAAGAACATCAGTTGATCAAATGAAAGAAAAGACTTATATGGAGATGTGGAAGGAAAATCAAGATGAAAACAAGTACATAATTGATCACTTATACATTTTCAAGCAAATGATTGAAGAAATTGAAGAAAAACTTCAAGAAAATCAAGCTAGACAATTCACAAGATTCAAGATTGGATCTAAATCAAAGATGAAAGGAAGAATTGTAAGCTATGGTTACTTTCACAACATTTCTGGAAGCATGAAGAACAAAGGATGTTATGTAGTTAAAAGGACTGATGGATGTCAATATTTTGGAAAGACATTGGATATTATGTCTTTACCATCTTTTGAATGTACGCAGTTATCTAGGTTGAAGATGATAAAGCCAAATCAGACTGAACATAATGAAATTTCTGAGAAGTTGTTAAAGAAAGAGGCTAAGACTGGATGGAGTTTGTTGGTTCCACAAGTCAAAGACAAGTTATTTGGATATTCAAAGCCTAAAGCTTATACAAGACCAAGGTTGAGGAGGATAGAACAGAATTGGAATCCTTATTTCAAGTTCTGGTTCTATGATGAAAAGACATCTGAAGCTGTTATTCTTTTGAGACAAGAAGAGAAGTGGAGGGTGATTAGGATGTTGGATCCTGTATGGCTAGTAAACTGTTCAAAAGAAGACATTGAGTTGTTGAATGTAGCTGAAATCTTTGCTGATGATGGAATCATGATGTTGGTGTAAGCTACAAAGACATGGCAATTCAATTTCAAACAATTGCTCGAATGTGTTATACTCTAGGTATACATTCTGGATGTAACTGGGAAGATGTTAATTATCTTTATGTTGAGCTCATGAAAGTACAAAAAGAGATAGATGATAGGGATGCCAAGATGGAAGCTGAAAGATTATCCAAGATCCCAAAGTCTGTTGTCATTCGTGCTGAAGAAAATGTTTGTGAAGGCAGTGAAGTTCAAAGTAAAGATTGAAGACAGAGATTAAAGATTTTGGAAGTAACTATTAAGGGAGAGTTTGTTAATACATGTTTGTAATAGGTTGCTTATCAAAATGTGTAATTTATAGGAAGGTTTGGCTAAGGTTCGTCTGGTCCACGAACCTTAGCAGGTTCGGCGAACCTAGATAGTTTTGTTGTACAGGTTCGTCCAGCGGACCTCAAGGTTTGGCTGGCGAACCTATAGGTTCGGTCAGGTTCGTCTAATATCTTTGTATATATTGAAGGTTTGTCTAGAATTTTCATAACTTTTGGAAAACCTCTGAGTGTTTTTCTCTGTGTGAGTAAGAAGTGTGTGTTCTTGTATTTCATTGTAATAAGTTGATCTTGATTAATGAAATGGAGATTATATAAATGTTTGTTTCTTCTTTGATTCATATAGATCAAATATAGATTCCGCATATATTTGATTGTTAATAGGATTCCATTGTACGATCGAGAGCAATTCTACAGTTCTACAAGCTGGCATATAACCATAATAAAACATTCTGTTGTAGATATTTAAATTATATTTTTATATTGTGATCATGACTTTGCATCTGATTAATAGAGTCGTATACTTTCGGTCTCATAGTGTTGAGGTTTTACCTATACGCTCAGGGAGGAATAGCCCTGACACTTGTGTCTTTTAAAGGGAGTTAATTGATTAGATGGCTGAAAGTGGCTGGTGACGACTGGCCTGGCAGAGGATGAACGTGACCCTAAGACAGTGACTTATTTTTATAGTTGCCTAGTTATAAAATTTTATACATACTTGTGTTGTTGATAGTTCAAGAATAATTTTTACTGTTTGGGGGTTCTTAAATAAGAATTGTGGAACTATCTGTATAAATCATATGCATATATATATATGCTTTTTGTATATGATGGTTTCTAAATATGTAAAACTTAGAACTCACTAGTGTATACTGAAATTATTTCCGTTGTGTGCCAGATAATACCTCCGGGAAAGGGAATAAGGGGAAAACAAAGATGTAGGAGATTGGTGGAGATGAGCGAGACAACTCGATAGGAAACCGTTGTGATGGAATCTCATCTCTATTATTTCCTTTGAATGGTTATATTTTTTTGTAATTCTGGATGATCTTTTGTAAAAAGAAGTTACTGGATTGTAGACATTCGATCTAATGATGTGAATTAAATGTACCTTTCTGTTACCTTGAATGGTTAAATTATTCCACTGCTTAATTATTTTTGAACTAAATCATTGATGTTTTGTGATTATCTAATGAGTGGAAGCACCAGGAGTCGGGGCGCCATAAGTTGGTATCAAAGTCCATGGTTTAAGAGAATTAAGCTAAAACATGTATGTTTAAACTTTAACCAGGACTCAATGGAAAGTAACATAACTACAACCCAGAAAATTTAGAAAAGAAAAATCCATTACTAAAAAGACCTACATTTTTGTTTAAAAACTTTGGACTAAAATATGGTAGAAAAATTTAGAAGTTACAATAGTTTAAAAAGAATGTAGGCTTGCAACTAGCTACTGCAAAACAACATATCTTTTATAATTATTGAAAAGTTTCAAAGTTCTCTATCCGTAAGAATTCCTTCAAGTAATAGATATTAGTAACGCGAACTTACCGAGTGTGGATTTGGTGAAGTATTAATCTGAATAGTAAATAAGTACAATGGGCCCTGAATTTATTTATTAGACATTTTAGTATATGCTCCATAATTAACACAAAACGTAAATATTGCGCAACAGTCATATTATAAAATGGCTGGACGTGGTAGAGGAAGAGGGAGGCAAAACGTTGGAGACAAGTCCACTGGTCGAAACAAAGTAATAGCTTAAATGACGGCAGCTGAATTGAAAGGAATGATCTCTTCGCAATTTAATGCATCGTTCAAAACAGCTATGCCAAAAATATTGAGTACTACCACAGCACATGTGAAAAGAGAATTAAGGAAAGATCACGACCCCAATCCTAATGGGGAAGGTAGCAGTGGAAAAGGAAATGGTAAGGTGGTCGATGATAATGTAGAAGGGGGAAAGCACAATAATGAGGAAGACTACCGCGGAGGAGGTGGAAATCATGACAACAAGGAAGAAAACCATGAGGAAGAGGAGGATGATGATGAGGATGATGAAGAGGAGAGTGAAGAGGAAGATGAAGATGAAGATGAAGAGGAAGAGGAAGAGGAAGAGGAAGAGGAAGAGGAAGAGGAAGATGATAGGTCGCGAAATAGAAGACGTAACAGATATGACTACAAAGCTTTCAAGGGATGTAGCCCACCTGTTTTTGATGGTAAGAAAGATGCTATCGGCACCTTTCAATGGGTGAATGAAATAGAAGTTGTAATTAACATCAGTGAATGTGGGGCAAGATAGGCTATGAAGTTTGCAGCACATTCCTTTGTATCCGAGGCCCTCTTCTGCTGGGACACTATAAACCAATCAGTTGGAAGGTATGTGATTGATAACATGGGTTGGAACGAGCTGAAAAGAAGGGTATTGGAGAATTTTTGTCCACAAAGTGAGCTAGGCCAGATGGAAACCACTTCACTGTATTTGAAAGCAGCTGGGTTAACTTACATGGAGTACACTTCAAAGTTTAACAAAATGGCACAGTTGCTGCCATAATTGGTGACTCTAGAAAGTGTACGGGTGAGAAGATATGTTCAGGGTTTAGCCGTAGAAGTTTGGAAAATGCTTAAGGCTATGGTTCCATCAATTTTTCATGTTGCTGTTGATGTGAGTCGTACGTTGTTTATTAAAGAGTATGGTGATAGTGGAAGAGCTCCTGGGGAGAAACGGAAAGTTTCTGAAGTTGGTGAAGATGTTTAGATTGCTGAAGGTAGTGCAAAGAAGAAGTTCCGAGGTAATCATAGCAGCAAATTCCAAAAATGCCATAAGTTTCATAAAGGCAGATGTCAAGAGAACAACCCGACTCCATTAAGTTGCTTTAGGTGTGGAAGGACGAGACATATAGCTCCCAACTGCACAGAGAATAAATCCGTTGGATACCTTAACTGTGGAGATACTCGTCATAGGGTAGCAGCTTGTCCAAAATCTAGAAAGAAAGAGGAAAGGAAAGAAGAGGGTGCTAAGGCCAGGGATTCACGATGACAGCTGATGAGGCCAGAAAGCATGAGGAGGTCGTATCGGGTACGTTTTTAATAAATCAAGTACCTGCTAAAGTATTATTCTATTCTGGAGCTAGTAAGAGTTTTGTTTCTCATTCTTTTGGTAAAATTTTGAATAAACCAGAATCAATACAGACTCATCCTTTTGAAGTAGAAACAGCTGTAGGCGAAACCTCACGAATTGTGAGAATAATTAACGATTGTGTAAGAAACTATGAAGGACGTCAGTTAATGGTAAAATTGTATCCTATGACCTTGGTAGGGTTTGATGTAGTAATAGGGATGGACTGGTTATATGAAAATAATGCCCGAATAATTTGTAAGGAAAAGTTGGTACAAATACAAACTCCTGATGGTAGCATAATTATCAATAAAATAGAACGCGATTGTTGGAAAATAAGGACTGATGAGCAAAACCTCTAAAGCCAGACAAATGAATAAAACCGCGGATTGACCAACCGCAGATAATTCTCTTCCAGAATCCTTCTCTTCCGACTGAAGAATTGCTTCCGCATCAGAACATCAACAGCGGAAGATTCGCCAAAAAGAACTACCACATATCTTCTCTACATCGGAAGACATTAGCTGACCATGATCCCTTCGGAAGACATACAATGCTTCGGAATACATCCAATGTTTCGGAAGACAATTTTCAATTCCGAAATAACTGATTGTTCAATTAACTTCCGATGAACACCTTCCGAAAGAATAACCAATGAGCCTCAACAATACTATCTCTACTTCGGAAGAACTGAAGATTTCTGAAGAAACCTAAAGACTCTTGTTTCCATTGTTGTTGACTTTGTATTAGTTGTACTATTTTGATGATTCAGTGTCTGTAACAGTATTAGCTATTTGTCTTATTATTTCTTGTCTTATAACTCTGTATGTTGGGTACTTAAGCCCTTACATTCCCTGAGTAAATTAAATTACTTCCCCCAAAATTTCTTGTGCTATTATTCTGTTCTTCTCTCTTTCTAGCAAAAAACTAAACAACAAAAATAACTATGTGTTAAAACTCCTTACATTCCCTGAGTAAATTGAATTACTTCCCCCAAAATTTCTTGTGCTATTATTCTGTTCTTCCCTCTTTCTAGCAAAAAACTAAACAACAAAAATAACTATGTGTTAAAACTTCGAAGGGAACTAATACCAAAGCTTTGATCGTGTGCCGAAAGTCTTTGTTCCTGGTTAAACAGCCTCTCCCAGTTTCTCAACAATTGGTATGAGAGCCTTATCCTTAGTCTTGGTTTAACCATCAAGACTAAAATTCAAAGCTCTCTTCGATATCTTGTTGTTTAGTTTTCTGTGCTCTGCTTCTTCTACTTTTCTACTTTTCAAAATCTGCGGGAGTTTGGTTTTGAACTTAGCTATGTTCAAAAACCATTTTAACAAACTACCTTGACCCTCATAACACCGGCTCAGCCACTAAGCCACCAATCTTGGTAAGGCATCAATATAATATATGGCAGAGAAGGATTTTACACTTGTTGTCCAACAATCGTACTGGATGTTGGAAGTATGTGATGTTCGGACCACATAAACCAATGGTCTTGGACACAGGGACCGGAGACCATGTCCCTAAGGACCCTTGGAACTACACAGAAGAAGACTTCAAGAAATTGGAGCTTGATGCCAAGGCACATGCTCAGCTGGCTATGGCCCTCCCGAATGAAATTTATTCTGGTCTCCTTCACCTCGAGTCCACTAAGGACTTATGGAATGCTCTAAAAGAGCAGTTAGGTGGTACCGATGATGTTGTGGCCAATACAAAAGAGATATTGGCTCAATAGTATGAGACTTTCTGCCAACTAAATAATGAGTCACTGACTCAGCAATTTGAAAGGTTCACTTCTCTCTTAAGTGAACTAAAATTAGCTGGTCAAGTGTACCCCACTATTTCTATTCTTAATTGATTCTTGAGATCTCCTCCTGATGAATGGGAAACTTATTCCATAGTCATGAGATCTTCGACAGACTTTGGCAAACTCTCACTTACCCAACTCCATGGTAAGTTGCTCACCTTTGAGAGAGAGAGAGAGATTGACCAGAAAAGAAAACTAATAAACTATGGTAAATCAACAGAAGAGTATGTTCAAGGGAACATAACCCTTATTAGTCATAACTCGGAGATCAATGATCAGGGTTATGTTGGGTACATTGACATAACTACTGGCATCACCTCTTCCCCTTCTTGTAATGACCATTCCCCATTTTTGACCATCTGTGTTTTATCATGGATGATCTCTATCAGATTCCAAGTGATGACTTGGAAGCCCTCATGAGCATGAGAACTAACAAGTTCTATAAGAGGACAGGAATGTTATCTCCTGGTATCCATTGGAAAACCAGGATTGATCTAAATAAGGCTAAAGTGCAATGCTACAGGTGTCATTGGACTGGACACTTTGCCCGGGAATGCAAAAATGCATCCAACTCTAATTCTTCAGCTTATGTGACTTTCCCAAACACACACTCATATACCTCTGCCGCATCTTTTTCTTCTTCTTCTTCTTCACATTTTCAAAAGCACAACAACTCTCAGGAGACAGCTCATATTGTAGAAAACTCTCATTCTACCAATGTACAGGCTGCCAATGGTAGCGTGTATCAGGTCACTCCTGCTCCAATTCAGATTGTTGCTCCTTCTCCTCCTCAAATAAATGTACCAGGCCTTGCAATCCAGTCTTCATCTTCTAGGCAACCGACTCTTTTCGCTCAAGAGTATGTAGACTGGAGCAGCATGCCTGAAGATGTAGGCTATGCCCTCGTCACTTCTGAGCCAACAGAATTTGCTCTTATGGTTGTTGGTGAAGATTCCACTCTTTCTGATCAACCTGAAGCAGACTCTTCTGATGCACAGGTATCCTCTTCTACCCTTGAAAAACTGTGCACAGATGCGTGCATTGATGCTTTTGCATAAATAAAGAAAGTCAATATGTTGCTTCAACAAAAAACCAAGAGTTGGAGCAACTACTAGATAATAAACATTTAGAAGTAAAAAATTTAACAAAGAATAAAGATAGTCGAATTTCTATCTTAAAAACTGAAAAATACAACCTACAAGCATTATTTGATTTGCAAAATGAAAATATTCGGCTTGTAGAGATGAACTGGCTCAAACTAAAGTCAGCTGTGAAAAGTGGGTTGAATCCTGCAACGGATTCAAGATGCTTCTGAGTAAGCAAGTTCACAGTAAGGCTACATTTGGAATCAGGTACAGTCACACTAGTCCTACAGAGGACTATGCTCCGATTGACAGTAAAATAAATGAAACTGTTTCTGAACCTCTATCCCCCACCTTCCTGATGAAATTCCAGCCATAAAGATCACCCCTCCAAGAGTGTATCAACCTGGACATTTTCCAACGTTTGTATATCCCACAGATACTAATTTGGAAAAACCGGAAGAGACACACCTGGAAAGTGATCATAACAATAATTCTTCTGAACAAACAGAGATTGCTCCAGCCTGAGCTCTACTCAAAGTTCAGAAGGTACAAAAACCACTTGAAACCTCTGTTAACCTTGTGGCCTATCTTGACAAAGGAAAGAGGCCCATGGTTGACATCAAATTTCCTCCTTCTCATCCACACCCACCTTATCCAAGAATGAAGGCAAATAAGCCATTCATTCCTAACTACTCTTCACCATCTCCTGCTTGCCTGAAATGTTTTAAGTAAAGTCACTCTACTGAAAATTGCAGGAAAAAAACTCCTTTGGAGAAAGCTAGAGGTAGAGTGAAGGCTGAACAGTTGAAAGCTGAACAGGCTTCTTCATCTAAAGGGAATCCCCTAATAAGATGAAGAAGTCCAAGAAAGCAAGTAGACCATCGGCTAACAGTGCAATAAGACCAAACACCCATTCACCCTTCCACTCATCTTCACCTCTACTTACATCTCTCAAACCATCCATTCTTAGTACACCACCTTCTTATCCCATGGTGACTCCGGCATCCTATTCTCCTGCTGTTGTGAACCCTTCTTCTGTGGATTCACAAATCAACATCTTGCATCAAAATCAGTGATAGCTGATACAAATGATGCAGAAGTTGATGAATAATACGTAGCAAAACAAATAAATTCCTAAAATGTTTTCTTCCTTCTTCCAAAAATAAATAATGACCTCCTATTGAATTTGATCCTCATGTGCAGAGACCTTCTTCAAACCAAAATCATCTATGGTTTGTGGACAGTGGAGGCTCTAAGCTCATGACAGGATGCAGATCCATTTTAAATAACTTCATTCCAAAGAATGGAGGATCTGTTTCCTTTGGAAACAATGCAAAGAGTTGGATAGTAGGGTCTGGTTCTATCCTTAGTGGAAAGTTTCACTTCAAAGATGTAAGCTTAGTTGAAAACCTTAAGTTTAATCTGTGAATCTTGCTTAAAGGGAAAGCAACATAAAACATCACATAAGTCTATTGAGGTATCCAAATCAACTAACTGTCTCAATCTGCTTCATATGGATCTGTTCACTCCGGTGAAGTTAGCCAGCTTGGCAAGAAAGAGATACTTCTTAGTTGTTGTGGATGATTACTCAAGATTTTGTTAGACCTTCTTCCTCTTCAGCAAAGACAAGACTACTGATAAAATGACTGCCCTTATCACTCAACTTGTAAGATAATTTGGTCTTCCTGTCAAGATAATTAGGAGTGATAATGGTACAGAATTCAAGAATCATGTTCTTGATAAGTTCTGCATCGGAATCCTTAGACAATATCGTGTTCCTAGAAGTCCTGCTCAAAATGGAGCTGTGGAAAGAAAGAATAGGACACTTATTGAAGCTGCAAGAACCATGCGTGTAGACTCAGGATTACCTCTATCCTTCTGGGCTGAGGCAGTAAACACTGCTTGCTATGTCTTAAACAGAGTTCACATTGTGAAAAGACATAACAAGACTGCCTATAAAGTCCTTCATAACATAAAGCCCCTTATTTCGTTCTTCAAAGTTTTTGGGGTCCATGTTTCATTTTGAATACAAAAGACCCTTTGTCTAAGGTTTCTGCTAAAGTTGACTTTGGATATTTTGTTGGATACTCTCAAACTTCTAAAGCTTACCGAGCTTTGAATCTCAGGACCAAAATTGTCGAGGAAACCATTGGTGTTAAATTCAATGAATCTGCATCAACTTCTTCTTTCCCGTCTGCTCCTGACGACCTCTTTGCTCTTGAAAGCGTTACATACTCTTCTCCTACCTCTTCCTTATCTCCTTCTTCAGAGTCGTGTCAAACCTCTGAAGATCTATCATCTCTTTAGGAATGTTCAGTATCTCACTTCTTTACCTCTAGCCCTTCCTATCCAATAAATCCTCAAGATCAGGATGAACAAATATCTACTCCTTCATCCCCAGCATTGGATAATGTACCTGTAGATATCCCTGAACATGATCATGCTACCTCACCAGAAAACTCTCCCGGTCCCACAGAAAATTCATCTTCTTCCGATGCTGTCTCTACAAATAACTGTTCGGACGCCATTCCTTTCAACATAAATCATCCACTAGAGGAGATATTAGGTGATTTAAGTAAGGGTGTTCAAACTAGGAGCAAAATTTCAAACTTTTGTCTTCATGTAGCTTTCGTGTCCCAAATTGAGCCCTCCAAGTATCAGGAAGCTCTTAAAGATAATAATTGGGTGGAAGCTATGCAAGATGAACTATTACAGTTCAAAAGGCGAAATGTTTGGACGCTCTGCCCCTTGCCCTCATGAAAATACCCTATAGGAACTAGATGGGTATTTAGAAATATAACAGATGATAGAGGCATTGTAATCAAGAATAAAGCCAGACTGGTAGTACAAGGGTACTGCCAAGAGGAAGGCATCGATTATGATGAAAGTTTTGCCCCTGTGGCCAGACTAGAAACCATCAGAATCTTCCTATCATTTGCTATATCTCACAACATAAAGGTATTTCAGATGGATATAAAAAGTGCATTCATGTATGGAACTATAAAGGAGGAAGTCTATGTCTGGCAACCTCCAGGGTTTGATGTTGTTCACCACCCTGATTGGGTGTACAAACTAGACAAAACACTTTATGGTCTGAAACATGCACCTAGAACATGATATGACACTCTTTCTTAATTTCTTCTTTCAAATAAATTTTCTCGGAACCATTGATAAGACCTTGTTTATCAAGAGGGTAGACAAGGAACTTTTGCTGGTCTAGATCTAGGTCGATGACATCATTTTTGGATCAACAAAACCTTCCTTGGGTGAAAAATTTTCTAAATTAATGTCTTCCAAGTTTGAAATGAGTGCTTTAAGTGAATTAAAAATATTTTTAGGACTCCAAGTCAAAAAAACCTCCTAATGGGACTTTCATTCATCAATCTAAATACGTAAAGGATCTTCTGAATAAATTTGAAATGAATGATTGCAAATTAATTTCTACCCCATGGCAACCGCACCTGGAATAAGTCCAGATGAAAATGGGGAACCTGTAGATCAAACCCTCTACAGGTGCATGATTGGATCTTTGATGTACCTTACTGCATCAAGGCCAGACGTCATGTATGCAACATGTGTTTGTGCAAGATACCAGTCTCCCCTAAACAATCCCATTTATCATTTTTGAAGAGGATATTCAGATATCTTAAAGGCACTCCTGTGCTGGGTATTTGGTATCCTGCTAATCACACTTGTAAGCTTGTTGGTTTTTCAGACAGTGATTATCCTGGATGCTCGCTCAACAGAAAGTCTACTTCGGGAGGATGTCAGTTCTTTGCAAATTTCTTATTGTCATGGCAAAGCAAAAAGCAAACTTCGGTGTCAAATTCAACTGCTGAAGGTGAGTACATTGGAGCAGCTCATTGCACTGCCCAAATCCTTTGGTTACAATACCAACTGTTGGATTTCGGAATAACGGAACTGAAAACACCTCTCCTGATAGACAGTGAAGCTGCCAAAAATATAATAAAGAATCCTGTCTATCACTCTAAAACCAAACACATAGAAATAAGGCATCACTTTATTAGAGGCTGTTTTGAAAAGGAACTAATTGTCCCAGAACATGTTTTTACAAGTGACCAAATTGCGGACATATTTACCCAACCTTTGGACTCTTCAACTTTTTCTAAGTTTGTTGCCAAATTAGGTATGATAAATATGAGCTAATAAATAAATATGGTTAAGAATACGTTTCTTAAACCTTAAAATAAATATATAAAAGGGTAATTCTCATGAATTATCCTAACAACGGATATTTAATAAACCACTGATAAATCATCCTTGGTTTCTCTCAATGATTATCGTAAAACACGGATAGGATCATTGGTTATGCTAGCCACTGTTTTGTATCTATCCGCGGTTATAACCATACATTGTTACATTTTAAACCTTCCGTGGTTTCTACCCCTTCTAAGGTCTCCACTCCTTCCGAGGTTTTTAACCCTGTAACTTATCCATGGTTAAATTTCTTCCGAGCACAAGAATCTTCCGAGGTTAAAAATCTCTTCCGTGGTTAATATTTTCTCTCTGTAGTTATCAAATTCTTGATAATTACTCATGATTTGACCGTCACTAATCACTCAGCAGGATTATACTCCCTACAATTAATTGAATTGACCCTCATTAATTGTTCTCACGGCTCGATACTATCTTCTCATTTTACCATCCTACCCTTCTCACCTCTAATGACCACTGATCTTATTTATATTAGTGGTTATCTTCTTCAGTTCTTCCATAATCATTTGAAAAAGCATCTTGATCTTCTTTTGATCAAAGAAGATTCTTCTTTCGTATTCAAAATTTCAGAATGCTGCTTATGGCGAAGGACAATTGCTTGTCAGGCATGTCGCCTAGCACGACGCACTTACACTGATTTCATCTGAGCTTGATGCTCATGATGATGGTGTAACTACACCGGACCAGGCTTCATTCCTAACAAAGATTTGTCTGTACATCAGGGTGTGCATGAACGTACTCATTTGTCCTTTGTCTTTCTCTCTCTTGCTCACAGGTTTGTCCAATGAGTAAAAACCCTAAGGTAAAACTCTCGGTAAGTTATAAGTAGTGGTGGTTTTTCTGTATTAAAACTACACTCATTTGCAACGGTTACACTTCTTTGTCTTTACTTCTCTAAATTTCAGACAAAAATTTGTAATCATACTTTGCACTTGTAACTGCTCTTCTCTCATCATTGCAACAATCGCGTCTGAAGCTTTGAAAATCAAGCCGATTCACAATCTCGGAGCCTACCTTGTTAAGTCTTCTGAGTACCCTCACTATGAAGAAGTGGTCGGCATTCTGGTAAACTCCTACGTTCATACTGCTCTCATCATCGACCCGCCTATCTCCGAAGTTGCTCTAAACCAGTTTTGGGCAAACTCGACCTTGGTGTCGCATGATGACTCTATTTAAAGCATCATTTCGGTGGTCGCTGGTCAACAAGTCGCCATCACCCCCTCCAAAAACGATACCGAGGCGCCTACCACTGTTTCTGTAAAACTTCTTCATAATGTCTTTGTTCAGTGTGAGCATCAGGGAGACCTGAAGTACAGAATCTTATGCATAGCCTACTTCTACCCTAAGTACAAGTTCCCGTATCACACCATTTTACAATGTCTTTCTAAAAAGACGACTAATTGGGGGGAAATGCCACAGGACACGCAATATGTCATGTATGCTGTTCTGTCCATCAAAAAAGTCAACTTGTCACACATAATTTTTGACCATTTGGTGCATCACTAAAAGAGCCCCAAATTTTTATTGTATCCTAGGTTTGTAATGGCTTGTCTTTTTGCTGAGATCAATAATGCTTGTCATGCTACTCCTCTCTCTACTATCAAGAGCATCGACAAACAAGTGTTCACCAGTTTGAACACTGGAGTAAAACACATGGATGAAACTGAGGATACAACCATCCTTGGTGAACCCACATCCACCTCCTCTTCCACACCTGTGAAGGTACCAGCTAAAAGGAAAACATCTACCAAAGCCTCTAAACCTAAAGAGCCCAAAAAGACTGTTCAGTAAGATGAGATCCCTAAACATGTCTCTGTCCCCACTGGACAGACATATAGATACATCTGTTCCATCCTCACCAATCCTCTCAACAGGATGATTTTATACTCCAAAGGGACCCCTTACAAACCACTAAAGTGTCACTTGACACTCAAATGGCAGTCCACTCTCCCATGGACACCTCTGCTTCTTCTCTACTAAAGGCCCTTCACTCTATTACCCAAGTTCTCCATGAGATTGATTCAACCTTTGAGCAAATTAGTTGTCTACCCCTTCACCAATTGAGGAGCAGCCCCTTCAAACCTTTGCTCAAACTAATCAATCCCCTACCCGTGGAGGAGAGGATAAGATCCGGGTGTCCAGTCCATGTAGACAACATGTTCATATATCTGGAGCATCCATCTCACATGAGAGCCCAATGGGATCTCATCTGGATTGATCAGGCAATAAGACTCCAGGTATGGCAACAAACCATGAAGTTCTTTAAACTGAGGCTGGAAGTCCCTAAAACCAAGAAAAAGGGGTGCATGACATTCCTGAGATGGACTCAAGTCATGATAAAACTGACTCAGCAGTCAGAGATTCGGATGATATCCATAAAAGGATGGACGAATCATATCTTAAATTTTAGGAGTTGAAGGATTCTGTTTTTTATATTCAGGCTTATGTGGCCAAACTCACCGAGTTAGTCACAACAGTCTTGAATAACCAAGTCCTGTAACTCCAATCCATCCCAATGCATGCACCTTCACTTGAAGGTACCCCACACATTCCACCTACTTCCACTGTATCTACCTCAAGCCTAGCTTTTGAAGAAGTGTTAAACCCACTTCTTAATGCCCATCTCACCACCCTGTTCACCAACTTTAGCAACGATTTCCTTACCACCCAAAAGATACAACTGGATCTACTGAAAATTTCAGTAGATTTCAAAATCACTTCTTTACAGCATTAAGTATCTAACAATACTCTTTTTCTAGAATCTCTTACAGGGATAGCTCCCCCTTCTCCTTGGTTCAAGGAATAGGTTGATGAACCCAAAAAGAGGGAGAATGAAAGACTCTTGTCTGCAGCCCAAGCTGCCAAGAGGGCAGAAGACAAAACAGAGCAATGGAGGATAAAGGAAATGAGATTGAATAATCAGGAGGCACTCTTCAAAGCTGCACTAGATCAGCGGTTTCAGACTGAGGATGCTAAGGGTAGTTTTGAGCAGAAACAAATGGAAGCTAAAGCTCTAGTTAACACTGGAACATCTGGGGTCTCTAGAAAATAAAACCCACAACCGCTGCCCCTTTTCACTTTGCCTCAACTACTCAGGATATACCAATTCCAACTGATTCTGTCCAATCTAAACATAACCCAATCCTCCCCAAACAAATTTCTCCCACCATATGTATTCCTTCTTTACCTAAACACACGAATAAGGAAAACTCACCTACCCTTTCTCCAAGTTCTGCCTCTCAAACCCTTCTGGAACTATCCTCACATGCCTCCCTTCCCACTGCTCTCAATGCATCCAAAATTGGCCAAAAACCAGCTCCCATAATCACTCAGTCTTTCTCAAGAAGACAAAAGAGTGTGGCCAAAAAACCCAAAACCCCCACAGAAAAACCCAAGAAACCTTTAACCCCATTTTAGAACCATGCTTGGACTTGAATGATGATAAGCCTATTGCCTCTCTTATTCCAAGAAAGAGAAGGCTCATACTGGCTGATGATGATGAGTCTGACTTACCCAAAACCACCACAACTCCCTCACCAATAAAGTCAGCAGATGCTGCAAAATCAGAAACGTCTCCGTTGAAGAAATCCAACTCTCCTGCAAGGAAATTCCCTTCTGATGAACACCTTTAAGAGACAAAGAATAAAGATACTGAAAAGGGAAATAAGATCCTAGTTGGGCTAGAAGCCACTGGTCTGTCAGGAGATGGTTTGTTCAAGACCTATCAGGAACTAATAGCCTTGATGTATCAGAAACAAAATAAGGCCTATCAGGCTGAGAGGGAGCAACTGATCAAGTTTCTGCTGGATGAAGGTAAGTATAAAGTTGAAACCTTCAGCAACTGGGATATCACAAGCCTCATAAATGAAGCTAAGGTTCTGTCCAAAAGAATATAGGCAGACATCAAGAAGAACAGGACCCTTGAGCAGATAAGAATAATAAAACACATCCTCATCCAAAACCAATGGGGACCAAAGAACACTATAACAAGATGGAGAGATGATGTTCTGTTTGATGAATTGTCAAAATTCAAAAGAGAGAATAATGATCATCCTGAGCTTTGGAAAGAAGCCACTTCACCCTCCCCCAATATAGTGTCCTAGCTCAAGGATGCTAATCCATGCACAATGCTTTACCATCTGCTCAATGCACCTATGGGAAGCCTAGGTGTTGGGTCTTGTGACGCCCGTCTCCCGGAAAAATCACTAAATCGGAATTACAATATAACACATGGTATAACAGAGATAAGCAGTGGAACTTTTATTAATATAACTCAAGTTCCAATACAAGATGCCAGCATGATATAATTTACATCATTATACATATGCCAAAATTTCCATCAGCTTCCTATTCTTTCTATCACACCTTGCCCTTGCCATGGCTACATGAAGCCTTATCTTTCCCTGATATGCATACTCAAAGGGATCATTTTTCACTAGTGAGTTCTAAGTTTTAATCATACAAAGAGGAAGAAAACACAACTAGGAAAAGATTTACATGACACGTTTTAAATAATAATAAAGGGAATTCATAATCATAAAACAGACAAACTTTGTGCAGAAAAGTTTCAAAGCAATAACCGGGTTACCTGAACCCAAAACCACTGGGTTACCAAAACCCAACTACCAATCTGCCAAGTCCATGGTATGGTTACCACCTGCCAAGTCCACAGTGTGGTAGTCCTGATATTACATCTATAGTAATATGAAGCCACTGTCTAGGGTCATGTTCACCCTCTGCAGGCCGGTCGTCACCAGCCAAATACAGTCAATTGATCAATTAACCCTCTTATACCGACACATATGCCAGTGTTGTTTACCACTAGAAACGGGCAACAAAGACAGGCATGAAGCTTGTTTTTACATATATAGCAAGGGCATCGTCGACCACGGTCGACACATTTGTCAAAATTTTTTTTAACTCAATCTGCACAATAATTTTTTTTATAAAACATTTTCCCTGCTCAAACCAGCACCACAATGCCCAAAACGTTCTCAATATCTGTTTTAGGACCTCTGTCCAAATCACAGCCGTAAAACGTTTAAATCGTCCAACTAGTCTCAACTAGTTGCACACAACCAGAATACGTGTCAAAACAGTTTTCCCCATGCCCATAAAACTCATCACTTTTATGTATCTTTAAAAATCATTCGACTCGTACTATCTCGAGTATGACATCCCAAAACCATGTTTAGACCAAAAATCATTTGACATGTTGAACCCCACGGGCAACATAATTGTTTTACAAACACTCGATTATACAAACACATGGTCTCAAACAGAGTTTAAATATAACATTGTCAAATTCAAACAATTAACAGTATGCATATCAGCCCAAAACATTTTAAAGCATAAAATAGACATCATAGAACTCACCTGATTGGTCCCGCACGGTAAACTTAATATCGCACACTGATCTCACGTTTCCTCAAGGAATCCTAATAATCTGGATATCCTAGCAAGATCATAAAAATATTCACATATCCCATAAACCGTAATTTGGGTTTCCAAATGGGCAGCACAACGACTATGTTAAGATATCTCCAATACGAGTTTTTAACTCGTTATTTCTATCAGGGGTGTTCGTTGTATCACACAGGCATAACAACATCATATCAGATAGTTTATTTAGTCAATACAACCCCATATATACTTATGAAGATAACCTTAACATTTAAAATTTAAGCATAAGCTTACCTCGCTATATCCGGACAACAACTTGTTTAACCGTCTGGCTAGACTTGATCAATCGTCACGTGCTTCCACACACTCAATTAACCTCAAAGGAGGTTTATGGGGGTATTTATGTCATGATAATAGGGTTGGAACTTGAAACTTTGTGCGAAAAATGACGCGGTACGGACTATTTATAGGAACTGGCACACGAATCGAGATAACCAGGCTGCGACACATCATCAGACACTTGAAATCATGCGGGACACGTGGCAGCCACCTATGACACGTGGAAGCCACCTATGATACGTGGAAACCCTTGAAAGCACGTGTCCTGCCACCTAGGACACGTGTCCGTAAAAGCATAGTGTCTTGAACTTGTTTTCGTGATTCTGGCTTCATACGAACTCCGTTTTGCGCACCGTTTTCACCCACATTCACGATTTTTAATTACCTTTCTAACAATATTAAGCACTACTCCTAAGCATGTATTGATTATATAGGTCATTTTATGATTATTGTTCAAAATTCGTTTTATCATAACTTTCATTCGGAGCATCATTTGCGAATTTTGCTTTTCCTTATTATGATCATTAGTTTGTTTCCTTGATAATGTGATATTATTAATCCATAAACCAGTTGCTAGAGTCATGTGACCACCATTTATAGAAAAATAGCCACACAGCGACTTTATCATGTCATTATCAAAACACTATTTATAGAAAAATTAAAATACTTTGTTATATATAAATTTATTAAAATACTATGGAAAACCGGTTGTTACAGGTCTGCAGAATCTCCATCTGCTGTCAACTTCAGACCTTGGGTTGAAGTTGAAAAGGAAATTCTTCCTTGTCTTCTGATAAGCTACGAGCCACATCAGCATGCTGTAGTAAGGAAAGTACTTGATTCAAAAGATCAGGTAAAAAGAAGAGAAATAATTCACTGGCCTGCTGGAGCTCCTCTTCCTTTGGGTCCATCTTCTAAATCCCAACCTCCTCAGATCAAAAATTACAGAACTAGAATAAAAAGATGGTTCTATGACTCTGTCTCCAAGAGCATGATCATTTAGAGATACAATGGGTCAAGATCCTTCTTCTCAGAATGGGATGAAAATCTCAATCTACCAAATAATGATCTGAAGGAACTGCAGCATATGAATGTGGATAGTGCTGATACAAAATATGAAGTCCTGAACTATGTGCGGATTCTTAGAAATAAAATTAGTCAGGCTCTTAGACAAAAATAAATGGTTTTAGCTTCATCAGTTCAGAGGGAGATTGTTGGAAAATAAGGACTGATGAGCAAAACCACTAAAGCTAGACAATTGAATAAAACCGCGGATTGACCAACCGCGGATTGACCAACCGCGGATACTTCTCTTCTGGAAACCTTTTCTTCCGACTGAAGAACTGCTTCAGCATCGGAACATCAACAACGGAAGATTCGCCAAAAAGAACTACCGCCTATCTTCTTTACATCGGAAGACATTAGCTGACAATGATCCTTTCGGAAGACAACCAATGCTTCGGAAGACATCCAATGTTTCGGAAGACAATCTCCAATTCCGAAATAACTGATTGTTCAATCAGCTTCCGATGAACACTTTCCAAAAGAATAACCACTGAGCCTCAACACAACTATCTCAACATCGGAAGAACTGAAGACTTCTGAAGACACTTGAAGACCCTTGTTTCTATTGTTGTTGACTTTGTATTAGTTGTACTATTCTGATTATTCCATATGTTGTGTATTTAAGTTCGAACATTCCTCGAGTAAATTGAATTACTTCCCCCAAAATTCCTTGTGCTATTATTTTGTTCTTCTCTCTTTCTAACAAAAACTAAACAACGAAAATAACTAAGTGTTAAAATTTCAAAGGGGGCTAATACCAAAGCTTTGACCATGTGTCCAAAGTCTTTGTTCCTGGTTAAACAGCCTCTCCCAGTTTCTCAACAACGATAGAAACCGAATAAAAATAATTAATGTAATCAAAGCTCAAAAATACATGATCTCTGGGTGTAATGCTTATTTGGATATCATGATCAATGCGGATATTTAGGAAAAATAATTTAGTGACATTTCAATCGTGTGTCAATATCCTGAGGTGTTTCCAAAAAATCTTACGGGAGTACCCACTGATAGAGAGTGGAGTTTAGAATAGATTTGGTGCCGGGAGCACAACCGGTTGTGAAAGCCCCTTACAGGTTAGCTCCTAAAGCATTGAAAGAATTGAATGAACAATTACAAGATTTAACCGACAAAGGGTTCATCAGACCCAGTATTTACCCTTGGGGTGCTCCTGTTCTTTTTGTAAAGAAAAAGGATGGCGGTATGCGTATGTGTATTGATTACATAGAATTAAATAAGCTGACTATAAAGAATACATATCATTTTCCTAGAATTGATGATTTGTTTGACCAATTGCAAGGGGCAAGTTTGTTTTTAAAAATAGATTTGAGATCTGGATACCATTAATTATAGGTGAGGGATGAGGATATTCCAAAGACAACTTTCCGTACCAGATACGGTCATTATGAATTTCTGGTAATGTCTTTTGGACTGACTAATGCCCCTGTTGCTTTTATGGAGCTCATGAATCCGTTATGCAAACCTATGTTGGATAGGTCAGTAATTGTATTCATTGATGATATACTTATCTACTCAAAGAATGAAGGAGATCAAGTGTGTCACTTAAAGGAAGTTTTGGAAACTTTGAAAAGAGAGAAGCTATATGCTAAGTTTTCCAAAGTTGAGTTTTGGTTACGAAAGGTTTTTTGGGGCATGTAGTAAATGCAGAAGGTATCGAAGTAGATCCAACAAAGATTGAAGCGGTGGTTAACTGGAAAATTCTGAGAACACCTACTGATATAAGGAGTTTGTTGGGATTAGCTGGGTATTATCGAAGGTTTATTCAAGGCTTTTCAAAGATAGCATCAACCTTGACAAAATTAACAAAGAAAGAGGCAAAGTTTAAATAGGGAAATGCTCAACAATCAGCTTTCGATGAGCTTAAGAAAAGATTGACTCAAGCACCTATCTTAGGATTATCAGATGAACAGAAGATATGGTGATCTACTCGGATGCATCATATTTAGGATTAGGATGTGTGTTAATGCAAAGGGGTAAGGTGGTTGAATATGCATCACGACAATTAAAGACTCATGAAAACAATTACCCAAAACATGATCTGGAATTGGCAGCCGTAGTGTTCACACTCAAAATTTGGCGTCACTATTTGTGCTGGTCAAAGTGTGTGATATATACGGATCACAAAAGTCTGAAATATTTCTTTGAACAAAAAGAGTTAAATATGAAGCATAAAAGATGGCTATAATTTATTAAGGATTATGACTGCGAGATACGTTACCACCCTGGAAAAGCTATTTTGGTGGCAGATGGATTGAGTAGGAAGGAGAGAAGTGATACAATTCATGTAAAATCATATGCCTTGACGGTGACTTCATCTTTCTTGGAACAAATAAAGGAAATTCAAAAGGAAGCATTGAAAAGTGAAAACATTAATGAAGAAAGAATGTTTGGACAGAGTGACAGGTTGTCAGAAAATGAAATGTGAATGAAAACATGTTTTAGGAGAATTTGGGTTCCCAAGTTTGGAGAAGTAAGAGAAAGGATAATGGAGGAGGCACATAAAACTAGGTATTTTGTTGGGTGATAAAATGAGTTTTGGTGTTTCTCGGATTCAAGATGGTGGTTCTCGAGTTGTATATAGTTCTCGATTCTTGATTTAATTAGATCTCGAGTTCTTGTTTTGGTATTCGAGTTTATGAGTTGGGTTTAATGTGATAGAGGGTCGAAAGTCTAGTTTGTGTAAGGGTAATATATTAACCCGAATTTTGGTGTCAGTAATGGGAGTTCATGAGTTTAGATTTTTGGCATTCTTATGTTTTTTTTTGTGTGTTCCACTGATCATTGTACCAGTCGGTTCTTGAAGCCGAGTGCAATCAATACAATTAACCGTTTTTATTGCTCTTCTAGTTCTTAATTGTTATTGTTTTGTTCTTGCACACACGTGATATCATTCTGAACTCTCACGTGTGATTTTATAATCGATATTAGTTTTAGATCATGTATTGAGACTCACAATTGGTATCAGGGCCTTCGAACCAGTTTGTGGCTCATAGTTGATATAGATTTTGCAAGAAAAGGTTGTTTTGAAAAATTTTATAGATTGTGTTCTTTGTGTTCTTCGACTAATTCTGCTGAAAAAGGGGTGTTTAATCTGTGGTGTAGCCATTCTCAAATTGAAAGGGTGTTAAGTGGATTGGGATAAAATTTTATGAGATTGACAAGATCTGTGTTTAAATTTTAAATCTTCAGCTATTTCGGACCTGATTTCTACTTTCTTTCTCGAAGACTTCCTTGAATTTTTAAAAACCTATTGATTTATTCTCGAACTTATTGTTGAGTTTGTCCACAATTATCATTCTCTAATTTTTTTTATTCAAATTTAATTTTCGACCGTAATTGTGTTCTCGGAGAACATTATTAGAATTTTTAGATTTCTTCGAGAAAAGAATTTTCAAGATGTTCTCGAAATTGTGATTGTGTTTTTGAATTTGTGATATTGTTCTCGAGTAGACTCGTTGATTCTTGAACACGAGAAATTTCGTTAAATTCTTCAAGAAATTACTAATAAGTTTGTGCTTGGTTTTCTTTACTTTTTAAATGGATTCTTCAGGCATACTTGCAGCTGCATTAGCAAATATACAAAATAAACTGGACGCAATCATGGGCACAACTACAAGGATTCCCAGACTTTCATCAGTTGCTGGTTTTCCTGAATGGAAGTTTCGTTTTGAAAAACATATCAAGACCAAAGAGCCAAAACTTTGGAGGGTGATATTGAGAGGAAAGCCTCAGTGAAGAGAACTTTCAGATTATCAAGAAATATGGGCAGGCACTTGGTTACATCACTCAAGGCCTAACACTTGAGATCTCCCAGTGTTTTAGAGAAATTACTGATGCAATGGAGCTCTGAAAAAGCCCTTATTATAATGTATGAAGGGAACACTAAGATGAAAGAGTCGCGAAAAGAAATGTAAATAACAAGTTCAATATTTTTAACATGTGGTTGGTGAAAACTTAGATGATCAGATCCTGAGATTTGTAACCTTGATTACTGAGATGCATACTGCCAAAATTGAAAACCAAGCAGGTGTGATTAACAAGAAGATGTTGAATGCTCTGCCTAGGAACTGGGACATGAATGTTGGTATCATCAAATCAACCAAGAACTTGGCCAATTTGAGTTTTACTTAGATGGTGCCTGTAATTAAATCCTTTGAAATGAACGATCGACAGAGGGCTATGAATCACACTAATAGTTACAATGCTCCAAGCATCAACAGTGTGAACAATGCATTTATTTCTTAGCCGTCATCTGCTTATCCTGTTCACAAGGTTGTTTTGCCTTCTGCTTCACTTGGTAACTCTGTTTTGTTATCTACAGCCAGTACCTCTTCTCCCACTATCAAAAGCTTCTAGAAATGCATCTGGAAGCTCATCTGGATCAATTGGATCAGTTATTGTGAGACCTACAATACTGAGCAAAGGAGTTATGGAGAATATCGCTTTGGTTGCAGGATTTCTTAAGTGTTCAAAATCCTTGGGATCTGGTGATCTTCTGCCACCGTTTGCAGTTGTGGGATCTGAACTTGAGCAAATCCATCCAGAGGATATGGAAGAGATGGGTATTACCTGGCACATTACCAATGCTGTTTTTCAGAGCAAAGAACTTTACTAAAGCTACAGGACGAAATCCTTGGGGCCAGTCTGATATTAACAAGGTAAAGTTTACAAAATAAAAACTTAGATGCTTCAACTGTCATGAGCCTGGCCATTATGCTCGTGAATGCACTAAGCCAAAGAAGACTGATGAAAACACTGAGCGTGTTTTGGTCCCTGTAAATTGAGCAACTGGTGGTGAAAATAAAGCTAATGACAACAAGGCATTAGTGGTGATGCAAGACGGTGTTTTTGGATGGGATGATCAAATCAAAGCTCTTAGTATTACTTAGGAGTCTAAAGTTGCATTGATGGCTGAGATTGAAGATATTTACAAGGAGCATGCTTTCATGGCACATCTTCCTGCTGACGTTGATGTAAGTTCTATTTTGGGCACTCAAGCTTGTGTTGATAAGGTAACTACATGCAGGGTTCACAATACAAATCTTTTACTTGATATGTCACGACTTGAGCAAGAGAACGTAAAATTAAAAAAAAGGAAAATAAGAGATTAACTGAAAAAGTGTATGCTGAAAAAATTTATATAACTGTTTTAACAAGAGATATAAGCAATGCTCAATGTGAAATCAAATCTTCTAAATCCATACTGGATAAAGCTAAATTTGAAGCAGAGCGATACAAAAACAAATTTGAAAATGCTGAATTAAACATTAAGAAATTTGACTTATCATCTGCGGTTTTAGAAGAAATTATTCAAAAAAAAATGAAGTGGCAAGAAACTAAAGGGATGGGATATGAGAACCTTGTCCATGAAGGAATAGTGAAACCAACGGTTTGGTAAGTGTGAAGGGTGAGGAGTTTGGAAGGTCAAATAATTAAGAAACTCCTTTAACCATTGTTGGTGCTAAGGGCAACATTTTTGTAAACAGTCATCCACCCTTGAGCAACAACTTTGTTTAAACACCCATGACAGAAGAAGAACTAGCAAGGTCAGCCATAATGAAATATGGTAGACAAGGAGACACAAATGAAATGACTTCATGTTCAGTTAAATCAGCTGTACCTGAGGTCCGTGTAACATCTTCTAACAATTTTAATTCTTGCACAGATCAAGTAATATCAGAAGATTGGGATGAAGAGGATGATGAACCTGTTGCAAATCTAAATCTTAGAAATTCATCTTATAAAAAAATTTCTGATGAGAATCGTAGTTCAAAACCTTTAGATTATTCTGTTTTCAAAAACTCAGTGTTGTTTGTTCCTTCTGCTTTAAAGACTGATAATGTTTGCATAGACAATGTTTATGTTGAATGCTCTAATTCAAATTTATCTTATTGGGATTTTTTAAATACCTCGAATGAATTTGGATCGAGTTCTAGCAATAGAACAACCTCTAGTGTTAAATCTGATTTTAGTGATGCTTTGTAGAATGATGATAAACTAAATGTAACTGATATGTTTGTTGAAAAACCTAAAATTGCAAGATATTGCCACCCAAACCTAAAACAGACACAAAAATTACACCACCAAATTTTTCATGCGACCACAAAGAAAAGAGTGATAAACAAGGTCATATCATGAAGCAACTTGGACATCACTGTACCAAACATCCACATTCAGTGAAGCAGCAAACATGTTTCCATTATGGAATTCCCAGACACATTGCAAGAAATTGCAAACGTCATGCTTATTTTTATTTTACACAACAAAGTCAGAAGGCTAAGTTGCGGAATGCAGCACAGTCTAAGTTGATGAAGATGTCTACATCTAAGACAGTGTCACGTTTACATTTCAAACCAAATCCTTCTGATGATGATTGAAGAAAAATAAAAAATCAAACTAAATCTAAGTGTTGGCGAGAAAAGAAACAGTTTGCAAAAACAAATAAATCCAGAAGTTCACCACTTCATTCCAATGAACTGTTAAACATGCTAAAATACAGTCATACTTGATGAAGGTTTCATCCACACATAGCTTTGAAAAACCCAGAAGCAAATTGGTCTGGGTTCCAAAATCTTAGTAATCTTATTGTTCGTGCAGGAACAACGAAGGAGGAATATCCTCAAACTTTGGTATGTGGATAGTGGTTATTCTAGGCACATGACCGGAGACATATCCCACCTTCAAAATCTTGAACATCATGATGGGGGAGATGTTGTTTTTGTAGGAGGAAGTAACGGAAAGATTGTCCAACAGGGTACTGTCAGCAATGGAGCCTTAATTATGTTCCCGAACTTAAGCATAGTTTACTCAGCGTATCTCAAATGTGTGACAAAGGATACTAAGCAAAGAATGTCTCATTCTTAAACTGCGAATCATTATCTCGAATAATCAGATTCTTGTGAATGTCGAAAGAAGACAAGATGCATACTTCTTAGATATGACTCAGCAACCATATGATGAAATGGTGTGTCTTTTCTCTAAATTATCTGAACAAAATGCGATGCTTTGGCATCGTCGTCTGGGACATGCAAATCTCAAGAATTTAAATCGGATTGCAAAGGGAAATATCATGAGGAATCTTCCAATCAAATACTTCATGATGGTTGAGAAATGCGTTGCTTGCATTAGAATGAAACATCATCGGAAGTCAGACAAGCCAAAGATCTTCAACTTCATTGACTCTCTTCTGCAGCTTTTAGATATGGACAAATTTGGTCCAATTAATGTGTTAAGAAATAATCGTGCATCATATTGTTTGGTTATTATAGATGATTACTCACGTTTTACTTGGGTATTTTTCTTGTCAAATAAAAGTCAAACTGTAGAACTGATAAAGCAATTTGTCACATTCATAAACAATCAAACGAATGATAGAGTCAAGGGAATTCGATGTCACATTCAAGAATGCAGAACTTAGTTTCTTTTGCATAGGAAAAGGAATTTCTAGGCAATATAGCGCAACCATAACTCCATAACAGAATGGAGTTGATGAATGAAGAAATATGACATTGATTGAGGCTACATGAACCATGCTAATTGACTTAAATTTGCCTACATTTTTCTGGGCCGAAGCCATCAACAATGCTTGTTACGTTCAAAATCGAGTCTTACTAAACAAACGACACATGATGACTCCATATGAGATTCTTTGCAAACACAAACCATGACTCCATATGAGATTCTTTACAAACACAAACCATATTTGGAGCATTTTCAAATCTTTGGATGTCCTTGTACATTACTACACTTGGATGAAATCCCAAAGTTCAATGCTAGAGCAGATGTCTGCTATTTTGTGGGATATGCTGGTAAAACGACATAATGGGTTTATAATAAAATAACTAAACAAATAGTGTAGTGTTATGATGTTCGCTGGCTTGAGGAGAATGTAACGGATGCAAGAGTTGGCCCAGATTGGCTTTTTGATTGTGTTACTTTATTCAAATATTTCAATATTCTGTCTAACATGTCTTCTAATGATTTTAACGTTTCAGGAATCACCCTCAACACAGATGAGTCGGAATTTGTTAGAAACGTATTATGAACAGTTGATTCACAGAAATCTGCAAGTCAATCGTCAGAAAAAGACAAAGACATTCAGATCGACACATCCACTATATCTGAACCTATTACAAATCGTCCAGAAAATGCGCAAGTTAACATCTTTTCTGAACCTATCAAAGCTGAATATACCGCTAGTTCATCACATAGTGAAGACAATGTTGAAACAAATGTTCTGGAAGTACCCACTGAAAATGTATCAAATTTTCCAAGTGTGATTGATGTTTCTAACAACGTTATTTCTGAGCGCATTCAATGAGACCATCCTGTTGAAAATGTTTTCAGATCGCTAGACGCGAGAGTTCAAACAAGAAGTCAGTCCAGCGCCATAAATAATTGCTTATATTGTGCTTTATCTCTCAGATAGAGCGAAATAATATATACATAGCTCTTGAAGAACCTAGTTGGGTTGAAGCTATGCATGAAGAGCTGAACCAGTTTGACCGTTTAAAGGTTTGGGAACTTGTTCCTTTACCTAGAGGCAAAAAGGATCTTGGTACACTTTGGGTTTTTCGCAACAAGCAAGATGACAGTGGGGTCATAGTCAGAAATAAAGCTCGTTTTGTTCAAGGTTTTCTTCAGGTTGAAGGACTTGATTATGATGAAGTCTATGCTACAGTTGCTCGTTTGGAAGCCATTCGTCTGTTCCTTGCATATGCTTCCTACATGGGTTTCACGGTGTATCAGATGGATGTCAAAACAACATTTTTGTATGGGAAAGT
This sequence comes from Mikania micrantha, assembly GCA_009363875.1. Classification (NCBI taxonomy): domain Eukaryota; kingdom Viridiplantae; phylum Streptophyta; class Magnoliopsida; order Asterales; family Asteraceae; genus Mikania; species Mikania micrantha. The sequence goes on along the minus strand of CM018696.1, from coordinate 25,799,501 downwards.
AAAGGAATAGATTTACGTCACTCAACCTCCTAGTTTTGTTGACTCTGATCGTCCAGAGCATGTATATAGGGTTGACTAAGCCTTGTATGGTCTTCATCAGGCTCCACGGGCTTGGTATTCTACATTGACAGAACATTTGCTGAGTCATGGGTATATGAGGGGCACAATTAATCAAACTCTGTTTCCTAAAAAGGGTAGGTGATGATAGGATTCTGGTTATAATTTATGTTGATGACATCATTTTTGGAACAACCAGTGAAAAGTTGTGCATGGAGTTTGAAAGTGTGATGAAGAAGAAGTTTGAAAGTGTGATGAAGAAGAAGCTTGAAATGAGCTCATTGGGAGAGATGACCACATTTTTGGGGTTACAAGTTTGTCAAAATTCAGAGGGAATTCTCATTCATCAAACCAAATATGTGATGGACATGCTGTTTAAGTTTGGGATGCAAGATTGTCATTCCGAGGTGAGTCCCATGAAAGAAACACCCGTGCTTACATCTGATGAGGATGGATCGAAAGTTGATCAAACACATTATCATTCCATGATTGTGTCCTTGATGTATCTCACTGCATGTCAACCTGATATTATGTTTGCAGTGTGTCAGTGTGCACGTAATCAGTGTAAACCAATACTCTCACATCTGACTGCGGTTCACGGGATTTTTCAATATCTCAAAGGGACACCTCGTTTTAGTTTGTGGTATCCTCGAAATTCTGAATTAGATCTTTATGCTTTCAGTGACAGTGATTATGGAGGTTGTGACATTGATCGCAAGTCCATTTTTGCCGGATGTCGGTTTCTGGGAGACAGGCTAATCACATGGCAGTGCAAGAAGCAAAAAACTTTATCCATTTCCACTACAGAAGCTGAATATGTTTCAGCATCTGCTTGCTGCTCCCAGGTGATATGGATGCAACATCAATTGATGAATTATGGTTTGAATTTCAATGACACTCCTATTTTTTGTGATAACAATGCAGCAATTCAAATATGCAAAAGTCTGGTTCAACACTTTAAAACCAAGCACATTGACCTGAAAATTCATTTTATCAGAGATTGCTATGACCATAATTTAATTAAAATGGAACAAATTGATACCAAATTAAATGTGGCTGACATATTCACTAAACCTGTGAGCATCTCAACCTTCAATGTGCTTGTGGATTTGCTGAAAATGATTGCTTTTGAAGACTGATCACTGATCACTTTGTTAGGATTTTAATGAAAGGGGGAGCCTTTGCTTACATACATTTCAAATTTCTTTTAATAAATTTTTTTAACCATATATAAATTTATGGGGAGAAATATGTCAAAGAAATTTAAGGTTTGAATCTCACTATGTTTTGGGAAATGATATAAACTTTCATGATAAAGGGCTAATTAAAAATTCTGTACATGCTATATCTAAAAGAACTTGGGTTGAAATGATATGCTGGTAGGCTCACTTAACTGAATTGACTGATCTATCTTGTGCTTAACTAAAGAAATTATGTGTTGTTTCGAGGAAATATCACTACTTGGAATAGTGTATTGCCTATTTGACTGTCTTAGAAATCTTAAGACGCTTTTAAAATGCATGAGATTCTAAAAATATGTCGAACATCAAGTGCCTTCTTTGAACGTGCTTTTAGTTTGTATATAAAATTTGCTATGCTCAAGGATGTCATCTCTCTGTTTTGCTTCCGTATAGACCTGAGAAGTGTAACTCTCTTTGTTTTGTTTGCACAGAGACCTGAGATGTAACTTGCACACATGAGCATATGCTACGAAATCTGGATCTACAAAACACCAATAAAAGATGCCACAGAGCAAAATCATGCAAAAAGCATTCTTAAACAGACAATATACCGACAATCATGATATTTAGTTCATAAGGGCTAGTATTAAAAAGAATTTTTTGACTGACTTGAGAATGATTTGATCCCAAATAATGTGTACTTGATTTGACCTGTTTTGTTAAATCGAAATTCAAAGGGGCTTTGATTTTGGGCCGGTTAATGGGCCTCATGTGGGAAAATTATAATAGAGGTGAAAAATGGTTAAAATATTTAACCTAGCCGTTTTTTGAGTTCATTGACCACATTTTGGAGTTGTTTCGAGACTTTGCATGTTTGATTTTGGCATCTGTTTCGTATTTGCTGGTTTTGGTTCAGAAGTTTATAGAATGACTGGAAATTTCAGCTTGAGATTTGGGGATTTGGTTAAAAAATCGAAATTGGTTGTTGGAAGTTCATAATTCTTGAACGAAACATGCTTTTGATAATGTTATAGCCAAAATTGAGTATGAAATTTGATTGTTCTAGATCAAGAAACGATTAAATCTCATCTGGAATAGTTTTCAAATTCGTTATAGGGAGATGAAGAATCCTCGAGTTTTAAAATCGAGAAAAACAAGGAAATTTGAGAATGGGGGTTAAAGGAAAAGAAAAATTTGAGAAATGTAAAGAATCATTCTAGAAAGAAAATAAAACTCGAGAGTCAGATGATTTTCTGATTTTTAACTTCAAATTTGAGAATAATATTTAAAGCAAACTCGAGAATGATTATAAAACTGTTAGTGCATTAAATGTCCCTAGTTCAGCTTTTCTAAGATATTTGATGTATAAAGTTTATGTTATCAATGAAATCAGATCAGTCTTTTTATATTGTTCTTAATGTTTATTCTAGTTTATATGTGTTTGATTGTGTTTAACTTTGATTAGGTATGCCTTATAGACCCATTCGGACGAATGACCCTAAGAATGAGGTCATTCGGCCGAATGAACGCTTACAGAATGACTAGGGTGATCGAATGAGTCATACGCATGACTCATTCGGTTGACCAAGATCATTCGTCTGAGCCATTCGCCGAATGAGTTGTTTCGGCCACTCATTCGGCAGAATGAGTACAATCTATATATACTTGTTCAAACAGATTCAAACCTAACTTTTCCCGAGCCCCTCTCTTCCCAGAGCACTCTAGTGTCAAACTCTAAGGGTTTTGAGCAGTTCTTGTCTGTCCAACTTCGATTCTCATCCCATGGTGTTCGATCTTGATTCAAACGTTTATTTTTCACCTTCGGATTGCCACGGGAGCTATTGATTTCGATTGGAAAACCCTAGAATAGGATTTCTCACTATTCCAGAGGCTGTCGAGCAGATCTCCATAGGAACCGGGTTGTTTCCGAGCTCCAAGTTAGTCCTACAAAGTGGCATGTCATTCGGGTGACCTTATTTATTCAGTCAACATATACCCATTTTCCAAGGCACATTTGGTCATTATATCTCATTCGTACAAGTTTTACACTTGTGAAAATTTTCTAATTTTACTCAACTGATTAACTGAATTGAACTGATACATTTATTCTTTTGTTTTTCAAAATGGCTGATTATAAAGCGGTGACGAAAAACAACATCTGCGCTCACTTGGATCTTGCTACCAAGAATGCCGTGCATATCAGAGAGATTATTAAATTTCTTAGGCATTCCAGGATCTTTCTTACTATATCTACTGTATATGAGCCAAATCAGTCATATCAGCAGGATTTCTGGAGATCCGCGGAAATTGATTGTGAGGTTGAGCCACCAGTGATCAGGGGAAGTTGCAAGGCCGTGATATTGTAGTTTCAGCAGAGCACATTAGGAGAGTATGTGGATTTCAGGATGCAGCTGATCAGCCCATTCTACTTGATCGCTATCTTGTTCGTGGATGTTTCATGCGATGCAAGTACGACGGTGATCTTGGAGTTGGAGTTCTCAACAAGGCATTTCTATCTCCTCAGTTCAAGTATTTGGCACATGTTCTTATTCACTGCCTGGGCTCGAGGAGAGGGAGATTCGATGAGCTGAGGGAGACCATACAATGTGCATTTATGGCATTGGTGCTGAATCTACCATTCAACTTTTCTGAGATGGTGTTCACTCATCTGAAGGAGAACGTCGTGCTGAAGGGTGACAAGATGTTTCTCATGTACCCTAGATTCCTCCAGCAGATATTTGATGCTCAAGTGCCAAACTTGCCGAAGACCAGCACAGTCATTATTAGGTTAGAGCACATGAACGACATCACTCTCAACAGAGTGCTATCTTACAGGGGAAGGAGAGGAAGCCCCCTGTTCGTGCTTTATTTGGTCATCTTCAGAATCCTTACTACGTTGCTCCTGGTGGTAGGAAATGCAGGCATGACGATTCGGACTCAGATATAGAGGACATTATTGTGCCAGTTGATGATGGTGATGATGATGGAGATGATGGTGCTGATGATGGTGATGCTGGAGTTGGTGTTAGTGGAGCAGGTGTTAGTGCTGCTAGTGGTGGTGTTTCTGGTGGTGATGTTGATGTATCTGGAGCTGGTGGTGATATTGTTAGTAGTGGTGCCGATGCAGGTGTTGTTGATTCAGGTGCTGGTGAGGATGATGTGGATGTAGTTGCTCTATTAGACCTGGATTTCATGGCTACTTCTCAGGCCACCGTCTCTACTCCACTGGAGATGGCTGGTACCACTTCAGCCGAAGAGAGAGATGATTCAGACGAATCAGGAGAGGTTGGTGATGGAGAAGGTTATGACAGATCGGATTCTAACAAAACAGATGATGTGTTTGAGAACGTGCTGGTGGGAACTAGGTTGGTGAAGAAGAGGAAGATGCCTAGTGAGACTGAGCTTGAAGAGATCAGGGATCCATCCTTTATTCCTGAGTTTGATCTTACTCCTCCTCCTCGTACTTCTATGGCTACATCCACTGCAGCTGTCACTACTGCTGCTACTACTGTGCAGTCCACATCCTCTCCCCCGACCAAGAGAAGAAGGACAAGGTTTGTCCTGCAGAGGAGGTCAGAACTTTCAACTGTTGCAGCATCCACTGTTACATCAGCTGCAACAGTTACAGTTTCTTCACTAACCAGGTCACGGGCTATTCCTTCACGTGTTTCGGTTGCCCCTCTGACATCCTCTGGTGTTCATGCTCTTGTTTACACTGCTGCTTCTTCTGGTCCTTCCATCACACGATCTGATATGATTATTCCTACTGTTTCAGTGACTGAACAGCTCATTACAATGAACAGGTTGTTGCCCAGGTTGATGGAGAGGAACCATCAACAGGAGGAAGCTATTGCCCAGCTCACGCAGAGGGTCAGTGAGCAAGATGCTCTACTACTCCAGGCTGCTGACCAGCGTGTAGACTTACGGGCTAGATCTGCTCAACAGGAGGAGCATCTGCTCAAATACATAGATGAGCATAACCAGTTGGCTTTGACTGCCTCTGGGTTTAGTGATCGGATCATGATTCTTGAGGCCGAAAACTTGCATCTCATCGAGCAAGTTGAAAGCCTTAAGGAGCCCACTCCCAGGATCCAGGGCACTGAAGCTGACTCTGATGATTCAGACCAGGAGAAAGAAGAAGAAGAAGATGAGGAGTCTGATGAGGAGAAAGTTGACTATGAAGATTCATACAAAGATGATGATTCTGATGATGATGATGATTCGAGGAGTGGGTCTGCCAGTTCGTCAAGTGCAGCAGATGAGCAGTCCCCTCCCACCGAAATCCGAACCAAGACCAAGCACGACAAGAGTGCTAAGGCTCCTCCTCTTCCTCAGATTGAATATCCGAAAGCTACTCAGGAAGTTGAAGCTGTGCCTTTGAGACATAGATTGGATTAGACATTGACTATGATCTTAGACACTCAAGGCATTATGCAGCACTCTGTTAGCTATGATAAGGAGGAAGGAGAGATCATTCACTGCTTAACCAAGGAGCAGATTGCTGAGTTGTTCAGGTTGAATCCTGACGAGGTGGTCATTGATGACACCTCTGCTCCTGTTTCTGATATGCCTTCTCCTGAGAATTTTGATGATGTGGATGAAGTGATTTTGGAGGACATCACTGAAGAAGAGACTGCAAAGTATACTTCAGCTGAGGGTGAACTACCAACATTTACTGACCTTTTTGGACAACACACTGAAGAAAAGCTAAGCAGAAAGGTTGAAGAAAAGGTCTGTGGTAGTGTGTATTTAGCAGAAGACATTCAGCATAGAAAGGAAGAGTGGAAGGCATACTGGGAGATCTTGAAGAAGGAAACGTTGCGAAGATGCCAGCTACTCACACAAAAGTTTATAGGAACAAAGGCTACAAGGCTGGATGTCAGATACTTAGCTGGGCATACTTCCATGATCTCCAATGCTATGCTAAGAGAACATGGAATTCAGTATTTCAAGCACCCCCACGACCTCAAAACATTGTCAAGCTTTGAAGTCAATCAACTAGCACGTTTGAAGATGCTCTATAGTTCAGATTCGGGTATGTCCGCTTGGTTCTCTCGACAGATTCAATATGAGTACAGGAAGAGGTGGGTTAACTTCAAGCCTCAAGAACCAGAACGATATTATATGCCAAAGATCAATGCAGATACCTGCAGGCATAAGGTTATCCTGAAGTGGCTGCCTCCAAAAGTCATGAAGAAGATTCCTTTAAGGAAGATGCGTCAAGACTTCTTGGACAGCTTCCAATGGTGGTATTATGATGGGCGAACTGGAGAGGCTGTGATAGTTTTATGCAAGGACAAGAAGTGGGAGACTGAACGTATCTTTGACTCGGTGTGGTTGACGAATCTGTCATACAGCGATGTCAAAGCCCTTTATAGACAACAGATTTTCTTTGATGTAGAAGACATGGAACAGGCACTACAGTTTATGAAGGTGATCCGGATCTGTATTGTTTTTAGGATTCATGCTGGATCAGACTGGAAAGCTATATCAGAGAAACACTTCAAGAAAGATGCTGCAAAGTGAGGAACTAGGTCCAAGGGGGAGTACGTTAGTGCATTAAATGTCCCTAGTTCAGCTTTTGTATGATATTTGATGTATAAAGTTTATGTTATCAATGAAATCAGTCTTTCTATATTGTTCTTAATTTTTATTCTAGTTTATATGTGTTTGATTGTGTTTAAATTTGATTAGATATGCCTTATAGACCCATTCTGACGAATGACCCTAAGAATGAGGTCATTCAGCAAAATGAACGCTTACAGAATGACTAGGACGATTGAATGAGTCATCCGTAAGCCTTTCTCCGAATGAGTTATTTCGGACACTCATTCGGCCGAATGAGTACATTCTATATATACTTGTTCAAACATATTCAAACCTAACTTTTCCCGAGCACTCTAGTGTCAAACCCTAAGGGTTTTGAGTGGTTCTTGCCTGTCCAACTTCGATTCTCATCCTGTGGTGTTCGATCTTGATTCAAACGTTCATTTCTCACCCTCGGATTGCCACCGGAGTTGTTGATTTTGATTGGAAAACCCTGGAATAGGATTCCGCACTATTCCAGAGGCTGTCGAGCAGATCTCCATAGGAATCGGGTTGTTTCCGAGCTCCAAGTTGGTCCTACAATAACTAGAAAAACGGTTGTTTAAGTCTGTCTCAAAATTCGAAAAAGATTTCTCGTTTTAAAAAAATTCCGAACAAATTTGTGATTAAGATTGATAAATCAGCTTCTAACTTGATTTTCGTTGATGTGTTTTGACTAATTGCATGTTAAAATAGCATAACCACATCAAATCTTATGGAAGGACAACCACAATGTGGCACTATTATTGGCCACTCCACCAGAGAGCAAGATACAGTTTGCTTTAGCTATTCATGGATTCAACACCTGCAAGATCTCACATGCCTTAAGAAAGAATCCAGTTATTCTCAGAATTTAATCGAAGAATTTTGGTTATCTGCATCAGTGGATAAGCAAGGAGATAATGGAAAGGGAACAATTAAAGAGAAAGTTCAGAATACAGAAATTGTGATCTCTGAAAGGTGATTAGAGAAGTTCTGGCGTTTACTGATAAGCCTGCTGATCCTGTAGTGTTTGAGAAAGGAGTTATAGAAAATGTGTTTTCAGAGATGGGCTATGAAGGAACTTATCCTATGCTGCAAAAGAAACTGCTAGTTCCTTACTGGACATACTTTGCTCATGTGTTCATGATTTGAATGAGTTGGAACAAGGGAACTTTTGATATGCTGAACAAGGAGCAATCATCTGCTTTTATTGCCCTTGCCATGAATTGGGATTACAACTTCTCAAAATTCATTCTTAATGAGATGAAGGGAAATGTGAAAGGGAATAAATCCGAAAGATTTTTGATGTACCCTAGATTTATGCAAATGATCTTAGATGAGAGATTTTCAGGTTTGCTGAGAGGAGTTGTGACTAGAGACTTCAAGCTTCTGAATGAATCGACTTTTCCATTAATGATGCAAAACAGAGGTGGAAAGTATAAGTTTGAAGGATTGCATCCTTTGAAGAAATTTGGTCAATTTGCTGAAATTGAAGATGTTAATGCTACTGAGGAAATTATTGCTCCAAATGCTATGGTTGAGGAAGAACATAATGTTGAAGCTGCTAGTTTAAAAATCTTCAGATGATGATGTATATTTTGTTAAATTTCCTGAGTATGATGAAGTAGTGATTGAGGAGGGTATTAATATGGAATTTATTTTTGTTGAAACTCGAGGAGGCTATATAACCAAAAACAAGGACTTTAGACTCGTGGTCAAAGCCTTTGGTATTCGCTCCCTCTAACGTTCAACACATAGTTATTTTTAGTTGTTTAGTTTTTGCTGGAAAGAGAGAAAAAAAGAATAATAGCACAAGGAATTTTGGGGGGATGTGATTCAATTAACGCAGAGAATGTTGGGGCTTAAATACCCAACATTCAATGTTACAAGACAAAGAAGTAATAAGACAAATAGCTGACACTGTTACAGATACTGAATCATCAGAAGAGTACAACTAATACAAAGTCAACAACCACAGAATCATAAGTCTTTAGTTTTTCCGAGGTTGAGATAGTTATACATAAGTTCAGTGGTTATTCTTTAGGAAGGTGTTCGTCAGAAGCTGATTAAATAATGGTTATTATTTAATCAGAGATTGTCTTTCGACGCATTGGTTGTCTTTCAAAGGGATCAGGTTCAGCTATTATCTTCCGACGTCAATGAGGTCTGTGGTAGTTCTTTTGTGAATCTTCCGCTGTTGAGCTTTTGATGCTGAAGTTCAGTAGTTCTACATTCGGAAGAGAAGGTATCCACGGTTGGTTAATCTGCAGTTTTATTCATTCGTCTAGCTTTAGCGGTTTTGCTCATCAGTTCTTATTTTCCAACAATCTCTCTCTGGACTGATGAAGCCAGAACCATTTATTTTTGCCTTAAAGCCAAACCGATTATATTTTTGGGAGTCCGCACAAACTTCAGGACTTTGTATTCAGTGTCAGCACTTTCCAAAGTCATATGCTGCAGTTCCTTCATATCATGATTGTGCAGCTTGATAATTTCATCCCAATTTGAGAAGAAATTCCTTGATCCATTGAATCTCTCAATGATCATACTTTTGGAGACAGGGTCATAGAACCACCTTTTTATTCTAGCTCTGGAATTTGTGATCTGAAGTGGTTGGGATTTAGGAGAAGGACCCAAAGGAAGAGGAGCTCCAGCATGCCAGGGAATTATTTCTCTTCTTTTTACTTGATCCCTGGAGTCAAGTATTTTCTTCACCACAACATGCTGATGAGGCTCATAATTCCTCAAAAGACCATGGAGAATATCCTTTTCAATTTCAACCCAAGGTCTGAAGTTGACAACATATGGAGATTCCACAGACCCAACACCTAGACTTCCCATTGGTGCATTAAGTAGTTGGTCAAGCATGGTGCTTGGATCTGCATCCTTGAGCTTAGACACAACAGTGGGAGATAATGGAGCAGCTTCTTTCCAGAGCTCAGAATGATCACTGTTTTCTCTTTTGAATTTAGACCATTCATCAAACAATATGTCATCTCTCCATCTTATGATTGTGTTCTTTGGTCCCCATTGATTTTGGATGAGGATGTGTTTTATTCTTCTTCTTTTCTCAAGGGTCTTTTTCTTCTTGATTTCTGCCTTTATTCTTTTAGAAAGAGCCTCAGCTTCATTTCTAAGACCTACAATATCCCAATTGCTGAAGGTTTCAGCTTTTTACCTACCTTCATTCAGCAAGAAATTGATTAGTTGCTCCCTCTCACCCTAATAGGTTTTGTTTTGTTGTTGATTCAATAGGGCTATCTGTTCTTGATAGACTTCGACCAACTCATCTCCTGATAGACAAGTGGCTTCAAGATCAGCTAAGATCTTGTTTTCTCCTTCAGCCTCTTTATTCTTTATCTTTTGAAGTTCTTCAGTTGTGGAGAACTTCTTTACAGGAGGGTAGGATTCTTGTGGAAAGGAGTTTTGAGTTTTCTTAGGTTCAACAGTTGATTTGATTGATTTGGGGGCTTTGGTGGTTTTAAATAAGTCAGACAAATCTTCATCAGCAAATATAAGCCTTTTCTTTCTTGGAATAAGAGAGGCAATGGGCTGGTCATCATTTAATTTTGAGCTTGGTTCTTGAATGGGAGTTAAAGGTTTCTTAGGTTTATTGGTGGGGGTTTTAGACTTTCTGGCCACACTTCTCTATCTTCTTGTGAAAGACTGAGTGATTATGGGAGCTGTTTTTTGGCCTATTTTAGATGCATTTAGATTAGTGGGAAGTGAGGTATGTGAAGATAGTTCTAGAAGGGTTTGAGAAGGAGAATTTGGAGAAAGGGTAGGTGAGTTTTCTTTATTTGTTTGTATAGGTAAAGAAGGGATAGATATAGTGGGAGAAGTTTGTTTGGGAGAGATTGGGTTATGTTCAGATTGGACAGACTCAGTTTGAATTGATATGTCATGAGTGGTGGAGGCAAAGGAAGACGAGGCAGTGGTTGTGAGTTTTGTTGGCTCAGTGGGAGCTGATTTGGTGGGTTTGGGTTTTCTGGACACCCCAGATGCTCCAGTTTCCACTTGAGCTTCAGCTTCCCCCCCGTTTTTTTGTTCAGAATTGGCCTTGGCAGCCTCAGTCTGAAACTATTGATCTAATGCATCCTTGAGAAGTGCCTCCTGACTCTTCAATCTTAATTCCTTCATTATTCTTTGCTCAGTTCTATCTTTAGCCCTCTTGGTAACTTGGGATGCAGACAAGAGCCTTTCATTCTCCCTCTTTTGGGCTTGATCAGCCTGTTCCTTGAACCAAGGAGGAGGAGGAGCTATTCCTGTGAGGGACTCTAGAAAAAGAGTATGATTGGATACCTCATGCTGTAAGTAGAAATTTTGGAGTCTATTGAAACTTTCAGTACATCCAATTGTAGCTTCTGGGTGGTGAGGAAGTCTTTGGTAAAGTTTGTGAAGAGGGTGGTAAGATGGGTGTAGGGGAAGTAGGTGGAGTTTTTGGTGAACCTTTAAGTGAAGGTGCCTGCATTGGGTTGGATTGGGGTTGCAGGACTTGGTTATTCAAGGCTTTTGAGACTAGCTCAGTGAGCTTGGCCACATCAGCCTGAATATGAGTAACGGAAGCCGTCAAATCCTTTAATTTGAGATCTGATTCGTCCAACCTTTTACTGATATCATCCGAATCCCTAACGGGTGAGTCAGTTTTAGCATAACCTGAGTCCATCTTAGGAATGTCATGTACCCTTTTTATTGGTTCTGGGGATTTCCAGCCTCATTTTCGAGAACTTCATTGGCTGTTGCCAAACCTGGAGTCTTACTGCCTGATCCATCCAGATGATCACCCATTGGGTTTTCAAGTGAGATGGTTGCTCCAGATATATGATCGTGATGTCTAGATGGACTAGACACCCTGATTTCGTCCTCTTCTCCATGGGTAGGAGATTGATTAGTTTGAGCAGAGGGTTGAAAGGGCTGCTCCTCAATTGGTGAGAGGGGTGGAGAACCACTCAAAGGTAGAATCAATCTCATGGAGAACTTGGGCAATAGAGTCAAGGGCTTTTTGTCGAGAAGAAACATAAGTGTCCTTGGGAGAGTGGACTGCCATTTGAGTGTCAAGTGACACTTCAGTGGTTTGTAGGGGGTCCCTTTGGAGTACAACATCATCATGTTGAGAGGATTGATGAGGAGCTAGATGGGGTGGAGATTCTGGATTCATCTGTGAGGATGGAACAGATGTATCTATATGTCGAGTGGGAACAGAGACTTGTTCAGGGATCTTAACTTTCGGAGCTGTCTTTTTGGGCTTTTTAGGTTTGGGGGCTTTGGTAGATGTTTTTCTTTTGGCTGGTACCTTTACAGGCGTGGAAGAGGAGATGGATGTGGGTTAAGCAGGGATGGTTGTATCCTCAGTGTCATCCATGAGTTTCGCCTCAGTGTTTAACCTAGTGAATACTTGTTTGTCAATGCTCTTGATATTAGAAAGAGGAGCAATATGACAAGCATTATTAACATCAACAAAAAGACAGGCCATATTGACTTTCGCCGTGTTGTAACAGAAACACAAATGATATACTATATTAGATTCTAATAATTATAAAAATTTGGGACTCTTTTGGTTATGCAGTAAGTGGTTAAAAATTATTTGGGACATGTTGACTCTTTCGTTGGACAGAATAGCATACATGACATATTGCATGTCATACGACATTTCTCCCCAACTATTTGTCTTTTTAGAAAGACATTGTAAAATGGTATGACACAGAAACTTGTACTTAGGATAGTAATAGGCTTTGTACAAGGTTCTGTTCTTCAGGTATCCCTGATAATCACACTGAACAAAAACATTATGAATAAGTTTTAGAGGAACAGTGGTAGGTGCCTCAGTATCAGTCAGATTTAGGGAAACACTTATTTTGAAGGGGGTGACGGAAACTTGTTGACTAGCAACCACCAAGGTGATGCTTTCAACAGAGTCATCCTTCGACACCAAGGCAGAATTTGCCCAAAACTGATTTAGGGCAACTTCTGAGATAGGAGGGTCGATAGTAAGATCAGTGTGAACAAATGAGTTTACCAAAATGTCGACGACCTCATCATAGTGAGGGTATTCAGAAGACTTGGCAAGATAGTATCCGAGGTTGTGAACCGACTTGAGTTTCAAAGCTCTAGACGCCATGAATGCGGTGAAGAGCGAAGAACAGTTTCCAGAATTAAGTGTAATTACAAATTTTTGCTTTAAATTTAGAGAAGTAAATTAGGAAAAATGTGACCATTGTAGATGAGTGCGGTTTCAATAAAGAAAACCTCCACTACTTATAACACACTTAAAGTTTTACCTTAGGGTTTTTACCCATTGGACAAACCTGTAAGCAAGAGAGAGAAAGACAAAGGACAAATCAGTACGTTCATGCACACCCTGATGTACAGAAAAAGCTTTGTTAGGAATAATGCCTGGTCCGATGCCGTTACACATCATCATCATGAGCATCAAGCTCAGAAGAAAGTAGTGTAAGTGCGTTGTGCCAGGCGACATGCCTGACAAGCGATTGTCCTTCGCCATAAGCAGTATTCTAATCGTTGAATTTGAAAGAAGTATTTTCTTGATTATAAAGATGATCAAGAAGCTTTCCAAGGATTAGTGTAAGAAAGGAAGAAGATAGCCACTTATATAAATAAGGAAAAGATGATCAATGGTCATTTGAAGTAAGAGGGGTAAAATGATAAAATGAGAGAATATTTTCGAGCTGTGAGAACAATTAATGTGTGTCATTTTAATTAATTGTAGGGAGTCTAATCTTGCAGAGTGATTACTGACGGTCAAATCAAGCGTAATTATCAAGAATTTGATAACTATAGAAGGAAGAGAATTTTAACCACGAAAGAGTTTCAACCATGGATAAGTTACCAGGGGTAAAACACAAAAGGAGTAGAAAGCGCGGAGTGTTTCAAATGTAACAATGGAAGGTTGCAACCGGTGATAGATATAAGTCATTGGTTAGAATGACCACTGAATCTATTCGTGTTTTAGGACAACCACTGAGAAAAGAACCACATTTGTTTTATTTGTAGTATTTCTATTTTTCCGTTGTTAGGATAATATTTGAGGATTATCCTTTTATATATTTATTTTAAGATTCAAGAAAAATATTCTTAACCATATTTATTAACTCATATTTATCATGCCTAATTTGGAAACAAACTTAGAAAAGGTTGAAGAGTCTAAAGGCCTGGTAAATATGTCCGCTATTTGGTCACTTGTAGATATATGTTCTGGGACTATCAATCCCTTTTTCAAAACAGTCTCTGATAAAGTGATGCCTTATTTTTATATGTCTGGTTTTAGAGTGATAGCCAGGATTTTTTATTATATTTTTGGCAGCTTCATTGTCTATTTAGGAGGGGCGTTTTTAGTTCCGTTATTCCAAAATCCAACAGTTGGTATTGTAACCAAAGGATTTGGGCACTGCAATGAGCTGCTGTAATGTACTCAGCTTCAGCAGTTAAATTTGACACTGAAGTTTGCTTTTTGTTTTGCCTTGAGACCAAACAATTTGCAAAGAACTGACATCCTCCTGAAGCATACTTCCTAGTGAGTGAACATCCTGCATAATCAATGTTTGAAAAACCAACAAGCTTGCAAGATTGATTAGCAGGATACCAAATACCTTGATGCAGTAAGATACATCAGATATCCAATCATGCACCTGTGGAGAGTTTTATTTACTGGTTAACTATTTTCATTTGGAGTTATTCCAGGTGCAGTTGCCATTAGGGTAGAAATTATTTTACAATCATTCATGTCAAATTTATTCAGAAGATCTTTTACATATTTAGGTTGATGAATGAATTTTCCATTAGGGGTTTGTTTGATTTGTAGTCCTAAAAATGTTTTTAGTTCACTTAAACCACTCATTTCAAACTCTAAAGACATTAATTTAGAAAATTGGTCACACAAGGAAGGTTTTGTTGATCCAAAAATGATGTCATCTACATAGATTTGGACCAGCAAAAGTTCCTTTTCCACCCTCTTGATGATCAAGGTCTTATCAATGGTTCCCCTAGAAAATTTATTTGAAAGAAGAAATTGAGAGAAAGTATCATACCATGATCTAGGTGCTTGTTTTAAACCATAAAGTGTTGTATCTAGTCTGTACACCCAATCAGGGTGATGAACATCATCAAACCCTGGTGGTTGACAGACGTAGACTTCCTCCTTTATAGTTCCATACAAGAATGCGCTTTTTATATCCATCTAATATACCTTTATGCTGTGGGATATAGCAAATGCTAGGAAGAGTCTTACGGCTTCAAGTCAGGCCACAGGGACACATGTTTCATCATAATCAATGCCTTCCTCTAGGCAGTACCCTTGTACTACAAATCTGGCTTTATTCTTGATTACAATGCCTCTGTCATCAGTTTTATTTCTAAATACCTATCTAGTTCCTATTGGATATTTTCCTGAGGGTAAGGGGTAGAGAGTCCAAACATTTTGCCTTTTGAACTTTAATAGTTCATCCTGCATAGCTTCCACCCAATTATTATCTTTAAGAGCCTCCTGATATTTATAGGGCTCAATTTGGGACAAGAAAGCTACATGAAGATAAAAGTTTGAAATCTGGCTCCTAGTTTGAACACCCATGCTTAAATCACCTAAGATCTGTTCTAGGGGTGATTTCCGTTGTAGGGAATGATGTCTAAACAATTATTTGTAGAAGAAGCATCAGACAGAGATGAATTTTCTGTAGGGTCGGGAGAGTTTTCACATGTGGTAGCATGAGCTTGTTCAGGGTATCTACTGGTACATTATCCTTTACTGGAGATAAGGGAGTAAATACCTGTTCATACTGATCTTGAGGGTGTATTGGATAATATGGGATAGAAGTAAAGAGGTGAGATACTGAACACTTCTCAAGGGATGATAGATCTTCAGAAGGTTGACAGGACTATGAAGAAGGAGATATGGAAGAGGTAGGAGGAGTGTGAGTAAAACATTCAAGATCAAATAGATCATCAGGAGTAGAAGGAAAAGAGGAGGTTGATGCAGATTCGTTGAATTTGACATCAACGGTTTCCTCAACAATTTTGGTCCTGAGATCAAAAGCTCTGTAACCTTTGGAAGTTTGGGAGTATCCAACAAAGTATCCAGTGTCCACTTTTGCAGCAAACTTGGACAATGAGTCCTTCCTGTTCAACATAAAACAAGGACACCCAAAAACTTTGAAGAAGAAAATGAGGGCTTTATGTTATGAAGGACCTCATAGGCAGTCTTATTATGTCTTTTCACAATGTGAACTCTGTTCAAGACATAACAAGCAGTGTTTACTGCCTCAGCCAAAAAGGATAAAGTAATCCTGAGTCTGCAAGCACAGTTCTCGCAATGTTAATAAGTGTCCTATTCTTTCTTTCCACAACTCCATTTTGGGCAGGAGTTCTAGGAACACTGTATTGTCTAAGGATTCCTTTGGAAATAGAGAATTCATCAAGAGTATGATTCTTGAATTCAGTACCATTATCACTTCTAATTACCTTGACAGGAAGACCAAATTGTCTTTCAAGTTGAGTGATAAGGGCTTTTATTTTATCAGCAGTCTCATCTTTGCTGAAAAGAAAGAAAGTCCAGCAAAATCTTGAATAATCATCCACAATAACTAAGCAACATCTCTTTCTGGCTAAACTAGCTACCTTCATAGGACCGAATAAATCCATATGAAGCATATTAAGACAGTTTGTTGTTTTAGATTCCTCAATAGACTTATGTGATGATTTATGTTTCTTTCCCTTTAAGCAAGATTCACATTGTCCTTCAAAGTGAAATTATTTTGAAGGTAATCCTCTTACTAAAGAAATGGTAGAAAGCTTATGAAGAGTTTGATGATTTAGGTGGCTGAATCTTTCGTGCCATAGGGCAGTTTCAGAAGATGATGCTTTGGCTATCAGACAAGTAGGAATTGATATCTGATAGTCAGTGGTCATGTCTACCGCACAGACATTCCCACTTCTCTTAGCCGTTAGCAGAGTGTGTTGATCAATTAACACCTTTATTTTAGAATTTATTTCAGGAGAAAGAATTTTACAGCTATCCTTGGTGAAAAATGAACTACAGTTTTTGTCTGCTAATTGAGAAACACTTAAGAGATTAAACATGAGGTTTTCAACTAAGCTAACATCCTTAAAGTGCTATTTTCCACTTAGTACAGAAACAGACCCGACTATCCAACCCTTTGCATTGTTTCCAAAGGAAACAGATCCTCCATTCTTTGGAATGAAGTTATTTATAGAATTTATTTGTTTTGTTGTGTGTTATTCATCAACTTCTACATAATTTGGATAAGTTTTTGCTGATTTTGATGCAAGATGTTGATCTGCGAATCCACCGAAGGTGGGTTTACAGCAGCAGGAGAGTAAGAAGCAGGGTTCACCAAGGGGTAAGAAGGTGGTGTACCAAGAAGTGATGGCTTGGGAAAAGTGGTCAAGGGAGGAGGTGAGTAGAATGAGGAATGAATGTTTGGTCTTATTGTATTGTTGGATTCTTGTCTACTAGCTTTCTTGGACTTTTTCATTATATTGGGAGAATTCCCTTTAGACGAAGAAGCCTGTTCAGCTTTCAACTTTTCAGCCTTCAGTATATCTCTCGCTTTCTCCAAAGGAGTTTTTGTCCTGCAATTTTCTGTGGAATGATTGTACTTGAAGCATTTTAAGCAAGCAGGAGATAGTGAGGAGTAGTTTGGGATGAATGGCTTGTTGGCCTTCATTATTGGATAAGGAGGGTGAGGATGAGAAGGAGGAAATTTGTCATCAACCATGGGCGTTTTTCCTTTGTCAAGATAGGCCTCGGGGTTATCAGAGGTTTCATGTTGTGTTGTACCTTCTGAACTTTGAGTAGAACTCATGGCTGGAGCAATCTCAGTTTGTTCAGAAGAGTTATTGTTATGATCATTTTCCAGGTCTGTTTCTTCTGGCTTTTCCAAGCTAGTATTGGTGGGATAAACAAACTTTGGAAATTGTCCAGACTCATAC
Source organism: Mikania micrantha (assembly GCA_009363875.1). Classification (NCBI taxonomy): domain Eukaryota; kingdom Viridiplantae; phylum Streptophyta; class Magnoliopsida; order Asterales; family Asteraceae; genus Mikania; species Mikania micrantha. The sequence goes on along the minus strand of CM018696.1, from coordinate 25,781,733 downwards.
ACCCTTGGAGGTGTGATCTTTATATGTGGGATTTCATAAGGAAGAAAGGTGGGGGATAGAGGTTCAGAAACATTTTCATTTATTTTACTGTCAATCGGGGCATAGTCCTCTGGAGGACTAGTGTGATTGTACCCGATTCCAAACTTAGCCTTACTGTGAACTTTTTTACTCAGATGCATCCTGAATCCTTTGCAGGACTCAACCCGCTTTTCACAATTGACTTTAGTTTGGGCCAGGACATCTCTACAAGCCGAATATTTTTCATGTTGCAAATCAGATAATGCTTGTAGGTTAGATTTTTCAGTTTTTAAGACCAAAATTTGACTATCTATATTTTTTACTAACTTTTCTACTTCGAAATTTTTATTAGCCAATAGTTGCTCAAGCTCTTGGAATCGTTGTTGTAGAAACATACTGGCATTCTTTATTTTGGCAAATGCATCAATGCACACATCAGTGCATAGCTTTTCAAGGGAAGAGGAGGATACATGTGCATAAGGAGATTCTGCTTCAGGTTGATCAGAAGGGGTGGAGTTTTCACCAACAGCCATTAGAGCAAATTTTGTTGGCTCAGCAGTGATGAGGGCATAGCCTACATCATCAGGCATGCTACTCCAGTCCACATACTCTTGTGTTAAAATAGCTGGTTGACTAGATGATGAAGACTGGATAGCAGGGCCTGGTGTTTATTTGAGGAGGAGATGGTATAAAAATCTGAAGTGGGGCAGGAGTGAGCTGGTACATGCTGCCATTAGCAGCTTGTACATATTGTACATTAGGAGAAGGAGAGTTTTGTACAATATGAGCTATCTCTTGAGAGTTGTTGTGCTTTTGAAAATGTGAAGAAGATGAAGTAAAAGGTGCTGCAGAAGTATGAGAGTGTGTGTTTGGAAAAGTCACATAAGGTGAAGGATTACTATTGGAAGCATTTCTGCACTCCCTGGTAAAGTGTCCAGTGCCGTGACACCTGTAGCATTGGACTTTTGCCTTATTTAGACCAATACTGGTTTTCCTATGGATACCAGGAAATTTTCTTCCTGTCCTCTTATAGAACTTGTAGTTCTCATACCTAAGAGGGCAAGTTAATGAAGGATATCCATTTCTTCCAAATCATCACTTGGAATCTGATGGAGATCATCCATGATGAAACAAATTTGTTCAGGGATAAAGGAGTGGTCATCACTAGAAGGAGAGAAAGTGATGCCAGTGGTTATATCAATGTATTTATCATAACCTTGATCATTTATTTCTAGGTTATGACTAAGGAGAGCAGTGTTTCCATGAGCATACTCCTCTGTTGATTTACCATACTATATAACTTTTCTTTTATGGTCAATCTCTCGCTCAAAATTGAGCAGCTTACCATGAAGTTGGGTAAGTGAGAGTTTGCCAAAGTCTGGCGAAGATCTAATGACTATGGAATATGTTTCCCATTTATCTGGAACAGATCTTAAGAATCGGTTAAGAACCGAGATTGTTGGGTACACTTGACCAGCATGTTTTTGTTCACTTAAGAAAGAAGAGAACTTTTAAAATTGCTGAGTCAGTGAGTCATTATTTAGTTGGGTGAAGGTCTCATACTGTTGAGTTAATATCTCCCTTTTATTGGCCACAACATCATCTGTACCCCTAAACTGCTCTTTTAGAGCATTCCACAAGTCCTTAGCGGACTCATGGTGAAGAAGACCAGAAAAAATTTCATTCGGGAGGGCCATAGCCAATTGAGCATGTGCCTTGGCATTAAGCTCCATTTTCTGGAAATCTTCTTCTGTATAGTTCCGAGGGTCCTCAGGAATATAGTCTCCGGTCTGTCCAAGACCATTGGTTTATGTGGTCCGAACATCACAGACTTCCAACATCTAGTGTGATTGTTGGAAAAAAGGTGTAACATCCTTCTCTGCTATATAATATGTTATTGCCTAACCAGTATTGGTGGCTTAGTGGCAAAATCGGTGTTATGGGGGTCTAGGGTAAATTTTTCTGCCATTATGGTTACAAACTATATGAGCAAATCAATGAAAGATGAGTTCTCAAGGTAGTTTGTTTGATTGGCTTTGAACAGAGTTTTAGTTCAAAACCAATCACCTGTAGATTTTTGAAAAACAGAAGAAACAAAAAGCAGAAAACTAAACAACAAGACATCAAAGAGAGCTTTGAGTTTTAGGCTTGATGGCTAAACCAAGACTAAAGAACAAGGCTCTGATACCAATTGTTGAAACTCGAAAATACTATATAACCAGGAGCAAGGACTTTAGACTCGTGGTCAAATATTTTGGTATCCCGTCCCTCTGACGTTCAACACTTAGTTATTTTTAGTTGTTTAATTTTTGCTAGAAAGAGAAAAAAACAAAATAACAGCACAAGGAATTTTGGGGGAATGTGATTCAATTAACTCAGCGAATTTTGGGGCGTAAATACCCGACATTCAATATTACAAGACAAAGAAGTAATAAGACAAATAGCTGACACTGTTGCAGATACTGAATCATCAGAAGAGTACAACTAATACAAAGTCAACAACCATGGAATCATGAGTCTTCAGATGTCTTCAATTCTTCCGAGGTTGAGATAGTTATATAGAAGTGAAGTGGTTATTCTTTCAGAAGGCGTTCGTCGGCAGCTGATTAAACAATAGTTATGATTTAATCAACGATTGTCTTCCGAAGCATTGGTTGTCTTCCGTAGGGATCAGGTTCAGCTATTATCTTCCGGAGTCAAGGAGGTATGCGGTGTTTCTTTTGCGTATCTTTCGTTGTTGAGCTTCCGATGCTGAAGTTCAGTAGTTCTGCATTCGGAAGAGAAGGTATACGCGGTTGGTCAACCCGCGGTTTTATTCATTCGTCTCACTTCAGTGGTTTTGCTCACCAGTCCTTATTTTCCAACAGTTTTTGAAACTAGGACACAAGAGTTAGAGACTGAAGCATTTGAGCATGTAAATGTGTTGACTGCTGAGTATCTTGCTGCATTGATTGCTTCTATTCAAAAAAACGTTGGAAATCCTCCTTCTGCACCTTTTACTGAACAAGAGTTGTTGTTAGTTATCCAAAAACTGTTAGTGAACCGACTGTTCAGACACATACCACCACTGTTGAATCAATCAAACCGTCAAAAAAATTCATAGAATCAGCTACTGGGTCGTCCTCACATATTGAAGACATTGATTATGATGCTTTTCTGACAGAATATCAAGCGACTAGAGCTGATAAAGGGAAAAATGTTTTGCATGAAGATCAACCCATTGATGTTGTGATGCTACAGAATAGAGTATTTGATTTAGAGTAAGAATCTTTATCTCATACACTTTTGACACATGAGCTGAGAACTGATAATGAAGCTAAAGATAAGAAGATCAAGTCACTTGAAACTAATATGGGTCATCTGTCAGCAGTTGTAGATTATTTAAAGCAAAAATTACAGGACACGTTTAAAGGAGAGTTTGTTGATGATTCAAGCCCATCTTCCACTTCTGAACCCACACCAGAAGCCAATCAAGCTGAATTTGCTAACCTTGCAAGCAGTGGTGAAGAGGGGTTAAGAAAATACTTTGCTTGTGATACTGGATTCAAAGTAAGTATAGCAAAATCCAGGGATCTTATGTTGATCACAGACATAACCATTCAAGAAGCTAAAGATGCTGTTAAATTTAAACCTAATAGGTTTGTTGTTGATGTCGAAGATAGTAGGTTTAATTATGAAGGAGATAGGTCTAGGATTGTTTGCTGGGGTCATGATGAAGTACTAGAGATGTGGTGGCTCAGAAAAAAATTGACAAAGTGTATCGAATATTACAATCATTATTCGTCATTAAAATCATTGATAGTTGTAGACATGATTGAGCTGGCTAGAGAAAGGTTTTTCAATCCTTGCAAGAGAAGAAGGGGAGAAGATTTCTTTATTTCTCTACAGCAGCATGTTAAGGAAGGATTTTCTGATACGACTCTTGCTAAGTCTGTAAAAATAAAGAAAAGAACCAATTCTCTTGGAAACCCGATTGATGTTGATGCTTATGAGGTTAAATAGCCAGCTACCGAATGGATGAAAAAGGTTCCGATTCTTCCAGATCTACCCGAAAGAGCTTTGAATAATTTCATGTTCTGGGCTTTTAATGAACAAACGTATGGAGTAATCATTAACTGCGGGGATGTTTTGAGTATACTTTTTATGATCCGATTGATCTAATGTGTCTAAGTGAGAAATATGTCAAATTCTTGAATAATCAAGAGATGAAAGTGGATCAAGATCATTTGGAAGATGCTTTAGAGTTTGTTGTTTATGTTAGAGTCATTGTGAAAAATGAGGCTTGGTCTGGAACTAAAGGAAATACTTTGACTTTGATGTTTAAGTCTAGAGAATCTGGTGTATCTGAACAAGAAAAGGAAGCTGGGGAAACACAAAACTAGCGGGTATTGTTAGGTGATAAAATGAGTTTTGGTGTTTCTCGGATTCCAGATGGTGATTCTCAAGTTGTATATCGTTCTCGAGTCTTGATTTAATTAGATCTCGAGTTCTTGTTTTTGTATTCGAGTTTATTAGTTGGGTTTAATGATTTTAGGTTTTTGGCTTTCTTCTGTGTTTTTTTGTGTGTTCCACATATCATTGTTCGAGTTGGTTCTAGAAGCTGAGTGCAATCAATAAAATTAACCGTTGTTATTCCTATCTGATTCTTAAATGTTATTGTTCTTGTGAAGTCGAGTGCAATCAATACAACTAACCGTTATTCCTCTTCTGATTCTTAATTGTTATTGTTCTTGTTCTTGCACACACGTGATATCATTCTCCACTCTCACGTGCGATTTGATAATCTATATCAGTTTTGGATCCTGAATTGGGACTAACATATTTGATCCACCCAGGAGCTACAAAAATGTATCAAGATCTAAAAGGAGACTGTTTGTGGCCAGGGATGAAATTTAATGTTATACAATATGTGAACAAGTTCTCTACATATGCTTTAGTAAAAGCTGAACATAAGAGACCTTATGGTTACATGAAACCATTATCCATACCTGAATGGAAGTGGGAGCAAATAACGATGGATTTCATTACAAAGCTACCAAGGACAATTCAAGGGTTTGATACTATATGGGTAGTAGTAGATCGATTAACAAAGAGTTCTTATTTCATACCTATTAGAGAATCATATACTTCCGATAGGTTAGCATAAGTATTTGTAGAATAGATTGTTACACAACACGGAGTTCCCATGTCAATTGTATCAGATAGAGATACTATATTCACATCACGATTTTGGAGGAAATTTCAGGAGCTAATGGGAACCAAACTTCTTTCAAGTACTGCTTACCATCCACAGACAGATGGACAAAGTGAAAGAATGATACAAACAGTTGAAGATGTGTTAAGATCTTGTGTTGTAGATTTTGGCGGAAGATGGGACAAAAATTTACCATTAGTGGAATTTTCTTACAATAACAGTTGTCACTCTACCATAGGAATTGCTCCCTATGAAATGTTATATGGGAGAAAATGAAGGACCCCATTTTGTTGGGGTAACGTAGATCAAAGAGAATTGGGTGATTTAAATGTAGTAACTTTAACAAATAAAAAGTTGGAAGAAATTAAATCTAGAATGAAAGTATCCCAATATAGACAGAAAGCTTACTTTGACAAAAGAAGAAGGCCTGTTGAATTTCAAGTTGGTGATAGGGTGTTACTGAAAATGTCACCTTGGAAAGGCCTCATAAGGTTTAGGAAGAGGGGTAAACTGAGTCCAAGATATATTGGACCTTTTATTATACTTGAAAAGGTGGGAAAAGTAGCCTATTGGCTTGATCTACCTGAAGAGATGAAGGAGATTCATCCCTCGTTTCATCTATCTTATATAAGAAAGTGTCTATGGGATGAAGATCTACGAATTCCTTTACGAGATATTGAGGTGGATGCTAACCTAAATTATGTTGAACAGGCGACTCAAATAATTGACCATCAGGAAAAGAAACTTAGGAAGAAAAGTGTTAAACTAGTGAATATACAATGGGGATGTGGAAAGAGGTCTGAAGCTACATGGGAAACCGAAGAAGAAATGCGAGAACTATATCCTCATTTATTTGGTACGTAAATAGATTCGGGGACGAAACTATCTTTTAGGGGGGTAGATTTGTAACATCCTTAAATTTTAAAATGGTAAAATAACAAATTTGAAAATTTGAAGTAATAATTTATTTTGAATTTAACCTTGGGTTGTCATATTTGGCGGCAAATGAGGACGAAAGGGTAAAAATGAAAGTCAATGTGATTTTGATTTGTCATCAGAACCGTACTACTATATATAGTAAAGATTCCAACCCACGTGATAAAGTATAAAAAGAAAAGGGGTAAAAGAGGGTAGGTATACTGCCAACAATTAAAACAAATCAAACTAAACAGTAAAAGGATAAGATTTTGGGGTAGAAGAGTAAATCAAGGAAATACTATTTCGGGTAATTAAAATCACGTGGATCTTTACAAGATCCACTTTATTTCTAATTTTAGTATAAAACGGGGAGCCACCACCCCTTCCCTTCATTCACATCCAACCAAACTTAAGAAAAAACACACAGTCGGAGAACACTCTCTCTCCGGTATATTTAGAACAGAGAAAACCCTGTTTCTTCAAATACTAAAGCTGCGACAGAGCTTCCGACTGCTCCGATCAAGGGGGAATTATTATTGCATGTCGAAGTCTCTACTTGTACTCCCAAGATTCCATCTTTGGGTAGGCAGAAACCCGAACTATAACCTGCACGGTAGCAGTACCCATGTGTATGGTGACTGGATGAGAGATTGTTATTGCATGTCAAGGATTCCGACACCCTAGCAACTTTGACACCAAAAGAAATTGTGGGATCATGCCTTAACCTTGTGTTTGCATCTGGATTATACAATCAAGGTTGCGGGATTGTTATTGCATGTCACATATCCTTCCAAGATCTAACTCCTACAATAGGAGAGGATAATGTGGAGTTAAGATACTTGAAAGATTGGGATAAAAACCCAAATCTAAAGTGGAGATGCTGAAAGGGGTCGAAAATAAATGATACCAAGATGCGGTTCACAAATCTCCCACTTGGGTAGAATAATTTTGTAACAATTGCTAGAGTTGGGGCAAAATTTTGGTTGCTTGATTGGTGGACTAAATTTGTGAACAGGAGAACTTTTCATCGAAGAAACAAGAGTACTTTAAAGAATGGTAAATATAGGAAGAAAAAACCAAAAAGATTTAATTATGTGTAAATTAGGAATTATATATTGTAAGAGATTTTAATTACTTCTAAAAGTATAATTATTTTAAAAACAAAATTGTCCGAATCATCGCCGTGCATATGAAAGATGTTATTCCGGGCATGGTCATTGATATAACCCAAAATCTTCGGGGAAGTACTAGTGATTCAGTGAACAATTCAAACACCAACCCTACTAGAACTGCTACTTTCACTTTCAAGCAGTTCAATCATGCTAAGCCTCCTAAGTACGTTGGTACTGAGGGAGCAACCGGCCTGCTGCAATGGCTGGAGAGCATCGAGGATATCCTTGACTTCACTAGATGTCCAGAAAATCTGAAGGTCAAAATGGCCTCAAGCGCTTTTTACAAAGGCGCTCTCACCTAGTGGAATTCTGAGAAGAACACAAGAGGACGTGAGGTTGCATTGGCCTTACCATGGGAAAATTTCAAAAAGCTACTTGTGGAGCAGTTCTGTCCACGCCATGAGTTGAAGAAGCTGGAGGCCGAAATTTGGAGTTTGGCTCAGGACAGTGGCGAAATGTGAAGTACACAACTCGTTTCCATGAGTTGTGCATTCTCGTGCCACATCTAGTTACTCCTTTATCCCGCAAGATAGAGAAGTACATTGAACGCTTGCCCCTAATCATCAGGGGAAGTGTTTTGGGAAGTAATCCTACTACTTTGGAGACGACCATTCATCTAAGTGCCACTCTTACCGAAGAGTACGTCAAAGCTGGCATACTTACTCGGAAAGGTTACAAGCGGAAATCGACTGATGAAGGCAAGAAGCCTGAGCTGAATCAACCCAAGAAGAAGAAGCAGAAACAGAACATGATCAAGAACTAGGCAGCCATGACTGTAGTTGCACCTATTCAAGCCACTCCCATTACTGTTGTTCCACAACCTGCTATGGCCAGAAAGCCTTACACTGGTCCGTATCCACTGTGCACAAAGTGCCAGTATCATCATTTACCTACTCTTCCATGCAGGAAATGTCTGAAGTGTGGAAGATTTGGACACTTGGCAGCAACTTGTCGTTCCACTCATCTTGCTGCTACAACAAAAACCACTGTTCCCGCTATTACAGGTGGAAAAGCCTGTTATAACTGCGCAACAAAGGGACACTTCAGGAATCAATGTCCATGTCTCAACAACACAACTACAACTTCTACTGCTCGTGCCTTTGTTATCGGAGCTACCGAGGCACGCGAGGAGACGGAAGTCATCACAGGCACATTTATCATCAACAGTCATTATGTTTCAATATTGTTTGATACTGGTGTAGACAAAAGGTTTCTTTCTGCTACTGTTGCAACTTTATTTGATATGCAACCTTCAGTACTTACTACTCCATATACAGTAAAAGTAGCTGATGGTAAGAATATACTTGTGAATTCAATCCTGTGTGATTGTAAGCTTATGCTTAATGATCATTCGTTCTCCGTTGATCGTATTCCAATGACACTTGGAAGCTTTGAAGTAGTCATTGGGATGTATTGGTTATCTAAGAATAATGTCGAAGTCGTCTGTTCGGAGAAGTTACTTCGAATTCCCTTATCGTCCGGCGAAACGATGCGAGTTTACGGCGAGAAACCTTGTCGCGGACTGAAGATCGTGTCGTGCATGAAGGCTCAGAATTACCTGAAGAAGAAATATTGTGCCTTCCTGGCACATGTAGTGAAGAAGAAGCCTGAAAAGAAGACGGTGAAAGACGTGCCAGTCATCAGAGATTATCCAGATGTGTTTCTAGAAGACTTGCCTGGACTGCCACCCGTCCGACAAGTGGAGTTTAGAGTCGATCTCGTCCGCGGAGCAAACCCATTGGCGAAGTCACCATATTGATTAGCACCATCTGAGATGCAAGAACTGTCTAGTCAGCTTCAGGAACTTCTAGACAAAGGATTCATTAGACCGAGCTACTCACCATGGGGATCACCGGTTCTCTTTGTCAAGAAGAAAGACGGTTCGTTTCGTATGTGCATCGACTATCGTGAGTTGAACAATCAAGAAAAGACTTCCTCTGCCCATGATCGATGACCTGTTTGATTAGTTACAGGGAGCAACTTACTTCTCTAAGATTGATCTGCGACTCGGGTATCATCAGTTGAGAGTAAATGATGAGGATATACCAAAGACGGCGTTTAGGACTCGTTATGGACACTATGAAATCGTGGTTATGCCTTTTGTGCTAACCAACGCATCGGCGGTGTTCACGGACTTGATGAATCGAGTCTGTAGGCCGTACTTAGATCAGTTTGTTATCATCTTCACTAATAACATAGTGATTTATTCTGAGTCGTAACAAGAACATGAGGATCATTTGATGAAGGTCTTAGAACTGCTAAGAGCTGAACAACTGTATGCCAAATTCTATAAATGTGAATTTTGGCTAAAGGAAGTTTACTTCTTAGGCCATGTGATCAATAGAGATGAGATACACGTAGATCCAACAAAGATTGAAGCAATAAAGAACTGGACTACGTCGTCTACTCCAATAGAGATTCGTTCATTTCTGGGTTTGGCCGGTTACTATCGAAGGTTCATCGCGAACATTTCAAAGATAGCCTTGCCACTGACCACCGTGACCCGGAAAAGTCAAGTGTTTATATAGGGACAGAAACAAGAAGATGCATTTCAACTTCTTAAACAAAAGTTATGCAACTCCCCTATCCTTAGACTTCAAGAAGGCAATGATGATTTCATTTTCTAGTGCGATGCTTCAAACCTTCGTCTCGGTTTTGTACTTATACAATGAGACAAGCTGATTGCGTATGCTTCAAGGCAACTTAAGGTTATTAGAAGAATTACACTTCTCATGATCTTGATTCAGGGGCTGTGGTCTTTGCACTTAAGATTCGGAGACACTATGTTTATGGTACTAAATTTGTCATCTATACAGACCACAAGAGCCTACAACACATTCTCAATCAGAAAGAGCTCAACATGAGACAACGACGTTGGGTTGAGCTTTTAACTGATTACGACTGTGAGATTCGTTACCATCCACGTAAAGCCAATGTGGCGGCGGATGCTCTTAGTTGCAAAGAACCAATCAAGCCAATACATGTTAGAGAAATGGAGATCAACACTTAACCAGACTTGAAGGATCTTATTCATGTAGCACAACAACAGGTGGTGACCAACAATCAGCTGAAGACGGAGTTAGACTGTGGAGTTGAAGGTAAGTTATAACCTCGATCTGATGGGGTTTTATACTTCAACGGCCGTATGTGGATTCCAATGTCAGACGAATTGCACACACTCATCTGTGATGAGGCTCATAAGTCACGGTACTCAGTTCATTCAGGTGCCGACAAGATGTATCAGGACTTGAGAACATCTTATTGGTGACCTGGAATGAATAAAGACATAGCCTTATTCGTAGGGAAGGGTCTAACGTGTTCAAAAGTCAAGGCAGAACATTAGAAACCCTCAGGACTTCTGCAGCAACCTGAAATTCCTCAATGGAAATGGTTGCAAATTTCCATGGATTTCATAACCAAGTTGCCGAGAACTCCCCGAGGTGACGATTCGATATGGGTGATTGTTGAACGACTCACCAAATCTGCTCATTTTCTCCCAATCCGAGAGGATTATAAAATGGAGAAGTTATCCACTCTGTACGTCAATGAAATCATTGCGCGTCACGGTACTCCAACTTCAATCATATTTGATCGTGATAGTCGTTCACTTCTGGATTTTGGCAATCATTGCAAAAGGCTTTGGGAACCCGTGTTAATCTTAGCACGACGTATCATCCCCAAACCGACGGTTAAAGCGAGAGGGCTATCCAAACACTCGAGGACATGCTTCGCTCTTGTGTGATCGATTTCGGTGTGAGTTGGGACACTCATCTTCCACTTATCGAGTTTTCGTACAACAACAGCTATCATACAAGCATTCAATGTGCACCATTCGAAGCTTTATATGGTAGGAAGTGTTGATCACAAGTCTGTTGGACCGAGGTTGGTGACTCAAAGGTCGTAGGGCCTGAACTCATTCAAGAAACAACCGATAAGATCACAATCATTCAATCAAGGCTTAAGGCCACACGAGATCGGCAGAAGAGTTATGCTGATCGACGTCGGAAACCGCTTGAATTTCAAGTCGGTGACCGAGTCTTACTCAAGGTATGTTGGACCTTTTGAGATCCTGGAAAGGATTGGTCCCGTGGCCTACAAACTCAAACTTTCGGTGGAGCTAAGCGATGTTCACGAAACTTTTCATGTGTCGAACCTTAAGAAATGCTTAGCGGACCATGATACTCGAAGACATTCAAATTCAATACAACATGCAATTCATAAAACGCCCAGTTGAGATCATGGATCATGGGGTCAAGAAACTCAAACGCAGCCGTATCCCGATCGTAAAGGTATGATGGGAGGGCAAACGTGGTGCATAGTTCACCTGGGAACGTGAAGACCAGATGAAGCTCAAGTACCCTCATCTTTTTACAGTATCTTCGGCTAGTTAATTTTGTGACGAAATTCCCTTAACTAGGAGAGACTGTAACATTTGTACAGTAATCATGGTAGTCATAGATTAGGATAGAACAGTGTGTACATGTTAGACATTATGTCAAGGTGATTTGTGTCAATATGTTAATGTGCCAATGTGATTCATTTGTTCATATTCATGTTGTGTGTTATAGGACTTTGTTTAATTAGGAACAAGTATATATATTATTTATTTACAGTCGATTACGCTAGGAAAGAACAGTATTGTATTATATCGAAATAGTGGTGGGCTAGCGGCTGATACGTTAGGTAGCTGGACTCTACGTATGCCCTATACATATACTGCGTTCAGTGTAATAGGATAGTGTTAGTGCGTAGTGTTATGACGAATAGTATGACAAACAAATCAACTAAACAAATCGTAATGCGTAAGCGAGACTGAGTATTATTACAGGTGACGATTCGTAATGATATAAATGTTGAGAATATAATTACGAGTAAACATCTATAAATAAGCATAAACGACCAAAAACGTATATGATTACGGGTATACACCTGATTATATTAGTTTAACGGTCTGATTATGAATGAACAGTAAAATTAAGTAAAATATTTTATTTTATGTATTACAATTTTGAAACTCATCAAAAACAATTCAATAAAACTAGTTTACAATTCAAAATAATCAATTTCGTAATCATAACAACGCGAACGTAAAAATACGCGAAACTAACACCGAGCAAGGCCGAATATGCGGGTAATCCCTTTAGGTAAAAGAAACCTTATTTTCACCCATTTCTCTCATTCATTGCAGCTCACACACCACTCTCTCTCTAAAAACACGGTTTCCACACTTCACACTAGAAAACATCCATTAAAACGTCCATATATCCTTCATTTGTTCTTCAAATCGTGCATATAATATATCAAAATGATTGTCTCGACGAGAGGAAGCTTGTAGTACAAAGGATTGGAGCTGGTTCGAAGTATTTTAGCCGGAATTGTAAAAAGAAGGTGCGGTACTATAGAGTATTTTGTGAGTATCGATGGGGCTTTTGTGTGCCTTAGTTGATCGATATTATCAATATCGATTCACACATCAGTTGGCCGTCAATACTAAAAATTTTTCTAACGATCTTTTTCTTAAACCCTAGGATAAACCAAAGAGAAATCATTCAACCGATTAACATATGATAATTTAATCTTAAAAGGATCAATAAGGGTATTATAACCCTAAAGTGATTTTAGTGATTATTGATTGGTTTTATTCTAATTAAGTTTAATTTAATTTAGGAATAAGATTATATCACAGTCACAAAAGCTTGAAACACATCAACATTTTCAAAGAAGTACAAGGAAACAAGACTTATCATATTCAAAAACACATGTTACTTATATGCATACAAGTTGTGCGTAAAAGAACATGACACATGCTTTTCATGAATCAATCATTATTCTAAGGAATCAAAGCATTTCTTTCAAGTTCATACGACACTTTTAAACATGAGAACAAGTTATTAAAGAAGTAATCATTAACAAGTAACACAAGTCAACCAGTTAACATAAGGCGATCAATCAATCAAATTTCATAACACTATAAAATCTTATATTATATGTATGACTACAATGATATAGGAACCAGTTAGAAGTCTTGTTACTTGCTACTTGTTCAGATTCAGAGTATACTATTTTTAGGTGAGAACAATTGCCCCTCTTTTAGTGTTTTACAATTGTTTTGGGGTGGAACACGTAACCAAACACTCTTTATACAATCATATTTCATATACAGGATTCATGTTACTTTTCAATCATTGCAGGTTCACTTTACAAATCCAAGAGATTTCCCAACTATTTTTAAATGAGTTATTACGTATTTAAAAGGATTTATCAACTGTTTTAAAGTATCAACTGTTAAACATTTTCTACTAAAAGGTTTTGTAAAAGGATTCTCTAAACTGTTTTACACAAAATAGTTTTATAAATGTTAAACACTTTTAAAGGTTAAGTTTTATAAACTCTTTTACTATAAACTTGTGTTTTCGATAAAATACTATTTTATAAACCTTTTTATTATACAAGGACACTATATTTAGTATACAAATCATGGATTTTGAACAAGGTATTCAATCAGGAGTTTTCATGGTGGTAATCAATCAATGGATTTCAAAACATGGTATTCAAGCAAGGTTTTCAAATCATGGTAATCAATCAAAGGTATTCAACCAAAGGTTTTCAATCAAAGTATTCAAAAGCATGGTGTTCATCATTGTAAACAAACTTATACACATCAAGACACTTGTTCATTCAATCTTGTTCTTATTCTTATACCATTAGTACTGGGTGAACACAACAAGGGAACGCGGGACACGTTTTGGTTACGCCAAGGCTGTGGTTAGTGTTTAAATATGTTTTAAACCCTAGCTGCAGATTGGATGAGTTACGGTAATATGGATTTGCTGCTAATTAACTTTACCAGCATAGGTCATATTGACTGGGTACGTCAACACGGAGATTGTCTTCTGAGTAAACTCGTTAGTACTTCTCGTGTTGAATGCGTTCACTGACTACTTTTCTGACTCCAAACATAGTTTGGGACTTGATTATATGTTGGGTTTTCTAGTAGATGGTCCTTCGACTATTTGCACACGTTATTCTTACTTGACAATTGTTTGTGTTACAATTATCGATGACATGTTTATACAACTGTTTTTTTCATATGTTTACAACTGCAGATTCATATTTTCAACTGTTAAACATGTTTTTCTCGCTAACTACTTTTGTAGTTGAGAGTTACACTTCATGTGTTTCAGGTAATCAGGTTTAGAACATTCTCAAGGACAACTAAGGAGACCATACTAACATAGAACAAGATGAAACTCACTTAATCCTGATTGTTTAATTGTCTTGTCTATGTCTTTTGTGTAAACAATATTTTTGGGTCTGTAGTTGTCATTCTTTTGGTAGATACTTAGAATGCCAGTAACTAAACAAATGTCTAACATTATGAAACTTAGTAACGCATTGTGGTTGTTCTTCTTTCAATACTTATGCGTGATTCGACAAGTGATCGTCACCGCGCCGTGGATTCTGCACGCGGCACAGGGTGTGTGACAATCAACCTCCTGGGTTTGAAGATCCATTACATCGTGACCAAGTCTACAAGCTAGAAAAGGCTTTATATGGATGGCACCAAGCTCCACGAGCGTGGTATGAGACACTTTCTACTCACCTTCTGAACAACGGGTTCAGATGAGGTGTCATTGACTGCACACTGTTCATTCGGGAAAAAGGATGGTGATTTACTCTTGGTACAAGTATATGTGGATGATATTATCTTTGGATCCACCAATGATGTTCTGTGCAAGGATTTTGAACAGGTAATGAAGGATAAATTTGAAATGAGCTCCATGGGAGAAATGAAATTCTTTCTTGGATTACAGGTGGATCAATCTGAGGCAGGAATTTTTCTTCATCAGACCAAGTATGTTGGTGACATTCTGAGCTGGTTCAGTATGTTGGATGCAAAACCTGCTGGTACCCCACCTGGCTGTTAATCACGGGATTACTCCAGACGAAAAGGGGGGGTTAATCGATGCCACTCTGTATTGCGGGATCATAGGATCTCTCATGTATCTCACAGCTTCTCGTCCAGACATCATGTTTGCTACTTGCTTGTGTGCACGTTATCAATCAAAGCCAAGAGATTCTCATCTTATTGCTGTGAAGAGGATTTTGCGTTATCTGAAGGGTACTCCGGATCTAGGCATATGGTATCCTAATGATGATAATCTTGAGTTGACTGCTTATAGTGACTCAGAATATGGCGGATTCAAAAGAGATTTCAAATCAACATCTGCGGGGTGTCAGTTCTTTGGGAAACGCCTAGTTACCTGGCAGTGTAAGAAGCAGACGTCGGTGTCTCCTTCCACATGTGAAGCTGAATACATTGTAGCTGCAAGTTGTTGCTCTCAAATCATCTGGATTCAGCAACAACTCAGGGACTATGAGTTACATTTTTCTAACACTCCTATATTTGTTGATAATACTGTTGCCATTGCTGTCACTAAAAATCCTGTCCAGCACTCAAAAACAAAACACATCGACATTAAATATCACTTCATATGTAATTGTTTTGAAAAGAAATTAATCGATGTTGTTAAGATTCCCACTGATCACCTGAAAGCTAATCTTTACACAAAAGCTTTTGATAAACCTAGATTTCTATATCAGTTATCAGCTAATGGTGTTTTTCAAAAAGATGAAGTCATTCCATTATCTGAATTAAACAAATGATCATTGTTTTGTTAGTTTCTTTTACTTATTAGTTTCTTTCGTTTTAATATTACTTATTAGTACTTTTGTTGTCTTTCTTCTACTTATTCAAAATTCAAAGAGGTTTTCAATTTTAGGTTTTTAGGGGGAGAAAAAGTAGTTTACTTGAAAAACCAAAAACATTTGAAAAATTGTAAAAATGAGAAAGTCTTGTTTGAGAAAGTGATGTGTTAACCTGTCATGTCTTAAAAGAAAAATTGAATCCATAAAATGAAAGCACATGGGTATTATGATTGGTTGTACTGATAGGCAGACTTTAAAAGTTTATAGACTATTGGTGATTGCTTAGAATGTGTGAATTATGGGATCTAGTTTATAAAACTAGTTAAGGGATAAACATGTTTTTAATTCAAATCAGGCATACACCTGTTATCATAGGATCTTATGAGGTTTCCGAAGATTCATGAGTTCAAGTCCGTACATGTGCCATTATGCTTTGTAAAGACCTAGCTGAAGACATATTGCTTTCTAAAGACCTAGCTGAAGACGTCCATTCAGATAAGAATTATTGAATCACATGAAAATAAAAGTAAATCTGACTCTGTACATGTGCCATATTGCTGGGTTGCAGCCTAGCTGAAGCCGTCCATTCAGATAGGATAAGCTAGAAAAATACAAAAACAAAATAAGTTTGATTACATACATGTGCTATACATTGGGTTGCAGCCTAGCTGAAGCCATCCATTTGGATAGAACCAGTTGATCTTGCCAACACAGTTCTGACACGTGCCATATTGCTTTTAAAGACCTAGCTGAAGCCGTCCATGAGAATGTATTGAACTTGAGTAACTAATCAATAAGAAAGATACAAAAAGAAAATAATTTGGAACTTTATAGGCCTTATGATATTAGGTATTAAGTTATGCAGAGATGAGTTATAAACAAGTTTTGACCCATATTGGTTGACTAGAATGGGTAACTCATTTGAAAAATATGAGTGATCATTGACTGGTTTAAAAATGAAGTATGGTCAGGTTTAAAATGGACAAGTATATCAGTAATTGCATCATAATTCTAGTGTGTCATAAGTATAACCTTCATGAATGCTGATTTGATGTGTTCTAGTATATATGTTACTTTCTTGAAAGACTACTCACAAAAATATGTGTGTTTTGATTTGATTGTCTTAGTTTAGTTGTACAGTTGTCCTTTCATTAGAAAAATACAAAAAGATTTTCAATTTTAATTTGTTTTAAATTAAAATTTGTTTGTTCGGATATTCAATCTCGTCTTAACTTATCACCAAACCAGACAGAACTTCATAATGGAATTGTTTTAGATGATCGAAATGTCAAATATGAAAATGTGTTGTGTTTTGGGTGTTGTTTTAACAAAATTTTTTGAAAGGTATGAAATGCTGAATCTCATTCGCCCGAATGAGTCATTCGAGGGACTCAGCCGAGCGAATGGACACACACATGCAAATGAGTCATTAGGATGAACCATTCATGCGAATAGGTCATTCGGGTTATCACTCTCCCGAATGAGTACTAGTATTTAATGCTTGTCTTTCGGCCAAATAACTCAGTCCCCTCAATTCTTCCTTCGCACCAACTGTGATAAAGATCTTTCGCCCGAGACACCCACTTGATCTTCTTCGTCATTAATCACCGATTATATGCTCCATATTGATCGTATATCTTTGCTTGTTTGTTTCAGGTACATTTGGGATCAATATTCTTCAATTTTGGTCAGTTTTTATTTCATAACAGATCAGATTTTTAGGGTTTTAGGGCTCGAACCTATTTCGACTGAATCACTTGTCAAAATGCAATTTAATACTCTTAAAAATTGTTCTAAAACATTGATCGGACCTTTTTGAACATAATGTCATCATTTCTAGGGTCTAATTTTTGATTTTGGGAGATAGGGGTTATAGGGTTCTTCGGTCGACCGAATGAATTTATTCGCTCTGCTGGTTCGACCGAATGAGGGTCTTTCGGTCAAGGGGTGAACTGAATGATGTCATTCGGCATTTTGTTTCTCCGAATGAATTGGATCAACTGAATGACTTTATTCGTGTGTCATTCGGATGGAACAACTCACTCAGCACCCTTTCTCATTCGTATGAAGATCCATTCGGATGGATTGGATCATTCGCACAAGTTAAACACTTGTGTTTAGAGTTTGAATTTGTCTTATTTTATAATGATCTGATCTGACATGTAAAATTTCTTTTGATGTCGGAATGGCAAACATCAAAGACTTTCCCAAGAACAACATATGTGCTCACCTGGATGCCACCACAAGGAATGCTGCCAAGTTTACAGAGATTATTGCATTCTTGAGACCATATAGGATACTCACAGCCATATCTACTGTTCATATTCCATACTTGTCACAACAGAGAGATTTCTAGAATACTGCTGATATAGATTGTGAGGTATAGGCTCCGGTTATTCGTGGGAAGATCTAAGGACAAGACATTGTTGTCTCTGCTGAACATATTAGGCATGTGTGCGGATTCCAGGACTTACCAGATCCTCCAGTCACTCTGGACAGATATCTTGTTTGTGTATGTTTTATGAGATGCAAGTATGATGGATATGGAAGCTGGTGTGCTGAATAAAGATTTTCTCTACCAGTAGTTCAAGTATCTTAGACATGTTCATATTCACAACCTAGGATCAAGGCATGGAGGATTTGATGATCTACGAGAGTCACTACAATGTGCCTTCGTTGCTCTAGTGCTGAACATTCCTTTCAACTTCTTAAGATGGTGTTTACTCATATGAAGGGAAATGTATATCTGACGGGTGACAAGAAGTTTGTGATGTATCCGAGGTTCTTACAGATGATCTTAGATGCTCATGTACCAAATCTTCCAAAGGTCAACTCAGATATTATCCGGTTGGAACATATGACAGAGGTTACACTCAACCGATTTCTTTGGTATCAGGGAAATGACAGAAAGCCACATACTCATCGTCTTTTTGGTCACCTCCTCAATCCTGACTATGTTGCACCAATAGGGAGGAGATGGAGACACAAGGACTCAGATTCAGATCTAGAAGACATTATTGTGCCAGGAGGTGATGATGATGATGATGAAGATGGTGGTGCTGGAGATGTTAATGTTAGTGTTGGTACTGGTGATGCTGTTGTTGGTGATGACACTGGTGATGCTCATTCTGAGGTGGATATTCATGTTACATCTGTAGCCACTGCATATGCTTCCCTAGAGATCGGTACTACTACATCCACTAAAGAGAGGAGGGATGCACATGTGGAGAACTTGTCTAAGCCATCATGTATGGCTTAAACAAGTTCTAGGGGGCAGGCCTCTAGGGATGAGGAGATTCTGGATCCGTCCTATATTCCAAAGTTTGATTCTGATCCCATTCCTCGCACTTTCTCTGCCTCTACTGCTACAGAGACCTCTTCCCCTTCGGCTAAAAGACAAAGAAGGACCAGATTTGTGCTACAAAGACGGACAGAGTCAGTATCTGTTGCATCCGCCACTGCTTCACATCCTGCAACAGTTACGACTTCTTCACTGTCCAGGTCGAGGGCTATTCCCACACATGTTACTACTTTCCCTCTGACATCATCAGCTGCTGCTACAACTGTATTTACAGTGGCTTCCTCTGGTGCCTCCATTGCACGTTCAGATCCGTATACGCCGACTACATCAGTTGTTGATCAACTTAGCACACTGTACAGTCTAGTTCTTCGATTGATTGAGAAGAACCATGAGCAAGATCAGACAATAGATGAATCAAAGGATTAATAAGTAGGATGCTCCTTTACTGCAGGCTGCTGATCAAAAGGCAGATTCGAGAGCACGAAATGCTGATCTTGAAGATCGTCTGCTCAAGTCAGTAGATGAGCATAATCAGTTTGCCTTGACTGCTTATGGATTCAATGAAAGGATTCTTTCTCTGGAGGCTAACAACCTGCGTCTTACGGAGCAGGTTGAAAGCTTAAAGGAAGTTACTACTGGATCGAGGCATCCAAACCTGTTTCCGATGATTCAGACAACGAAGACGAAGAAGATGATGAAGAGTCTGATGAGGAGAGGGTTGATTATGACAGTACTGATGATGATGATGATGATGATGATGGTTCAGATGACGATGACGAAGCTGGGAGTGCATCTGCCAGTTCTTCCAGTTCAGCAGAGCAGTCCCCACTTGAAGAAATCAGAACAAAGATAAAACATGACAAAGCTCCCAAGCCATCTAAGAATCAAGCTAAAGAACCTAAAGTCACTGAGGAAGTGGATGTTGTACCTGTGAGACGTCTTCTGGATGACAAGTTGACCATAATTATTGACACTCAAGGTATCATACGACATTCTGTGAATTATGACAAAGAAGAAGGTGATATCATTCACTACCTCACCAAGGAACAGATAGCAAAGTTGTCTAGGTTAAATCACGATAAGGTTGTTTTGGATGATGTTACTGCTTCTGCTTCCGACCTTCCCACTCCAGAAGCCTTTGATGACATTGATGAGCTTATTTTAAAGGATCTCACTTTTGCTAATCTTTTCTGGTTACATTCTGAGGTGGAACTGGACAGGAAAATAGATGAGAAGGTTGGTGGCAGTGAATCTTCAGCAGAAGATATTCAGAAGAGAAAGGAAGAATGGGCTGCATATTGGGAAGTGTTGAAGAAGAACAGTGTTCCACCTATGCCAACTCCTCACACCAAAGTATACAGGACCAAAGAATACAAGTCCGGCGGTCAGATTTTGAGTTGGGCATATTTTGATAATTTGCATTGTTATGCTGTTAAGAGACAAAGAGGAATCCAGTACTTTCGGTTTCCACATGACTTCAAGACGCTGCCTGTATTCAAAGTTAACCAGCTGCCTCGTCCAAAGACGTTATATAGTGAAGATTCGGGGTTGTCATCCTGGTTTGCTAGGCAAATACAATTTGAGTATAGGAAGAAGTGGGTGAACTTCCAGCCACAGCAACTGGAACATTATTATCAACCAGAGATTGATGCTAAATCTCGAAATCATAAAGTTACACTGAAGTGGCTGCCTCCTAAAGTCATGAAGAAGATTCCATTACGAAAGATGCCTCAAGACTTTTTAGACAACTTCAGATGGTTGTATTATGATGTAGAGCCACTGAGGCTGTGATATTTCTTTGCAAAGAAAACAAATGGGATACTGTGCGTATTTTTGATCCCATGTGGCTCTCACACCCCGAGCCGGCGAGACGGATCGGCTTCCCCGCCGGGCGGAAGGTTCTCGGGGCGCGATATCGTGAGTGATAATCGTGATGATCAGATTGTTTGCATAGCATCAACATTTAGAATAACTAAAGCACAATATAACATAAACTAGAGTTTACAAAGTTAAGTTACAATTGTCAACCAAATATGTGCTTCTAAAAACTACTAGGTCCTCTATCTGGCATTCTAGCATGCAATCCTGAGCCTTAGCTTAATCCTGTGCATCACCTGAGAAAAGATGTGAGAAAACAAAGTCAACACAATGGTTGGTGAGTTCATATAGTTTTAGTATTTTGAAAAATAGTTTTGCAAGCTCTTCGGTAAAACCTTAACATCATTAACATCACCTGTATCATCCAGCTCGATATGATTACATATAGGGCATACCCCTGAGTCGAGCCTACAACCCGCCCAGACGCCATCCCACCACATACTAAGCCACATATGACATTCTTGTTAATGATAATTAAGCATTTTACCTACCATTCAATTCCCATCATAGTTTCAAGCATCATGTTTAGAAGTTTAAGTTATCTACCCAATGGCATTCCCAAATCCCTTCGGTAACAACCTTAATCTCATTAACATCACCTGTATCATCCAGCTCGGTATGCTTATATATAGGGCATACCCCTGAGTACCTCCCAATTTCCATTTTAGAATTTGATTCCCACAATTTGAAATACCTCTGATTTCCTGAGTTCACCATGCTTACATGATTACCCAAAACACTTGTAGAAATATAAAGTTAAATGTTTAATTAAACTAATAACTAAGCATTTAAATACACCTAAGACATGATGATTGGGCCTTATTTGACTCAATAAATTAGACTTAGTTGTTGGTGGTTGTCCAAGTTGTACCCGCTCTCATGTGACCCCTATCAGGCATGACTCACAAGGAGCCTACATGTGTGTGCCGGGACTTTAATGATGCTCATATCAGCTTGACACACTGGTCTACTGTACATGCCGGGACTTTACAGATATCCTTTGATTCTTGATCGTCTGTGATTCTCTTGATTTTGTTTAATAGTTCACGTTATTGCCCATATAGATTGACTACCAGAGTCTACTATTTATGCCGGGACTTTATGTGTGTTACACGTGGTCTTGATTTCTATACAACTGACATCCACCTTGACTCAAGCAATAATCAATTCATTATATTATAATGATTTCATGATTTCAATGATTCACACACAGTTCTGATTTCCTTGAGTCTCTTGATTTTGATCCTTAGAATTCCATGATTTCACAATGATTATAGATTTATGAGTAGGATCCTTTGATTCACTGATCTCCACACTGGATTAGTTTTCCATTGCTTTTGATCTTTAGCTTTTGTTCATTTGATTCCACTTAGAATTTAGATTATTGAATTTGAGCTTGATGGACTAAGGGTTTGTTTAGAGTTTTAAAATTAAGATATTACTTATAAGAGTAACTTAATTAACTTGTAAGTTCTTTCTGCATAGCAATTTTCAGAGACAGGGGTCTAGGGGTATAAACAAGCATATGTATAAGTAAAACATATAATAAATAAAAGCATTTAAGTAAACAATTTAAATAAAACAGTTTCCGCATGCTTCTCAGCCCCGCGTTTAAAAACAAAAATGTTTAGAAAAGGGGCAATGAACTCACATGTGTTGCTATGCAAATGATCTATCACAAAATGCGCACTCGTTGTTGTTGCTTAGATTTCTTCAGTTCATGAGTTGTTTTAAGAGAATTCGAATACGATAAGTATACGTATTAATTGTCGTATCTAAGAGTTAGTCTCGGTGTGCAACTAAGTGTCCTATGTTACTAATGTGATCTTGAGATTTCATCTAACTAGTCTAGTTTAATTACCCATTTGTAACCCAAATTCCCAACGGTTAATTATTACCAGTCTTAAGTAACATGTTGTAAATTTAATTTACATTAACTTATCCATTTAGTCCAAACCATTTATTATAGTTAATTAAAACTTATAAATCAATTTCCACTAGTGTACCGTAATTTGTTTACATGGAAGGCTTTAAATTTATGATGGGCCCTAGTTAGCCCATGATTCCCACTTGGGCCCTTTGTTAGTGTTTGATTCCCAATAGTTAGCCCATTAGGCCCACTTGGGCCCTTTATTAATTATTCATGTTAAGACTAGTGTTTATAATTAAATTAACACTTCACCCCCATCGACTTTTACTTTGATACATATGAACTCATATACATTTCCCAAGTGTTAATCAATTTGGAACCTCTACTATAAAAAAATATATATAATAAATCCATGATCGCTTTTATAACCTTTTTTGCATTAAAATAACCATGATGAGCTTCACATGCACTTACCCTACTTCCCATGCATTATTAATTGAATCCACCACCTTTATAGGAATGTATTACGTTAGTTTCACGTTGAGAAACCCTAGTTCTTCTCAAAATATAGTTTCGGACAGTTCAAGAGGGTTTCTAGGTTCAGCATTTCCATAATTACATAACACCTAAGTTCACCATCTCTTGAGGCAGCGAACCTTTATGCAGCAGCTATGGGTTCGGCCAACATTTAGGGGGTTCGGCCACATGCATGTATTCGACATAAGGTTCGCTAGTCATGGAAAGAAACCTAGGTTCGCTGCTCCAAATGGTTTTATATCCATGCATGCAGGTTCGGCTTTTGGGTTCGTGAGGGACACGATTCGTAGCATCCAAGATTTTGTGGAGTTCCCATGCATAAGCCATCTAAGGTTCGCTCAGTGGAAGAGGTTCGGCTCCATGTACTATGTTTGAGTCATCAGGTTCGCCTAGCCACGGGTTCGCCACTCCAATGGTTCATGCTCAGCTAGGTTTGGCCATCAGAGGGAGGTTCGCGAGTAAGGGTTTGCCACCCTAGGTTCAGCTACCATGCATCACAATTAGC
This sequence comes from Mikania micrantha, assembly GCA_009363875.1. NCBI lineage: Eukaryota > Viridiplantae > Streptophyta > Magnoliopsida > Asterales > Asteraceae > Mikania > Mikania micrantha. The sequence continues at coordinate 25,757,631 of CM018696.1, read as the reverse complement.
GAGGGTTCGGCTAATCACCGGGTTCGGTGCAGTTTTAACAGGGTTCGGCTGGCAGGTTTGGTGCAGGAGGCCAACTGGTTCGGTGCAGGTGGCTGCAGGTTCGCTGCAGAGCACCACAGGGTTCGTGGCCTTTATAGGTTCGGCTCACCAGGAGAGGGGTTCGGCTAACAAAGGTAAGGTTCGGCTGGCCATGGGGTTCGTCCAGCATCAGGTAGGTTCGGCCATTCGCGAACCCAGCCACCATGCATGTTCACCATCTTCTACATCTCATTACTTCAGTTGTAGGTTTATCTACAAAGCTTCTTAGTCGTTTACAAGAGTTTATCCTCATGTTTCTAATGTTTATAGTGACTAAAACTACAAGAATTTTAAGAAGTCGTGATTTACATAAACAATACCGAAATAAAACTAGTGATTTACCTCAAAAATGATGGATGAAAGCATAGATCCCTTGTACTTTCGTCATCTACGCGATGAGATGGTCCTTTTGACACCAAGAACTTCCGATTTCGTGAAGAGATGGATGAGAAATCCTAGAGAGAAGGTGGAGGAGATTTCTAGAGAGAGGGGGGACGAGATTTGTCAAAGGTGGTGGTTTTGAGGGTTAATGCCTCATTTAATGTTTCAAGAATACCCGAGTCGTTCGTTTCCGCTCGGTTTCGTGTAAAGTGTAGGTTCTTCGTAGTTTTCGTAATTAAACGGCCCGATCTTTAAAATAAGGTTTATAAAATTATTCTAGGTTGTGATTCCTAATAAATTAACTAAATATCTTTCGTTTATTTTAATTTTCAAAAATATTAAATTTACTGTTTAAAATCGAATCGTACAGTCGTTGCGCGTATTCGTTCGAATCGTCACCCGTACGAACACGACGATAACTATACTTTTCAATATTTTTTCCTAATTATCGGATTTCATTCAGAACGTTAAACTTCCAGATTGATTCGTACAGATCGTCGTCTATACGAATAACCCGTCGGTTTGGCATTCACATAACGACATTCGTGTTGTTTTGTTCTGTAAAGCCTCACATACGTTTATACATAATAAAATCCTAACACATAATCAAATGATGGTTCCGTGTTGCCAGATAATTATCTGACTGATGAACCATGTTTACTGAGTTTAGTTTCTCTGAAATGATTTTGAATTCACTGTTTGTTACATGAAATGATAATGATACATGCTATGAATATGAAAAACACTGAAATGCATAAGGTTTGTACCTGATTACTGTTCATGTTACTATTTAAGATCACTGTTCTGGTACGATTCCGGCACTGATGTTACAGTGGCTAACAAATCTGTCAAGCGAAGATGTGAAGATCATGTACAAATGTCAAATTTGCTTTGATGTTGAAGATATGGAGCAGGCGCTGCAGTTTATGAGAGCCATCCGGCTATGTTTTGCGTTTGATATTCATGCCGGCTCTGACTAGAAATCTATTTCAGAGAAGTTTTTACAGACAAATGCTGATAAAAAGAGAACTAGGTCCAAGGGGGAGATTGTTGATGCATCATATGTCCCTGGTTCTATGTATTGCTTGCTTATGATTGTACAAAGTTTACATTAGTAATGAAATCGAATAGTCTGTATTGTTCATTTGTGTTTACTCAAGTTTAATATGTTTGACTTGACTTTATTTATCAAACAGACCCATTCGTGCGAATGACACCTACGAATGAGTTCATTCGGACGAATGAACGCTAGCGAATGACTTAGACGAACGAATGAGTCACTTGCATGACTCATTCGGATGTCTAGGTCATTCTGCTGAACCATTCACCCGGATGAGTGTTTCGCACAACTTATTCAGCCGAATGAGCACAGCCTATGTATACCCCCGCAAACAGTCACTTCCAAGTTCGTTCTCATCCCCGTGGTGTTTGATTTCGATCAAAACGTTGACTCCTCATCATCGGATTACCACGGGCTTATTGATTTCAATTGGAAAAACCCCGAATAGGATTCCGCACTATTCGAGGGTCTGCCGAGCAGAATCCGTAAGGAACCAAGTGGTTTCTTAGGTCCTATAATATCGACACTAATAGTGTCGATACAACAATTTTGATACCCATCTTGTCATCGATACTACCTTCGCCAAAACTAGTAATATCTATGTCTAATGGTTCCAGCTCCCTTGGACCTCATCGAACTTTCTAAGTTCAATCACCCTTAATTAGCTAACCCTCCTCGAACTTAGTAATGTCGACATGAAGTTGGCGGCCAACCTACAGTCCATCGATACTACATGTTTGATGGATCATCCATCGAAACTGTTCCTGCCCAGGTCCACAGCCACTGTAACATCATTTCCTGAACCATAGTCGGAACAGCAACATGTAGAGTATATCAATAACGTCATGCTCGTACGGGTGACGATCCGAAAGAATACACGCGAAAACAATACGATTCGATTAAACAGTTAAAATAAACGATTTCTTAATTAAAAATAAATAAAAATATAATTAGTTAATTTATTAGGAATTACAACCTAAAATAATTTATAAAATACTATTTTTTTAAATGTCATAACGTTTTGTTACCAGAAACCTGAAAACCGTCGCGTTTACGTGAGACCGCACGAAACCGAACGAACCTGAACGCAACCGAACAATAAAAAGGGTTAAAATGAAATTAAAAGTCATTTAATCACATTCGCCAACCTCACTCTCTCTCTAAACCGTCACATTCTGTCTCTACCCTCTTGTAGAAAATCGGTGAGCTGAGGAGAGACTAACTTAACCAGGATCAAGAGCTTAGACAAAGCTTTTGAGGTTTTGCTCCCTCTGGAATTTTGCTCTTTAGTTATTTTAGTGTTTAGTTTTCTTAAGTTAGAAGAAAAGAAAAGAGAAAATAGTAGGACAACACAAAGAAGATTCAGAAAAGTGTTGTTATTATATTCATTAGATGTTGGGGTATAAATAGCCCCGGCATTTAATGTTTCAGGACAAATACAAGAAGAAGACAAACAGATAAGACTGATGACACTATTACAGACACGGTAGCATCAGAATAGTACAAGTGTAAAGTCAACATAGGATCTTTAAAGATCTTAGTTCAGACTTTTGTACAGATGCTAATACATTATTATTTCGGAAGCTCTTCATAGGAAACTATCTAATGTAGACAGTTATCCTAAAGAAGGTTACATTTAATCTTTCATCAGAAGAAACATATGTCTTCTGAAATATTGTTTTTCTTCTGAGGCAGATGTCTTTGGAAGTCTTCCGAAGTAAATGACTTTTATTCTTCGGAAGCAAAAGTTCTCTTCCGATAGTGTCTTCTGAGGTTTGTCTTCAGATAGAGTCTTCCGAAGCAACTTCTGAAGTATTGTCTTCGGAAGCATTTTTCTTTTATTTGTCTTCGGAAGCAGTTGTCTTTTATTTATGTCTTCCGAAGGTTTTTCTGAAGACTTGTCTTCGGAAGCTAGTGTCTTTTATTTGTCTCTTCCGAAGGTTCTTCTGAAGACTTGTCTTCGGAAGCTAGTGTCTTTTATTTGTCTCTTCCGAAGGTTCTTCTGAAGACTTGTCTTCGGAAGCTATTGTCCTGCAACATTTATTACAAAGATTATTTGAAAGGTGGTTTTGCTTTGTCAGTCCTTATTTTCCAACAATCTCCCTCTGGACTGATGAAGCCAAAACCACTTAATGTTAGATCCCAATCAATTTCTAGAACATCAGACTCAGTGGGGAAAGAACATGAGAATGGTTCAAATGGGGTCTCAGTGGAGGATAGTTTATGTATTATCTCCCTCTTTTTGGCTTAATCAGCCGGAGACAAGGCAGGGAAGAAAGAGAGGTAGAAAGAAGTGGGCGAAATGCTCCTTGAAAGGCAGTGGAGGAAGGGTAGTAGTAGTGAAGGTGGGTGAAAAGATTAGAAAACCTTCAAATGAAGGTGCCTGCATGGGGTTGGATTTGGATTACAGGACTAAAGATATCCGTTAATTCCATAGTGTGAAGAATTGATACGTCCATCATTTTGTAGATGTCATCCGAATCCCTAACTAGAGAGTCAGTTTTATTATGACCTGAGTCCATCTCAGAAATGTCATAAACCCCTTTTTCTTGGTTCTGGGGATTTCCAGCCTTAGTTTAAAAGAAAAACTTCATTGGCTGTTGCCATACCAGGAGTCTTATTGCCTAATCCATTCAGATGAGAATTCATTGAATTTTCATGTGAAATGGATGCTTCTGATATATGATCAGGAAGTCAAGATGGACTTGACGACCGGATCTCATCCTCTTTTATAGGGTAGAGAAATGTTGATAGATAGTGGGGGGCTTTTAGAAAGAACAGAGTTGTCCCTGGGAGAGAGGACGACCAACTGAATGTCAACTGACATTTCAATGGTTAGTTAGGGTTCCCTTAGGAATACAACATCATCCTGTGAAGAGGATTAATGAGGAGCAGGATGGGAAGAGATTCTTGATATATCTGTGAGGATGAAACAGATGTATCCATGTGTTCAGTGGGAACACAATCATGTTCAGGGATCTCATCTTCCTGAACAGATTTTTTTTTTTTTTTTGGGTTTATTAGGCTTGGAAGATTTTGGAAAAGTATTTTATGGCCAGTACCTGATTTAGGTGTGGAAGAAGAGTGGATGTGGGTTTACTAAAGATGGGTATTTCTTTAGTATCATCCATCAATGTTCATCATTTTGAACATCAGTTAGTCAAGTCCGTTATAATATTATGAAGATCAAAGAGACAAACTGAAAGCATAGCCGGAACTATGAACATTTTTGATGATATACCAGATTATCAAAAAGATGTTATTTGAAATAGTTGCCTGTAAAGATCAAAAGGACTGACTTCTACATAATCAAGTTTTTCAGGTTAACCTAAAAAGTTCATGATTATGTATGAAATTATAAAGCTGAGATAGAATAAGAGATAGAGGTTGAGACTTACACATTTGGTCAAGAAGACATGTTCATGCACATCCGAAAAGTACAGACGAAGTTTTGTGAGGAATGAAGCCTGGTCCGAAGCCGTTACGCCATTATCATAAGCATGAAGCTTGCGACAAGGTAAGCATAAGTGCTTCGTGCCAGGCGACATGCCTGACAATATATCATCCGTAACCATGAGCATTATTTAGAGTTTTCAAGAGGAAGAAGGGTTTCTTGAAAACCAGAGGAGAAATAGGGTTTAAGTAGAATTATGGAGAAGAAGAGGATAAATAAGGAAAGTAATCCGAGAAGATTATTGGTTAAAAAAAATGGCGGTAATAATCTTCATGAGCCGTGAGAGTCAGTATTGAGACTCGGGTCTATCAGAAAGATTGACAACTGTCACATCAAATGCAAAGCTCAAGATTTTTATTTCAGAATCGGAAGAATCTTATTTTAGACACAAGTTAAATAAACTTATGAAAGTTTTCGGAAGAAGAAAATAGAAGAAGATATCTTCGGAAGAAACGACATCGGAAGGAGAGGAATGTAACAATGGAAAGTTTAAACATCAGATAGATATGAAGCAGTGATTATATGGCCACTGATACTATCTGTGTATAGAGATAATTACTGAAAGAAATCAAGATTTCTTTATCAGTTGTTTATCCAATATCCATTGTCTGGATAATTTATAAAAACTATCCTTTAATGTTTATTAACTCATATTTATCATGCCCAGTTTTGCTACAAACTTAGAGAAAGTTGAGGAGTCTAAGGGCTTGGTAAATATGTCAGCTATTTGATCACTTGTAGAGACATGTTCTGGAACTATTAGTCCTTTTTCAAAACAGTCTCTAATGAAGTGATGCCTTATTTCAATGTGTTTGGTTTTAGAATGATAGACAGGATTCTTTATTATGTTTTTGGCTGCTTCGCTGTCTATCAGAAGAGGTGTTTTTAGTTCAGTTATTCCAAAATCTAGCAGTTGGTATTGTAACCAAAGAATTTGGGCAGTGCAATGGGCTGCTGCAATGTATTCAGCTTCAGCAGTTGAATTTGACACAGATGTTTGCTTCTTGCTTTGCCATGACACTAAGCAACCTGCAAAGAACTGACAACCTCCTGAAGTAGACTTTCTGGTGAGCGAGCAACCAGCATAATCACTATCTGTAAAACCAACAAGCTTGCAAATTTGATTAGCAGGATACCAAATACCTAGCACAGGAGTACCTTTGAGATATCTGAGTATCCTTTTCACAAATGAAAGATGAGATTGTTTGGGAGCATATTGGTATCTTGCACAGACACATGTTGCATACATGATTTCTGGCCTTGATGCAGTAAGATACATCAGAGAACCAATCATGCACCTGTAGAGAGTTTGATCTACAGGTTCACCATTGTCATCTGGACATATGCCAGGACTTGTTGCCATGGGAGTAGAAATTATTTTGCAATCATTCATATCAAATTTATTTAGAAGATCTTTTACATATTTAGATTGATGAATGAAAGTCCCGTGTGGGGTTTGTTTGACTTGAAGTCCTAAAAATGTTTTTAGTTCACTTAAAGCACTCATTTCAAACTTAGAAGACATTAGTTTAGAGAATTGTTCACACATGGACTGTTTTGTTGATCCAAAAATGATGTCATCAACATAAATTTGGACTAACAAGAGTTCCTTATCTACCCTTTTTATGAACAAAGTCTTATCAATGGTCCCCCGAGAAAAATTATTAGAAAGAAGGAATTGAGATAGAGTGTCATACCATGCTCTTGGAGCTTGTTTTAGACCATAAAGTGCTTTGTCTAGTTTGTACACCCAATCAGGATGATGAACATCATCAAATCCTGGTGGTTGACAAACATAGACTTCCTCTTTTATTGTTCCATACAGGAAAGCACTCTTTATGTCCATTTGGTATACCTTTATGTTATGTGAGATGGCAAATGCTAGGAAGAGTCTAATGGCTTCCAATCTTGCCATAGGAGCAAAGGTCTCATCATAGTCAATACCTTCCTCTTGACAATAACCTTGCACCACTAACCTGGCTTTATTTTTTATTATAATGCCTCTGTCATCTGTTTTATTTCTGAATACCCATCTGGTTCCGATGGGATATTTTCCATCAGGCAAGGGACATAGAGTCCAAACATTTTGCCTTTTGAACTGCAACAGTTCATCTTGCATTGCCTCTATCCAATTATTGTCTTTAAGAGCCTCCTGATATTTAGACGGCTCAATTTGGGATAGAAAGGCTGCATGAAGACAAAAGTTTGAAATCTGGCTTCTTGTTTGAACTCCTTTACTTAGATCACCTAAGATTTGTTCTAGAGGATGATTTTTGTTGAAAGGAATGATGTCCAAACAGTTATTTGAGGAGGCAGCATCGGAAGAAGATGAGTTTTCAATGGGGCTCAGAGAGTTTAGAATGTGATCAGGAACATCTATGGATGCATTATCCAAGACAGGAGATAAAGGAGTAGATGGTATATCATCTTGGTTTTGAGAATTTGCTTCTTGAGAATTTATTTGATGAGATGGAAAAGAAGTGAAGAACTTTGAAACAGAATCTTCCTCAATAGAAGATAGATCTTCAGAAGTTTGACATGACTCTGTCGAAGGAGAAGAAGAAGGGATGGAAGGGATGAATGAGAAGCTTTCAAGATCAAAAAGATCATTGGGTGCAGAAGGAAAGGATGAGGTTGATGCTAATTCATTGAATTTTACATCAATAGATTCCTCAATTATTTTTGTTCTGAGATTGAAAGCTCGATATGCTTTAGAAGTCTGAGAGTATCCAACAAAGTATCCAGAATCAACTTTAGCAGCAAATTTGGACAAAGAGTCTTTTGTATTTAGGATAAAACACGGACATCCAAAGACTTTGAAGAAGGAAATGAGAGGCTTTATTTTATACAGAACTTCATAGGCAGTCTGGTTATGTCTTTTTACAATGTGAACTCTGTTCAATACATAACAAGCAGTGTTTACTGCCTCAGCCCAGAATGATAAAGGTAATCCTGAGTCTGCAAGCATGGTTCTTGCAGCTTCAATTAGTGTCCTGTTCTTTCCTTCTACAACTCCATTTTGAGCAGGAGTTCTAGGAGCACTATATTGTCTAAGGATTCCTTTAGAAATACAGAATTTATCAAGAACTTGATTTTTGAATTCTGTGCCATTGTCACTCCTTATCATTTTAACAGGAAGACTGAATTGTCTTTCAAGATGAGTGACAAGAGCAATTATTTTATCAGAAGTCTCATCTTTGCTGAAGAGGAAGAAGGTCCAGCAAAATCTTGAGTAATCATCCACAACAACTAGACAATATCTTTTTCTTGCCAAACTAGCTACCTTCACTGGACCAAACAGATCCATATGAAGCAGATTAAGACAGTTAGTTGTTTTGGATTCCTCAATAGACTTATGTGAAGTTTTATGTTGCTTTCCCTTTAAGCAAGATTCACATTGACCTTCAAAATGAAATTCTTTAGAAGGCAATCCTCTTACTAGAGAAAGGGTTGAAAGCTTGTGAAGAGTTTGGTGATTAAGGTGACTGAGTCTCCTATGCCAGAGAGTGGTTTCAGAAGATGATGCTTTGGCTATCAAACATGTAGGTGAAGATGTTTGAGAGTCAGTAGTCATATCTACAACATAGACATTTCCACGTCTTCTAGCCGTTAGCAAGGTGTGTTGATCAATCAAGACCTTTATTTTAGAGTTTTTTTCTGGAGAAAGAATTTTGCAACTATCTTTAGTGAAAAATGAATTAAAATTTTCGTCAGCCAGTTGAGAAACACTCAAGAGATTAAACTTGAGGTTTTCAACTAAGCTAACATCTTTAAATTTCAAATTTCCTCTTGAGACAGAACCGGATCCCACTATCCAACCTTTTGCATTGTTTCCGAAAGAAACAGATCCTCCATTATTTGGAATGAAGTCATTTAGAATGGATCTGCATCCAGTCATGTGCCTAGATCCTCCACTATCCACATACCAGAGATGATTTTGGTTTGAAGAGGATTTCTGCACATGAGAATTATGTACAAAAGATTAGATATGGGGTATTTTATTTTATTTATTTGTTTGGTTTATTTTGTTGTGTATCTTTCATCAATTTCTGCATCATTAACAGCAGTTGTTGCTGATTTTGAACGGGAGAAGAGTTAGCACCATTATTAGAGTAAGAAACAGGGTTCACCGTAGAATAGGGAGGTGGTGTTCCCAAAATGGAAGGTCTGGAGTTAGTACTCAAGGAAGAGGGTAAGATAGAGGAAGAATGAGGATGTGTCCCAACAGATTGGTTACTTGCTGTTCTTACTTTCTTCATCTTATTAGGGAGGTTCCCTTTAGATGAAGAAGTATGATCAGCTTTCAACTTATTAGCCTTTATCCTAGCTTTCTCCAAAGGTGTTTTTGTTCTGCAGTTTTCAGTAGCATGATTGTACTTAAAACATTTTAAGCAGGCTGGGGAAAGAGAAGAATAATTTGGGATGAAAGGTCTTTTTGCTTTCATTGTGGGATAAGGAGGATGAGGATGAGAAGGAGGAAACTGGATATTAATCATAGGTTCTTTTGTTTTATCAAGATTTGACTTGATGTTAGAAGTAAGACCCGATTTTGTTGTTTCTTCTGAACTATGAGTAGAGCTCATATTAGGGGCAATCTCATTTTGTTCTGAAGAGTTATTGTGTTGAACTGAGTTCAACTGAGGTTTTTCTATTCTTGTCAGATTTGTATTAGTGGGGTATACAAACTTAGAAAAATAGTTTGGATGATACACCAAAGGAGGTGTATCTATTATTGGAGGAATTTCATCAGGAAGAAAAGTTGGTGAGATAGGTTCAGGAGTGGTTTATTCCTTATTGTTATCGATTGGGGTGTAATCCTCTGGTTGAGCAGTGTGATTATACCTAATCCCAAATCTTGCTTTGCTGTGAACTTGCTTTTGTAGAAGCATTTTGAATCCTTTGCAAGACTCAACCCACTTTTCACAGCTTACTTGAGTTTGAGATAATTCATCTTTACAAGCATAATATTTTTCTCTTTGTAGATCAAACAATGCTTGTAAATTGATTTTCTCAGTTTTTAAAGCACAGATTTCATTATCTTTTATTTTTGTTAATTTTTCCACTTCAGAATTTTTATTGTCAAGGAATTGTTCCAACTCCTGATTTTGTTTTTGAAGCAACATATTGGCTTTCTTTATTTTTGCAAAGGCCTCTATGCAAGCATTGGAACATAGTTTTTCTAAGGTAGAAGAAGATACCTGAGCATCAGAAATATCTGCTTCAGGTTGATCAGAGGAACAAGAATCTTCACCAACAACCATAAGAGCAAAATCTGTTGGTTCAAAAGTGATGAGGGCATGGCCAACATCTTCAGGCAAGCTGCTCCAGTCTATGTACTCTTGAGAGAAAAGAGCCTGTTGACCAAAGAAGGAGCTGTAACAACTTGAAGTGAGGCAGGAGTAAGTTGGTACATGTTTCCATTTGCAGCTTGTACATATTGCACATTGTTAGAAGAAGAGTTTTGTGCAATGTGTGCTGATTCTTGAGGATTATTGGACCTTTTGAAAGAGGAAGAGGTGGATGAATGTGGTGTTGAAGAGGTGTGTGAAGGTATGTTTGGAAAGGTCACATAAGAAGAAGGGTTAGAGTTTGAAGCATTAGAGCATTCCCTGGCAAAATGTCCAGTGCCATGACATCTATAACATTGGACAGTAGCCTTATTTAGACCAATCCTGGTTTTTCCATGGATACCAGGAAATTTTCTTTCTGTCCTCTTATATAACTTGTTAGTTCTTATGCTCAAGAGAGCCAGTTGATGGAGAATATCCATCTCTTCCAAGTCATCACTTGGAACTTGATGAAGATCGTCCATGATAAAAACAAGGATGGTCAGAGGGGAGAGAGTGGTCATCACATGAAGAGAATGAGGAGGTGATACCAGTAGTTATGTCAATATGTTCATCATAACCCTGATCATTTATTACAGAGTTATGACTAAGGAGAGCAGTGTTCCCTTGAACATACTCTTCAGTTGATTTTCCAGATTTTATTAGTTTTCTTTTCTGGTCAATCTCTCGCTCAAAAGTGAGTAACTTACCATGAAGTTGGGTAATTGAGAGTTTACCAAAATCTGGTGAAGATCTCATGACTATAGAGTAAGTTTCCCATTTTTCAGGGAGAGATCTTAAAAATCGATTTAGAACTGAGACAGGAGGATACACTTCACCAGCTAATTTTAGTTCACTTAAGAGAGAAGTGAACCTTTCAAATTGCTGAGTCAGTGACTCATTATTTAGTTGGCAGAATGTCTCATATTGTTGAGCCAATATCTCCCTAGTATTGGCTACAACATCATCAGTACCACCGAATTGCTCTTTTAGAGCATCCCATAAGTCCTTAGCGGACTCATGGTGAAGAAGACCCGAATAGATTTCATTCGGAAGGTCCATGGCCAGCTGAGCATGTGCCTTGGCATCAAGCTCCAATTTATGAAAGTCTTCTTCAGTATAGTTTCGGGGATCCTTAGGGACATCATCTCCAGTCTCTGTGTCCAAGACCATTGGTTTATGAGGTCCGAACATGACAGACTTCCAACATCCTGTATGATTATTTGACAGGAAATGTAACATCCGTCTCTGCCAAATATTATATTGATGCCTAACCAGAATTGGTGGCTTTGTGGCAGAACCAATGTTATGGGGGTCTAAGGTGAATTTTTCTGCCATTTGTTCAAACCGTTTTGAGTAAATCAATAGATAGTGAGTACTCAAGATACTTTGGTTGAATGATTTTTGAACACTTTAGAGTTTCAAAAATCAATCTTTAGCAGATTTTGAAAAGAAGATGATAATAGAAAACTAAACACAGATATCAAAGCGAGCTTTGAATTTTAGCCTTGATGGTTAAACCAAGACTAATGACCAAGGCTCTGATACCAATTGTAGAAAATCGGTGAGCTGAGGAGAGACTAACTTAACCAGGACCAAGAGCTTAGACAAAGCTTTTGAGGTTTTGCTCCCTCTGGAATTTTGCTCTTTAGTTATTTTAGTGTTTAGTTTTCTTAAGTTAGAAGAAAAGAAAAGAGAAAACAGTAGGACAACACAAAGAAGATTCAGAAAAGTGTTGTTATTATATTCATTAGATGTTGGGGTATAAATAGCCCCGACATTTAATGTTTCAGGACAAATACAAGAAGAAGACAAACAGATAAGACTGATGACACTATTACAGACACTGTAGCATCAGAATAGTACAAGTGTAAAGTCAACATAGGATCTTTAAAGATCTTAGTTCAGACTTTTGTACTGACGCTAATACATTATTCTTTCGGAAGCTCTTCATAGGAAACTATCTAATGTAGACAGTTATCCTAAAGAAGGTTACATTTATTCTTTCATCAGAAGAAACATATGTCTTCTGAAATATTGTTTTTCTTCCAAGGCAGATGTCTTTGGAAGTCTTCCGAAGTAAATGACTTTTATTCTTCGGAAGCAAAAGTTCTCTTCCGATAGTGTCTTCTGAGGTTTGTCTTCAGATAAAGTCTTCCGAAGCAACTTCTGAAGTATTATCTTCGGAAGCATTTTTCTTTTATTTGTCTTCGGAAGCAGTTGTCTTTTATTTATGTCTTCCGAAGGTTCTTCTGAAGACTTCTCTTCAGAAGCTAGTGTCTTTTATTTGTCTCTTCCGAAGGTTCTTCTGAAGACTTGTCTTCGGAAGCTAGTGTCTTTTATTTGTCTCTTCCGAAGGTTCTTCTGAAGACTTGTCTTCGGAAGCTATTGTCCTGCAACATTTATTACAAAGATTATTTGAAAGGTGGTTTTGCTTTGTCAGTCCTTATTTTCCAACACCTCTCTCTAAAATTTCAAAACCCAAAACCCTCCAATTCTTCACCAAATCAGGTGATTTTGGTGTCAAAACAACCACAACAACGTGTAGATCATGAAAGTACGAAGAATCGGAGCTTTGAACCATTGAAATCAAGTTAAAATCGAGCTCAAACCTACGATTTTTAGGGTTTCCTTCAAAACCGAAATTTTGCACCTTACAACTGGTTTCAAACCCTCACAATCTATAGGAATTACATGAAATTAGCCTTGAGTGGTGTAGGAACTCATAGAACACCTTCACTAGCCCATAATCACGGTAATAGCGCAATAGGTGTGCTTGGCCGCAGCTCGTACGAATAAGCCTCATCTAATGCAGTGCAGGCGAATGGACCCACACGAACGGCTCCACGGGCAAAAGAACATCTTATTCGCATGAGCTGGGGCGCCAAATGAACCATCAGGCGTATTGCCCATTCGTGAGGTCTTATTCGTGCGACGCATTGGGCAAATGATCTCTATTCGTGCCACAGCCCTCTTCGCCCGAAATTTGAAGTTCCATTCGTACGACTTATATTTATTCGTACTGTAGTTTCATTCGCCAAGAAACCTTATGATAATAAACTAGGTTATTTGACAAATTCATAACAAGATGAAGGCTTGGTAAGTAGCTATGGGTACAAACGAACTAAAGAACTAAACGAGATCATGATGATTCAAACAACTAATCAAGTACGAGTGATATAACCTTATGTTACCAACACTCAACACTTAGCAAGTTCCTTATGTGGTTAGTTAACCAAGATCATTCTAAAGGAATGATCATAGTTGATAACTTATTCAAGAAGGAATCAAGATCCATAGAGTTAACAAGAAACATATAAGAACTTGACGAATAACTTTGCTAATATACTTCAAGTTCTAACATGGTTAACTTGCATTTTTCATAAAATAACCAGACTTTTATTTAAAATGTAACCATACTTTTATAAAGATTATCATAACTTGTTTTATTAAGGTATGATATGGTAATTTAAAGTACTTTATCGCAATAAATATACCTTTTGTACTTTAATTGAGGTTTTAGTAAATGATGACTTATTTAAATAATCATGTCTTAAAATGTCATAAACATTATGCGAATAAGGTTAAGTCTTCAATGGAAAAAGGGATAAGGGTTCAAATAGGGTATGTGACTTAGAATAACTAGAGAGAATCATAGTAACACACTAGTAAGTTTTAGGATGCGCAATTACACACCAAGACCAAAACCCTATATATGTCAACTATAAATACTTATAGTATTCGAATCATAATAAATCAACACAGGTGCTAAACATACCTAGTCTACAATCAACGAGCGCGCATATCTTTCGTGAATCATTTGCATAGCAACACAAGTGAATTCATTGCCCCTTTTCTAAACATTTTTGTTTTACAAATGCGGGGCTGAGAAGCATGCGTAAATTATTGTCTTTAAATTATATTTTACTTAAATGCTATTAAATTGTATATGTTTTGTATGTATAAATGATACCCTAGATCATATCTAGGTAAATTTTTATGCAGGTTTTACTAAGATATCTACTTATAACATAAGTGGATATGTGTGTTAAACTAAGCATTTTGATGGATCAAGCAAACATTTTCCACGAAAACAAACGAAACTATTTTGACGAAACAAGTGCGTGAGTTCAACGAATCCAACGAAACAATTTCAATGAAGCTAATATTTGATGTTCAACGAACCAAGTGTTCAACGATCAACGAATCAACAGTACATTTGTTCAACGAATCTAGTATTCAATGATCAACAAATCAAGTAAATCTTGCAACGAAACTAGATGAATCAATAAATCATTTTTCAGTGGTAAATCTGGGAAATATCAAAGATAGCATACGCCAACGAAACTATACGAAACAAGGGACGAAACTGGACGAAACAATTCTTGAAATGTTCAAAAATATGCATGTTCAAAATACTAGATCCTCTATCTTGGCATCCTAGTCCAAAAAGCACGAACTCTCTAGTTAACGTGTTCGTCACCTGAGAAGTAATGCAAGAAAATAAAGTCAACAAATGGTTAGTGAGTTCATATAGTTTTGTTATTGAAAATATATTTGTACAAACCTGACAAAATGACAACCTTAACCTCACGAACAACCACCTATGCTATCCAATCAAGTATGCTTATATATAGGGCATACGTAGGGTCAAGCTTACCGACAGCCTACCACATACCGAACCGCATAACATACTGTTGTTAATGATAATTAAGTGTTTCACCCACAAACATCATCACACTTGTTTCGTTACTTTCGTCACTACGCTTGCTCCATTAGTTTCGTCTCAACACTTGTTTCGTTAGTTTTGCCTCAACACTTGTTTCGTTAGTTTCGTCAAATCATTTGTTTCGTTAGTCCCGCCAACACACACAAAAACACCATAGAAAATGTGGAAAAATGTGGAAGTTGTAAATTTAAAATGCTTAAATAATTAATAAATAAAAATTTAAATTTAAAAGCTAAGTCCTAATAATTGGGCCTTGGTCAAACTCGAGTAGACTAGCATGTCAATCAAAGGTTCTTAGAAGTTAGGGGATTCTGTTAATATCATTACCAGTGTTGTAAAAATCGGCCTAGGCGGCGCCTAGGCGCTAGGCGGGCATCTACTATCTAATTTTTGGCCTAGGCGGTGCCTAGGCGCTAGGCGGTGCTAGGCGGCCTAGGCGGCCCGATCAGATTTTTATTTTTTTTTCATTTTTTTTCATTTTTTTGACTTTTTTATGGTAAAAAGGGACCAATTTCATGATTATTTAGACATTTCTCAACCAAAAATCTTTAATATGTCTCTGAAACATCAAATCCAGACAATTAACATCGAAATTTATATCTAAACATTGAACTCAGTGTTTAAGTTTGCACTTTAAAGTACTTTTTTTAGTATATTTAAGTATATTTTTTAAAATTATTTGAAGTATTATATTAAATTATTGATATTGATATGTGTATATAATATATATTTGTAAAATTACATATAAAAATTCCAATCCGCCTAGCGCCGATTAATCCCTAGGCGGTACCTCGCCGCCCGACTAGCGCCTAGCGATTTCTACAACCATGATCATTACACAAATTATTTTGAATATCTTGTGAAGATACAAGATATAAGATTTATGATGTTGACAGTAGATTTACATTGTTAAATTATGAATGATACTGATGTAATTTATCTTTGTAATTCTATTTCATTTAGTGCTTTCCCATAAATATCATGTGCAATGTAAACAATCTTATCATTTCGATTATCACCCGATATCGCGCCCCGAGACCTTTCCGCCTGACGGGAAAGCCGATCCTGCCCACCGGCTCAGGGCGTGACAGCCACCTTCAATCCTTCTAACCCTTAATCTCGCATGTTCCTTTTGTTCTTTATCCAATTTCGTGCACCATCTAAAGGTTTGGAGATGATAAAACCTGTTATGAAGATCATATAGCTGAAATGAAAAAAACCCTAAAGAAAACCGAACCTTCTATCAAGATTTTCTTTCGTTTGGGCTCGATTTGGACCAGATCCATTGTACTTTCGTGTTCTACTCCTTGAGAGGATCTTTTGGACACAAAGAACACCAAATTTGGTGTTGATTTGCTTAGGTTGACTGTTTGTTCATTTAGAGAGAGTGTAGAGACAGAGAGGAGAGAATTTGAGCTAGAGATAGAGGAGATGGCTAGAAATGAGGGGGAAAGAAATAAAAAGAGGATTTTATAGTCCTGCTTTTTACCCGCGTATTCGGTCTCGATCGATTTCATTTAATTACGTTATTTCGAAACTTTACGTTAATTACGTAATATTTTTATAAATTGCTTTAAATTATTTCTTCTTAGGTGGTTATTTCTAATAAATATTATTTTATTTTATATTCATTATTTTAAAGTTCGAAATCGTTTATTTTCATCATTTCGTAAGAAAATACAACTTACGCGCGTATTCGTACAGAGCGCTAACTGTACCAACACAATCATCAATTTGACTTTTTGATTTGGTTTTCTATTTACCAAATATCATTTAAAATATCAAACTAATAGATATATTCGTATGAATAGTCATCCACCCGAATATGCTGTTTGATTGACATTTACGTAATGATATGGGATTATTGTTAATTATTGATATCCTCACAGTCGTTGATAGATATTGTCTTGATGATGCTCATTCATTTGTCTTTTCCCATTGGATTTTCAGTCGTCTTATCCTTGTTATCGAAAAATACGTGCAACGACTGTTGTGTTTTGTTTTCAGCACGCATTGTCATTTGTGTTGTTTCTGTTCATTTTGTTCTGTGATATTAACACTGTTTCAGTGTTTTGTACATTGTCCTTGGATTATCATATAAATACACTTAGGTATTTATTCTCTGGCCTGTAACTGGTGTACTACCGTACAGTTTCCTGACGGTTTTGTACCGGATGTCATAGTCTCCCCTTTTTAAAGAAATTTCATTCGGATATTTAAGCATAATTATTGGGTACGACTTTCCTTACAACAAGTGAAAGTGTTTGATCATCTCTTACGTGTTTTCTACAATTATGCAATATTCTAAAGGAGAATACCCATAAGCTTAATCCATCATGACTATACCATGTTGAATTCTATAAACTCTACGATGTGGTATAATTCAAATAGCTCTAATACTTAATCTCCAACGTATCACAATTGTTTTGATTACCAGACATTTCCTTATTAAAAATGCCTAGAGTTTTGATCCTAAATATCACCTCAAATTTCTTTGTCCAATTTTTAAAATATGATTCTATGTCTTCTCACTGATTAATCTGAGTAGATAACGACCTTGTTATAGTTATTCATGTTAATCCTCAATCCTCAATGGTAACTACTAATTCTCGTTGATCTACTGTTTAAACTACTTATTTTAATACTGATCTAACATCCATTCTTTCTTTTCATAAATAGAATCGAAGTTCCCTAAAATAAGAACTCAGGTTCAATGGTCTAGATTTAACATAACGATCTACTTACTCAATTGATATTTCCTCCGATTCAGAATGTGCTGATCTGTTTAAGCACCTAAAGCTGATATTAGAACAAACATATGAGTACTAAAGAACTCAATCAGATGTGTAAGGGGGAATTCCCAATAGATTCTCGGGAATTACATCTGTAGCCTTCCAGGTAACTAGAACTAAATTATTTAAGGATAATATAGTCTCAATTAGTGTAAGAATTTCACTCTTTATCCTTGAGCCTATTCCCCATTGGATCTCTACATGTAATATGTTTCTCTCTTTAATTTTTCTCCTAAACCTACAGTGGTAATTTCCTATGTGAAATACAAGCAATGGTCATCCTAACTTCTTTTATCTATTTTGCACCTAATTAGTCTAGGATTTCTTTACTTACTTTTCCTAAACTAAGCAGTTAATACAATCCTAAATGGCCTGCTACTACATAACTTAAATACACAAAGTTTAGATTACATACCTACTGATTAATCCAACTCCAAGCGTGCATCTAGAGCAGGTAGAGCAAGTAGTTCCTCAGTGGCTGTTGGGTCTGCTGGAGACATCCTCCTGGGGCAGTCCCTTGCGAAATGTCCGAGCATTCCACATAGATAGTTGTTGTGGTGGTGAGAGGAAGTAGATGTGCTTGCTCTCCGGTTCCAATTCTGAGTTGGGGGAATTCGAATCTTCTGGGCCCAGTGTCCCTTCTTTCGACAATTCAGACAATGTTTACATGGTTTGTTACTAGCATGACTAAATCCACACTTGTTACACATAAGGAATATTCCATTGTATTGATTAGGATTCTTTCCTGCTAACAACCTGCACTGTTGAATCCAGTGCCCCATCTTTCCACAACGGTTGCATTTAAGGCATGGAGTTCCGCTGTGGTGGTAATATTGGCAGTGTTGAAAGAGAGGGAATTTTCAATCATAAGGCTTACCATCCCTTGCAGTCATATCTGGCATGATTTGACTGATAGATGTGGCTTCTGTGTAGTTCACAAGTCCTTTTTTCTTTTTAGCCGGATAATGTTTTGGTTTCTTACTGGTTTCTCCTTCCTCGGTTTCCATATAGATATAATCTTCCCATTTGTTTTATCTTTCGTAAGGATTATCATGACTTATATCTGTAGTTCATTATATAACTCCAGTTCAGACTATGACATAATAGATATAGGAATTTCCCTCAAAATTTTCATTAAGTAAGAAATCCCTTTTGTCTCAAAGTAATTTGAAATTCCCCATGTAGAGCTTCCACCTTAGACATCACTGCTGACATCATCCCGTCTTGCCAAGTATCGCTTATATATAGGGCTTATGTAGGGTCACCTCAGCCGACATCCAACCTCGCCCTTGACAAGATACTATCGTGTCCTTAGTGGAAACTAAGGCTTTCACTGTGCAATCACAACATATGTTCTCCACCATCTCATTGTTTCTCACATTGTTCTCAACTGAATGAATTTACTGTTTCCCACTTTCAATGGAAATGACAGTCAACCCATTATAAGAATGTATTTTAATTGAAGATCATTACGGTCAACGCTAGTATAACCACCATACTCCCAATCTACACCCCATTGGTTTTGAAATTATGTTGTCACAAATGGGATCACTCCTTATGGACTCGTTGAGAATGAACCCACGAATGATATAAATACTACTGTTGCTTTGGCTTTACTCACGTTTCACAAGTGTCTGCCACTGGCCAAAACTTAGGATGATTATCAGTCAACCAGATTATTGCATGTGCTCCAAAAAAGATGTGGCTAGTTAATGGTAAATTTCTTTCAATTCATTGTCACTGATGTGGCCGTTTACCAAACCTGACTGATGCCGCCCTGTTACCGGTCATATGATACTAGCCAAATGAAATTCACATTGCAAATAATGTACCAACCTAACTCGCCGGAGGTTTGTCAAACCTATGGTACCATTACGTTACCATCGATCCTGGCCACTTCCACTTAATGGTAAATGAACTAAAAGGGACTTAACACACAATGGATCCAAAGAAATTGGAACATGTTAATAGTGATATAATTGAACAGTTTCACTAGAAACCACACTCATGTCATAAGTTATCACAATTATTATTCACACAATGTTACAAATTCTCACAATTGTCATTTACCCATAATCTTGCTTTAAAATATTTAAAACAGATTATACTTAGGTAATGGGTAGTTTGGTCTTAATTGTTTCAAAATTGAATGAAGTCAAAACAGTTTAGTGAATTCTGGAAATAGCATCACATATGTGGCCTATACCGAAAGTCTATCTAGGACTTATTGAGGTATAGGGCTTCTTGTTTCGTCTTATTTTTTTCGTAATTTGTCTCTGTTAGTTCTTGTCTTATTAGCACATGTTATCTTTGATATTTCTCAGATATTTCACTATGAAAAGTACCTGATATTTACTCAAAATGTAATCTCATGAAAATAATTTTAATATAACATAATAGTTGTTAGAAATTATTTTAAAATTGATAATGATCCAATATATGAACACTAGCGGTTACCCTAAATGTTCCTAGATACTTAGCATAATAGTCTTTGAAATCCCACATACACTTGAAATCATAACGTAGTAAATTGGAAAGCATTACATACATTTTATATTCAAAATAAAATATATAAACATGATTCTCAGACCCGAGGTTATAAATCAAAAGGATTTGAAAATGGGCAATGAACTCACCTGTGATGTGTTAGAGTGTTGACTTACTTCAAGAATGTTCGCGCTCGTTGTTTGTAGATTAATTGTATTCACCTTGTGTTCCATTGGTTGATGTTAAACATTTTTAGTATTAGTACTTGGTTCTTGTTAGGTTTGAAACTAAGTTTTTTTACGAAGTGTTTTGATCTAAGTGACATGTTGCTTACTTAATGTGTTACTAGATTTTGACTATGTGTTTCATTATTCAAATCCTATTGACATCTTATCCATCATCATCTATCTTGCTTATTAAAATATGGTTTGTGTTTTAAAAGATATATTTTAAGTTTCCATAAATCTAGTTATCATGGATATTGTATTTGATTATGAGAAAAGTTAGGCTTATTTTATAGAAGAGTTCTTTTGCTTTAATTTATAAGTTATGTACGTTTAGAAAAGTTTAAGGATGGTATCGATGATTCTCAAAGGCTACCACTTAAGAAAGCCTAATGAACCACCCTTCGATACTATTGCTTTTAAATGTGATTTCATGATCCTATACTCGATTGTTATAAAGTGATTTGCGTTCTCTTTAACTTGAATTAGCATGTGATAATAATATTGAAGAGGTCTGGTTAGTATCAATGGGTTGAAAAACACAAAGGTGGCCAATATCTAAGGTGTTAGTATCCACCAAAGCTTCACAAGAGCCTTGCCGATACTACACCCTTCATCTCAACCCCCTTGGTTCTATTTTGGATAATATTGACGAGTCCTTTGTCCAAACCACTTGGAAGATGCTGGAATACTAATATCGATGGTCGACTGAGGAGTATAGACACTAATAGTGTCGACACTAAGCTTAAAACACCACTTATGATTTTTTCGATACTACAATCTTGATACCTTTCTTGTCATTGATACTACCTTCACCAAAATGAGTAATATCGATGGCCAATGGTTCTAGCTCCCTTGGACCCTATCGAAGTTGACAAGTTCGATCACCCTTAATCAGCTAACCCTCCTGGAACTTAGTTGTGTCGACATGAAGTTGGCTACCAACATACAGTCCAGCGATACTACAAGTTCGATGGATCATCCATCAAAACTGTTCCTGCCTAGGTCCATAGCCATCTAGCATGTTCCTTGAGTTCTTAATCCAATTTCATGCACCATCTAAAGGTTTGGAGATGATAAAACCGGTCATGAAACTCATAAAGCTGAAATGAAGAAAACCCAAAAGAAAACCAAACCTTCACTCTAGATTTTCTTCCGTTTGAGCTCGGTTTGGACCAGATCCGTTGTAATGTCGTTTTCTACTCGTTGAGAGGATCGTTTGGACACCAAGAACACCAAATTTGGTGTTGATTTGCTTAGGTTGAGTGTTGGTTCATTTAAAGAGAGTGTAGAGAGAGGGAGGAGAGAATTTCAGCTAGAGAGAGAGGAGATGGCTAGAAATAAGGGGTAAAGAAAGAAAAAGAGGGTTTTAAAGTCTGGGCTTTTACTCCCGTATTCAGTCTCGATCGATTTTGTTTAATTACGTTATTTTGACACTTTACGTTAATTACGTAATATTTTTATAAACAAGTTTAAATTATTTCTCCTTATGTGGTCGAAATCGATTATTTTCATCGTTTCATCAGAAAATACACCTTACGTCGTATTCCTACAGAGCGCTAACTGTACGAACACAATCGTCAGTTTGACTTTCGGATTTGGTTTTCTATTTACCATGTATAATTTAAAATATCAAACTAATCAATATATTCTTATTAATCGTCACCCACCCTAATACGGTATTTGCTTGATATTTACGTAATGATATCAGGTTATTGTTAATTATTGATATCCTCACAACCGTTGATAGATTTCGTCTTGATTATTCTTATTCATTTGTATTTTCCAATTGGATTTTCAGTCTCCTAATCCTTGTTATCAAAAGATCTGTGCGGCGACTTTTGTGTTTTATTTTCAGCACGCATTTTCATATGTTTTGTTTATGTTCATCTTGTTCTGTGATATCACCATTGTTTCATTGTTTTGTACATTGTCCTTATATAATCATACAAATAAACTTATGTATTTATTCTAAGGCCTATAACTGTTGTACTACCGTACAGTCTACTGACGGTTTTGTACCGGATGTCACATTTATCTACACTTAGATCGCACATGAAAAGACTAAAAACCCACATGCACGTGTGAATGGCCACTTGCAACTCCATATGCTCACATGCACTAAATTTTGAATGTTCTTGGATGTTTAGTGATGTGTTTTGGACTGATTTGAAGTATAGAAATGCCTAGGATTGGCTTCTTGGTTGATTTGATGAAGTTGTGGAAAACTTACCATAAATAGAAACTTTTGACATGCATGTTGTTATTAGATGATGTTTTAGATATGTTATATGTTACTAGATGATGCAAATGTCTATTAGAAAGTATAGAAATACTTTTGAGTATTTAGATTTGTGAAAATATTGCAGTTGGTAATAACTCACTATTTATAGTAACTTTGGAAAATAAAACAAGTGATAATTAATACGACACCCAAACTAACTATAACACAATAAGCGTTTCACCAACGATTCGTTGAGTCAACACAAGTCAACACGAACACTCGGTTGAGCACGCCGACACTTGGAGTTGTATGGGATACAACCTACCACAAAACACATATTCATGACCTATATGATTATAGGTGATCACTAGTAGGTGCTAGCATTCGCTGTTGCAAACAACATCAGGAACTACACTATCAGGTGAGTTCATGACCCCTTTTTCACTATACTACCTTTGGGTATGAAAACATTGCATACAAATTGTTTTCAAACAACAAACACTTTTGGATACATATGGACAAGCTTTATCACCTACATATGTGTGACACACAATCACAACTAAGTCTTCACAAACACATCTCGGACTGTTAATAGCGCGGGGCGCACAGCGTGGTAATTCTGGATAGTACTATTTGGGACTGACAAGCCCCACCCATCGCGCCTGGGAAACCAACCTGACTGAAGGTCGGAATGGGTGCAAAATTGACCAAACACATTTGCTATTGTCTTGAGTGAAGGACATGGCATGAGGCATGCAATCAGCTTCGGTTTTGAACCCACATATGATATAACTATTTTGACTAGCTATCCTGCAACACTTACTTTAAGCATTTACTGTTTACTGTTTATAAAAAACTAACCGTTGTGTTGACACTTACTCGCATGTTTCTGCAACTTATAGTTTGAAATGTTTTGAAATCAATTTACCTAGCTTCCGCAACTCTGATTTACGAAACCATTTTATCCAAATTATTGTATTTACGTATACAAACGTACATGTAGATGTCACAAGTGTGACCGGAGACTGTGATCCTGCCAATCACGGTCGCGCCCTCGGTGGTCGAAACTTGGCGAAGCGATAGATTGGTGTCAGAGACCCTCGGTTACTGTGAATTAGGTTGGTTTTAGTAAACTTAGTCTATAACCATAAGTCTCCACACACACACACGTTGTACTAATATCGTCATCACTTGCATACATGATCATATATGTGCTTATTACGCGCATTTCAGATATGGCTTCAGCATCATCACCACGTATTCTCGCACACAAGGAAGAGGAGCTGATAGCTCCAGCACTACCAGAATCACCCCCACCGGTGGCCATAGATGCACCTAACCAGCATCCCCTACCATCTAAGGGGGGTGAGATGGATGTTCCCATAGAGGATTCGGATGAGGATCCTAAGGATGATATAGAGGAGGATTTAGGAGAGGATCCTAAGGAGGATCCCGACGAGGATCCTGAGGAGGAGTCTCCTGACTGTGCATCACCGATACTACATGCTCCTGAGCCCAAAAGGCCAAGACTTGAGCCTGAAAACATTGCTCGACTGACTTGGGAAGTGAAATGGGTAGACGATAGGATCAAGTATCTCGCATAGGAGTTGAGGGATACGCATACTCGACACGCAAAGCTCCATATGATTCAGTTGACTGGACGAGTTGTGTTCCTATAAGATATTTTGGGATTTTAAGTTTTGGTATTAAATGAATTGAAACCAGTACAACTTGTTATATATCAAAATTATTATTTATTATTGAAAATCTTGACTATAAATGTAAATACGTGTTCCTTTCTGTACCAGCCGCACATTTTACATTAGATCTTAGTAACACTCTGACGCTTATTCTCACTATGAAGATCAAGGATGGAAGACACAGTGGACGCCGAAACACGGGAGGACGTGGAAACATCAACCTAACTGCAGCTGAATTGAGCGCACTCATCAACGAGTGAGTTGAAGTGGCAATTGCTACACGCGAAGCTGCCCGCGATCAAAACAAACTGAATCAAGGTAATGAACTTCTTTTTCGAATCCACTTTGCATGATAACCACACATGATATTCATGACCCATTTACGTGATCCTAAACAAACTCCTTACCCTTATGTATTTCAAGAGCAATTCCTAACCCACCCATATACATATTAAAATCATTATTCCTGGACTGCAAACCCCGCTCATTCAACGATAAGAAGGGTGCCATCGGTCTTTTAGGCTGGATGGAGAAGGCGGATTCGGCCTTCACCATGAGAAACCGTAGGAACGAAGACCTGGTCAAATTTGCAGCTGGAACTCTTGAGGGAGCAGCCCTCACCTGGTTGAACGCTAACGTTTAGGATCTAGGGCTAGAAGCAGCTAATCACCTATTTTAGGATGAATTCAAGCGAATGATGAACCGGAAATACTGCCCTCGCGGTGAAGTGCAGAAGGTAGAAACTGATTCCTGGAACCACAAGATGGTCGGTTCTGAGATCGAGGCATACACTACTCGATAATATGAGTTGGCACATCTATGCGTGAAATGGTAACCCTAGCCTACAAACGCATAGAGAAGTAGATCGAGGGACTGACCCCTCAAATTCATGGGACGGTACCTTCTGCTGACCCCATCACTCTACAGCAAGCTGTCTGATTAGCCAACCGGCTCACTGACTCAACAGTTGCACACGGACTTCTACAACCTCCTGGCTCAGTAACTAAAACCACTGATAACAAACACAAATGTTATACTTTCCAAAGCAATAATTCCACTCATCAATCACCACCGCCATAGCATAAGTTTGGATCACCCCAAGCTTACACTCCACCCACCCAAACCAATCAAAACCAAGTAGCCTATGCAGGCAAATATCCCACGTGCAACAAGTGCAACTTCCATCATGCACAGGCTCAATGAGGCATCTTCTAATCCCAACGCTGCGAAAAGATAGGTCATGCAGCGAAAGACTGTGGAGGTGAAATGCAGGTTAAGACCCCACAGCCACAACAACATTACGAAGCACTAAAAGTATGCTTCGAATGTGGGAAGCCTGGGCACTTCAAGAAAGGCTGCCCACACCTGAAGAAAAACAACCACAACCATCCAAACAACAGCAACAACAAAAATGGGAAACAACAATGGTCCAAGGGGACGAGCCTTCGTGATCGGGGCAAAAGAAGCCAGGAGAGATCCCAACCTCGCTACAGGTACGTATCTCCTGAACGATCATTACGCTTCTGTATTGTTTGATACTATAGCTGAGAAAAGCTTTATATCTAATGAATTTTGTGAGATACATGCCATAACCACAACACCATTAGAGGTTGAATACATAGTAGAGCTAGCTGATGGCAAGTTACTTGTAACTAACCACATTTTGAAAGAATGCACTTTACAGCTAGCAAATCACAAATTTCAAATCGATCTCTTGCCAGTCACGCTCGGCAGTTTTGATGTCGTAGTAGGCATGGATTGGTTTTCTGAGAACCAACCTGAGATAATTTGCGATGACAAAGTTGTACGTATACCCCTCCCTAGTGGAGAAACCTTAGCCATCAATGGCAAAAGGAGCGATACTCCTCTGAGCATCATCTCATGTATTAAAGCTCAAAAATGCATACGAAAGGGATATGCAGCTATATTGGCACCCATCATTGAGAAGATAGAAGAAGTGAAGAAACTCAAAGAGATACCAGTCGTATGCGACTATCCCGACGTGTTTCCTAAGGAGCTACCAGGACTTCCACCTCCACGATAAGTGGAATTTCGAATAGACTTCGCACCGGGAGCAGCACCTATCGCACGAGCACCCTATCGACTTGCACCTTCAGAGATATAGGAACTTTCCAATCAACTACAAGAGCTATTGGACAGGGGTTTCATTAGACCGAGCTTCTCACCGTGGGGAGCTCCCATCCTATTCGATAAAAAAAGGATGGCACATTCCGCATGTGCATCGACTACTGTGAATTGAATAAAGTGACAATCAAGAACCGTTACCCCTTACCTCGCATTGATGATCTGTTCGATCAACTGCAAGGATCGAGTTACTACTCTCAGATCGATCTACGATCTTGGTACCATTAGTTAAGAATCCAAGAGGAAGACATTTCTAAAACGGCTTTTCGTACCCGGTATGGCCTTACGAGTTTTTGATGATGCCATTTGGTCTCACCAATGCACCTACGGTATTCATGGATCTCGTGAACCGAGTGTGCAAACCTTACTTTGACAAGTTTATCATTGTCTTTATTGATGATATCCTCATCTACTCCAAAAACCCAGGAAGAACACAAAGTGCATCTTCAAATGGCTCTGAAACTCTTGTGACAGGAGAAGTTATACACAAAACTCCCCACATGTGACTTCTAGATCCAAGAGATCCAATTCTTGGGACATGTTGTTAACGAGAAAGGGATACATGTGGATAAATCCAAGGTAGAGGCCATCAAAAACTGGGAAGAATCAAAGACCTCAATTGAGGTGCGACAATTCCTAGGCTTGGCAGGCTATTATTGGCGTTTCATTGAAAGATTTTCCAAGATAGCTCAACTACGTTTAGTCCTCACTCGCAAAGAAAAGAAATATCACTGGAATGACAAACAATAAGCTGCATTTCAATTTCTCAAGCAAAAACATTGTAGTGCACCTATTTTGTCCCTTTCCAAGGGAACACATGATTTTGTGGTATACTGCGATGCCTCGATACAAGGACTTGGCTGCATCTTGATGCAGCGAGAGAAGGCGATCGCATATGCCTCTCAACTGAAATTCCATGAGAAAATCTACACCACCCATGACTTGGAACTAGGAGCCGTGGTGTTTTGCATGCAAGATTTGGAGGCACTACTTGCATGGTACAAAGTGTGCTATATACACTGATCATAAAAGTCTTCAACACATATTTGAGCAGAAGGAACTTAAAATGCGACAGTGTCGCTAGCTCGAACTCCTGAATGACTATGTGTGTGCTATCAAATACCAGCCAGAAAAGGCCAACATAGTGGCCGACGCTGTAAGCCGAAAGAACACCTCAAGACCCAAGAGCGTACTAGCCTTACAACTCACAATCCACCCAAACCTCCCTGAAAAAATACGTAATGCGTAAATCGAATCGTTAAAGGAACAAAACCTAGTGTCCAAATCATTGAAGGGAATGGAGAAGCAACTTGAAGTAAAAGCTGATGGGTTACACTATTTCATGAAACGCGTCTGCGTTCCTCATTTTAGGAACTTACGAGACCTTGTGATGGAGCGCCAATGCCAAAATTGAGTACCAGAAACCATCTGGATTACTAACACAACTAGAGATCCCCATGTGAAAGTGGGAACAAATCTCCATGGATTTCATTACCAAATTACCCTGTACTCCTAAAGGATGTGACACTATCTGGGTAATTGTGGACCGGTTAACCAAAACAGCGCATTTCGTTACGATAAAGGAAAATGACAAGATGGAAAGGCTAGCCATAATATATGTTAAGGAAGTAGTCATGGAGTACCAATCTCCATCATATCTGATCGAGACGCTTGATTTACTTCAAACTTCTGGAAATCATTACAAAAGTCGCTTGATACACTGTTGGATATGAGAACAGCATACCACCCACAAACCGATGGCCAGAGCGAACGCACGATACAATCTCTTGAATGCATGCTACGATCTTGTGTTGTAGACATCGGCAACATTTGGGAAACCCACCTACCATTAGTAGAGTTTTCCGACAACAACAGCTATCACACGAGTATCAAGGCAGCACCTTTTAAGCACTCTATGGCTGGAAGTACCGATTGCCTATTTGCTGGGCGGAAGTGGGCGACAGCCATCGTGCATGAAACAACAGAAAAGATTGTACAAATCAAAAGCCGCATGGCAGCAGCTCGTGATCGTCAAAAGAGCTATGCCGACAAGCGCTGTAAGCCGTTAGAATTTCAAGTAGGGGATAAAGTCCTTCTGAAAGTTTCACCTTGGAAAGGCATTATTCATTTTGGGAAGCAAGGCAAACTGAAACCACGGTATATTGGACCATTTGAAATCCTAAAGAAGATTGGTCTAGTGGCATACAAACTAAATGTACCCGTTGAACTCGACAGAGTTCACAACGTATTTCATGTCTCGAACTTGAAGAAGTGCTTATCCGACGAGACACTTGTGATCCCACTAGATGAGATCCAGGAGGATGAACCATTACGATTTGTGGAAGAACCAGAAGAGATCATGCATCGTGAAGTCAACCAACTCAAGAAGAGTCAGATTCCGATTGTTAGAGTCCGATGGAAGTCGAAACGTGGACCTAAATTCATGTGGGAACGTGAAGATCAGATGATGCGTTAATATCCCCACCTGTTCAAACAGACAACATCAAACACTGATAAAAACGAATAAATTTCGGTACAAAATTTCCTTTCAACAAAGGGATGATGTGACAACTAAAAAATTATGTTTTCAAACACTACCGACAACAACCAAATTTCTGGACGAAATTTCTTACAACAAGGGGATGATGTGACAACAAGCAATTTCAGGTAAATTGCAACGCTTACAATTATTTATTTAACATTCATATTCCTTGCATTTCATTTAATTAGGATTAATTAAATGAGTCAAACACAAACAATTGTAAAATGATAGTTCGGGGAATTATCGAATCGTACGTTTCACATATTTTGAAAATCGAGTCTGGTAAACACAAATAGAATTGCAAAACGACAGTTCGGGTAAGTATCGAAACGTACATTACACATTGATTTTGATTAGTCAAGTGTGCAAACGTTTCAAAAGTCGAGCATAAACATTCATGAATCGGTAATTCGAGGAATTACGGAAACATACACGAGTCTTATTACACGAACGTAGGTGAACGAACGAAACATTGAATCGAACATACAAATGTGTTATTATGTGCTTATGTGTTAGCACGAACTAAACATCTATAATCAACGATACGAATTGAACGCGAAAGAAATCAGATAAACAAATATTGGAAATCTGATAACTAAACCCTTCGCGGCACGCAAAAGGGCATGGTAAAACTCTCCGCGGTACGCGAAGCATAAGTGTGAAGTTTGAATTCAGCCGAAACACTCGGCGGTATGCCACGACCGATCATTTCCCACCTTGGTGGTACGCAAGTTTTCTTGATGGACAACCCGGCTATTTTGTCCTTGGCTGTAAGCGAAGAGCCACAGAGCTCAAAAACTCTATAAAAGCAACCCCATTTTCCACAACACCCTCTTTTACACCACACTTGAGCTCTCAGCCGTCTCACCCGACTCAAACCTCTACAAACCAGCTCCCAGGCCTTATAGAGGCATCTTCAAGCCACCCCTAGCATACTTGAAGAGTCAGAGCTCCAAGAACGTCTCCATCAGAAGATTCCAGGCCCTTCCCTAGCTGCTCATCTTGAATCTAGGCACCCAAATCATTTCTAAGGTAGTTTTATGTGTTTATCTACACTTAGATCATCCATGCAAAGACTAAAAATCCACATGAATGTGTGAATGGCCACATGAAACTCCATATGCTCACACGCACAAAATTTTTAAATGTTCTTGATGTTTATTGATGTGTTTTGGACTGATTTGAAGTATACAAATGCCTAGGATTGGTGTAATACGATTCGGCAAGCGCAGGAAGCTTAGCCCACGATACGTAGGACCTTTTGAAATTCTGAAAAGGATTGGTCCGGTAGTGTATCAACTTAAATTACCGGATGAACTCAGCGGAGTTCATGACGTCTTTCATATTTCAAATTTAAAGAAGTGTATTTCCAATGAGACACTGACAGTACCAATTGAAGAAATACATGTGGACAAACATTTACGGTACATAGAGGAACCAGTGGAAATCATGGACCGAGAGGTCAAACAGCTCAAACAAAGCAAAATTCCAATAGTCAAAGTCCGTTTTGTCACACCCCGAGCCGACGAGATGGATCGACTTTCCCGTCGGGCGGAAAGGTCTCGAGGCGCGATATCGTGTGATAATCGAAATGATCATATTGAATACATAGCATCAACATTTGAGAATAACTAAATCACAATAATATTTAATTAGGATTATAAAGAATTTACAATTGTCATGTTTGATAATTTAACTAAGTACTAAAAAATATGTGCTTCCAAAAGCTACTAGGTCCTCTATTTGAGCATCCTAGTATGCATCCTGAGTCTTAACCTAGTCCCGTCCATCACCTGAGAAAACATGTAAGAAATCAAAATCAACACATGGTTGGTGAGTTCATAAAGTTTAGTATTTGAAAAATGAGTTTCCCAAACCTTTTCATTAACCATCTTAACCTCACCAATAACACCTATCGCATCCGGCCAAGTATGCTTAAGTATAGGGCGTACGTAGAGTCAAGCTTACCACCAGTCCACCACATACCGGACCATATATGATATTGTTATTAATGATAATAAGTGTCTTACCAATTTCAACAAACCTTTCCTGACTAACAACCTTAACCTCACCAACAACACCTATCCTATCCAGCCAAGTATGCTTATATATAGGGCATACGTAGGGATAACCTTACCGCCAGCCCACCACATACCGGACCACATATGATACTGTTGCTAATGATAATTAAGTGTTTCACTCCCGTTTCACTATCAGCATTCAACAAAGTTTTAAGAATTCTGATTAACCGATTTCCAATTCATTAGAGTTTGAAAACCAAGTTTGAGTTCACCTCTATGGACAACTTAACACTAGAGGGGAGTGACTCCTAGAGACACTCACATAGGCATTCAGTACCAATCTATAGAAGAAACTTTCATGTGACTTTCAGCATCGATGTGTAGTTAGAGGGTGTCATTAGATGACACTAGGTCAACTAAATGGAACCATAATCATCCTAGCCACTCATCACAAAACATAAAGTTGACAACGAAAAACCCTGAATGACTAGAGGGGCTTGACCAAAGGTCAACGCTTGGAGGTCAATCAGGCTGTCTTACAAAGTCCAAAAGTATCTAGAATCAAGTTTCAAGTATTCCCCGTACCACGTGCACATGTACCTACTTCCCAACCGAAATCCCATTCCTCATTGTTTAAGAATTTCAAGTATCATAAGTTTTCAAGTTTACAAGTATATGCGTTCATAAGTTTACAAGATTTCAAATGTATAAGAATCCTAAGAGTATAGTTTTGAAAGTATCTAAGAATCATAAACTAAAAGTTTAGAAGTATTCAAGTATCACAAATTTAGAAGTCTAAAAGCTTTCAAGGATTATGAGTTTAAAGTGTCTGAGAATCATGAGTTTAAAGTATTCAAGTGTAAGAATATAGAATACTAGCATCAAGTATAAGTATAAAAGATTTAAGAAACATATAAACATTTACATAAAATATTTAAACATGTTTCTCAGTCTCGAAGTAAAACAAAATAGTTTGAAAAGTGACAAATGAACTTATTAGTGTTGTAGAACACTTAATTAACCAAGAAATATACGTGAGCTCGTTCCTTGTAACTATGTAACTTCTACACCTGGTTTGATTTGTTATGATTTGTATACCGTAAGTACACATAGTTGATCAATATAGGGTTTTGGTCTCGGTGTGCAACTAAGTGTCCTATGATTTCACTAATGTGTTACTATGACTTCCTCTAAATGTTCTAAGTTAACATTCCCTCTATGAACCCTTATCCATTAACTAATTCGGACTTAACCTTATTTACATAAGAATTATGATATTTGAAAACATAGTTATTTAATAAGTCATCAATCACAAAATATTATTTAAATTATAAAAGTTTAAGTTTATTTTGATAGAAAAAACTTTAATTTACTTTATAATATTTTAATAAAGCAAGCTATGATGATTATTATTAAACTTTGGCTATATGTTAATAAACATTACCTTTTACTAAAAATATTTAAGTTATTTTGTGAAAACATAAGTTAAGCTTGTTAGAACTTGGATTAACCTAGCTAGGTTAATCACCAAGTCCTTGAATAATTCTTTGCTAACAACAATGATCTTGTTCACTCTTGAATTTGTTATCAACTAAGATTATTCATTTTGATTAACCAAATTGAATTCCAATGAAATAATATTGCTAAGTGTTGAGTTTGATATCAAATTATCAACACATTACACTTAGTTTTCTTTTGTTCTTTTGCATCCCATACCCATGCAATAACCCTTTAACTTAATATAGGTTATCATGTGGACTTAGTTTATTACTTAAAAAGTTACCAAGTTAGAATCTATAAATCCTATGTTTTTGGTTAATACTAGGTTAACCACCTTGAACCTTAACCGATATTAACATCATGATTCTTTGTTTTGATCATTGAATTTACAAGTGTTTCAATCTCATTAACTTTGTAAAACATATGTTTACATGTTAAAAGAGTTTAGGAAATCTTTTGTGTTGACAATCCTTAGTATCCATGGATTGAAAACCGTTTAACACCTTTGAAAACCCTAATGGTTCCTTACCTGACACACCCATGTTCAAACAGGCCCCACGACTTCGTTTTTGGTTGTTTTGGGTTGATTCCAAGTTTAAACTACTTGGATTACATCAAAGTATTAGTTTCAATAGGTCTTTGAATAGTATCAATGGCCAGGTGGATGATAGTGTCGATGGAACATGAAAGCAGGCTGTCGGGGCTATAGGTTCAACACCCTTAAGTTCGATGACCATAGGCCATCGATACTAACATTATCGATGGTGGCTAATGCTCAGAACCTTGGAGACCATCGAGATTGTCAGTATTGACCAGCTTCCATAGAACCTAACTCATCGAGACAAATAGTCTCGACGTATGAACTGGATGAAGAACATCATCCATCGATACTAAGCTAATGAGTTTTTCTTGCATCGATACAAACACGTATCCAGAATCTAGGCATACCCAATTGTTCCAAACTTCAATCCATGATGTTCCTTGACTTCCTAAGCCATTCTCGTGCAAGATCCTAACATTTTAAGGGTCGAAATCCAGCTGCCAAGTTCAGCGAACAGGAAATGGAGGAAAATCCTGAAAGCCGTGAGTTTAAACTCAATGATACCTTGTTTTTGATGATCCAAAGCTCCGATTCTTCGTACTTTCACGATATACGTGTTGTTGTGGTCGTGTTGACACCAAAATCGCTTGATTTGGTCAAGGATTGAGTGTTTTGAGTTTGAATTTAGAGAGAAAACGTGTAGAGAGAGAAAGTGTAGGATCTTGAGTGAGAGAGTGGGTTGGTGAGAGGGATTAATTGGCATTTAATGTCATTTCAAATTTGTAATCTTCGGGTGTATTCGGGTTCGTTCGGTTTCGCTTAAACGTGTCGTTTCCGGTTTTCGCGTAACAAAACGTTACGTTATTTAAAAATAGAAATTTCTAAATTATTTTAGATGGTAATTCCAAATAAATTAACTAAATATCTTTTAGTTAGTTTTTAAATATAGAAAATGTTTAATTTATCGGTTTCGTCGAATCGTATTGTTTTCGCGCGAATTCGTACAAATCCTCACCCTTACGAATACGAAGACAACTTTACTTTCAGATTTGATTTTCTAATTATTAGACATCATTCAGAATGTTAAACACACATATATATCCGTGTGAATTGTCACTCACACGAATACTCCGTCAGTTTAACATTCACGTAACGACGTCCATTGTTGTTTTGATTATATATTCTCACATACGTTTATACATAATAAATCCTAACTAACATACACATAATTTATTCATGTTGTCAGATATAATTCAAATTGTTAAGCCATGGTTTCCACAATTGAATAGAACGATCACATTTATGTTTGATGTTACAAACATTGAACAACATATAACTCTTAGGTGTGACTATACATGATTAAATAGCACGATCAAACATCGAACTCTTTAAAACACTAGAACATACACTTCAAATTCATAAGTAGTATCCTAACCACTTCTAACATTTATCAATTTTCGGGACGAAAATTCTTTCAACAAGGGGATGATGTGACATCCCAACATTTCGGGTTAACTTTATTAACCAAAAGTTAATGGAATTACATGAGATTGTAAAAGGTCAAACTAGAGGGACCAAAAGTGTACAAAATAAGTTTATAAACACATACATTATAGGGACTAAAGTTGTGATTGAATTAAAGTGTCGATTTTGACTTTTGAGATCAAAATACGGCCCAAATAGAGGTGAAAATCGAAATTGACTTTTAACACAATTTACAAATGAATTAAACCATTTATAACAGTCATATTGATGATTTCAATCATTGACTCAGTGTTTATTACAATCATCATGATCGAATAAAACCAAATGATAACCAGAAGTCGAAACCAAAACTGTTTGAGCTAAAAATCATATAATTCAAAGCTAATCAGTCGAATTGAACATCCAAAACTTCTAATCGGCACCCAAGGGAGTTTTAGCACACAACAATTTAAACTAAGAAGCTCGGGATAGAGGATTTGATTAGAGAAGCAACCGAAGAACAATCATTTAGTCGAACGAGTTCAATTCGAGATTAATTCGGGTAATTATCAACACCTACACTTCCTTCATGAGTTGTTTAATGAAAGCCCTGACCTAATTGAGTCTATGATCAACAAATTGCATGGGTTTGAGTTCTAGGGTTAATCGGTTACAATGGGTTTGGGGTTTTCAATGAAATCGAATTCAAAAATCAAAATTGTACCATAAGTATTGTTATAACCTCTTAAATGAAAACCCCATGTAAATTTTATATAACAATGGTGAATATAGGGATGTTGGGTTCTAGGGTTCATCGGATGAACTTAAATGGGGAATTCGATTCAAACGGGTTTAAAAATCAAATTAATTTACACCATTACTTTTGCAACTAGCTATTTGACAAGAACCCTATATTGATTGTAACAAACAACACTGATTTGAATGTAAAACCAATTAAGGTATTTTGAAACAAAAACGGTTTGGGTTTTTGATCTTAACGAATAGGAAATCCAAATTAAACGTCACAGGTAGGTTCGAAATTTGTTACTTAGTAAAAACCCTATGGAAACATGTATTATCAGTAACGAATTCAGTCAAATGGGTTTTGGAACTTGAGTTCAAACCTTTGTGTACCAAGTTAATCGAGATATAGTGATTTATTTTCAAATTGGAACCACACTAGGACTTGCATGGATCTATAGAACCGTAGTCCCATGGCTACAGGTTCGATTCTGATCGAATCGTGGGTCAATTGGAA
Source organism: Mikania micrantha (assembly GCA_009363875.1). Taxonomy (NCBI): domain Eukaryota; kingdom Viridiplantae; phylum Streptophyta; class Magnoliopsida; order Asterales; family Asteraceae; genus Mikania; species Mikania micrantha. The sequence continues at coordinate 25,721,704 of CM018696.1, read as the reverse complement.
CCCAATTGGGTTCAGTTGGGTGGACAAAGGGGAAACCGTTGGTTAATGGTTAAAACAATTAGATCCTAAGGTCTAATGTGATACCCTAGCATGCATGACTGGTAGGATGCGTGTGTTCTGAATGGGAGGTCTCAGGTTCGAGCCGCGCCTCTTACTGTTTTTTAACAAAAATCCAATTTTTGTTTTTTTTATCATAACTTTCTTATTTCAATCCCGATTTGATCCATTCCGGTTTTGTTGGGATCGTAATGGGATCCCGAACGTAATAAACATAAAAAAGTCAATATTTTGAACATAAACCCGATCGCGTATATATACGAATATATACTTATAATAGTATGTATATATATATATATATGTATACGATTTAACTATTTTAAAACTTGTTAGACCTACTTATGTATGGGTGTTTTGAACATTCTAACATAAGTGGATTTACATGCATGTAATCAGAAGCATGATTCGTGTAAATGCACTATATGTCCCTAGTTCGATTTTGTATTATTCATCATGTAAAGTTCAAGTTATATTAATGGAAGTTGTCTTTATATATTGTTCTTAATGTTTAATATTGATTATATGATTGTTTGATTTGGTTAATTAATATTTGAGTATGAATTCTGACCATTCGGGCGAATGACTCTACGAATGAAGTCATTCGCCGAATGAACGCCCTAGCGAATGACATAGGCGATCGAATGAGTCATTCGCCGAATGAGCTGCTTCGGCCACTCATTCGACCAAATGACTACAGTCTATAAATACAAGTTCAAATCATTTCAAACCTAATTTTTCAGAGCCTTCCTTCTTCCCAGAGCACCTAGTGTCATACCCTAGAAGATCTGAGCGGCCATTGTTCTTCCAACTTCGATTCTCAACCCGTGGTGTTCGATTCACACTCAAACGTCCTTCCTACACCTTTGGATCACCACGGTTGCTGTTGGTTTCGATTGGAAAACCCTGGAATAGGATTCCACACTATTCCAGAGGCTGTCGAGTAGTTATCCGTTGGAATCGGATTGTTTTCGAGCTCCTTCTTGGTCCTACAAAGTGGTATCAGAGCTTTGGCTCTTGATTCTACTCGATTTCTAGTCTAAATCATCAAATCTCAGTTTGGTTGTTCGAAATCTGTCAAACCCTAGAAGATCTGAGCGGCCATTGTTCGTCCAAGTTCGATTCTCAACCCGTGGTGTTCGATTCACACTCAAACGTCCTTCCTACACATTCGGATCACCATAGTTGCCGTTGGTTTCGATTGGAAAACCCTGGAATAGGATTCCGCACTATTCCAGAGGATGTCGAGTAGTTATCCGTTGGAATCGGATTGTTTCCGAGCTCCTTCTTGGTCCTACAATTCGACATTTTAAATAACATGACGTTATTGTAATAACGCAGATTTCTCATAGACTGTTGTTTAAGCAAATTCAAGGACATTTAACCGTCAGTTCACATTATCAGGTGTGTACACGACCCTTTTTTACATTTTACTGTTTTGGGGGAGGAAACATGTCAAATTAAATGCTTTTAGATACATATCACTAGCATTAGTTAGTTATTTACTATAAGTGCAAACATAACACTAGAAGCCCTTACATATCGAACCGATTAGTTTGTCGTAGTGCAAAGTGTGGTAGTTGAAGATAGATCTATCGGCTTTGTCAAACCTCACTTAGTATATGGTAGATCTTCGCATGTAACACACCGACCGATGGCGGAAACGTCGGGATGCCACGAGGGATGTGTAGATTGTTCAAAAGGTCGTGGGCATCTAAATATATACCATCACATATCAATCAAACCAAATAAATGTTTACGCAAAAATCATGTTCATCATGAATTAAATACATCAATTACACAAAAGATTTAGCTAAACTAACTAAACTCTAATCGCCAGAATTTCAGTTAATTAGCTAAGTCCAAGAATCCTATGTGATGATGTCCAAAATAGAAGAGGTCATCCTCCTCAACCTACTTGTCTTCATTACCTGAAACGTGTAAGAAAATCAAGTGTCAACTACGAAGTAGTTGGTGAGTATTCATAAGTTTTTATACTTAAAAGTATTTTATAAAATGAGTATAAAAGTTTATAATTAAAAAGATGTTTTATTAAAAAGTTTTGATTAAATTGAGTATAAAAGCTTATGGACTTTCTGAGAAAATCTACAAGAGTACCTGCGTGAAAATCCAACACATATCCCAACACAACAGTCAAACACATAAACAAACACCTAGTCACATATCTCATATAATCATAGACAATCATAGATAATCAATCACAATCCATTCAACCAATCACAAACATTCAATATTCTCAAATAGTATATGTGACCATACATGGAATTTATGTAATTAACATAAGTTAAAGACATTCTCCATGGAGTGGAAGCAACCCACGTGACAATACATGAGATCAAAGCAATTAACCGAAGTTAAAGGCAACGATTCATGGAGTTGTGATAATCCAAGTGGCAATACATGTAATCTTTGTTATTGACCGAAGTCAATGACAACGTTACATGGATATATGATAATAAGTGATAATCCATAATTAATGATAATTCCGTAATATGATTATCATATTGATAAACAGGTATCATCCATGTGTTATCAAAATAATATTTAAAACTGGTATACATATTTCACCTCCGAGTTTTAAAACAAAACACTTTAAAAAGGGAGGTTATGAGAACTCACCAGAGTCCTTAGATTCAGTGTGTTTGTGTAGAATGCGCGCTCGCGTATGTGAAACTCAAAACCGACCCAATCAACCTGTATTAAATGTGTTTTTGTGTTTATAAGCATATGCGTCTCATCTCAGTTTAGTGTTCATTTTAAATCCTTACGTGTTTAGTTAACTTAGTTTATTCATTCTAAGTCACATTGTTCACTTATGATTCTATCGATAATTCTCATATCAATTTAATTTGAACTTGTCAATTCTAATTATACATTATATAATAGATTTACATAATATTCCAAAAGGGTTACAAGTTGTAAAAATAATAACCCTTCATTCTTGTGTTTACCCTTGCATAGATTTACATACATGTTTAAATTATTGGGCTATCTTAATTTAATTATTAACATCTAATGCGAGTGTTTAAATATTTTGTCTAAGTCCTCATCATCAAAGGTTTCCCCTTTAATTAGATCTCCTCAATTTAACACATTTAATGGAGATAAAATATATGGTGACTCCTTTTTTTAGACAATCATGCATGCTTGTGTCTATTCCCTTCCCTTTTATTTCTTTATTTATCCTCAACCATTAGTTAACTACTTAGACCATTATGGTCCTTAGCCCAGCCAAAATTCCTAGGTTCGTTGCCCATTCATCGAGTTTTAAGTGAGCTAGGGTTCGACTAAAGATCTCCATGTTCGAAGGCCATGGGTTCGCGGCGTGAGGGTGGTTTAAACAGCCTAGGTTCGCTGCCCATAGAGGGTTCGTGACCCTAGGTTCGGCCCAAGGGTTTTAGGGTTTTTTGCAAGGCTAACATGTTCGGCCCGGCGGAATGGTGGCTGAAGGTTCGATGGTATCCCCCCCCCCCTCCAAGGGTTCGCGGCTACTAGGGTTCGGCAATCACAAGCAAGGTTCGTTCACCATGGGTCATGGGTTCGTCCAGGTTGGCTGAAAAAGGTTCGCCGAGAAGAGACCCAGGTTCGCTGGTCATAGGTGGTTACAAGGTCCTAAGGTTCGGCTCCCAACATGGCCGAGGTTCGGCTTCCAGCATGGCCAAGGTTCGGCCTACAGCCTGACCAAGGTTCGGCCAGAAGGTGTGGAGCAGCAGCCATAGGTTCGTTAGATCGAGAGGTTCGCCAGCTAGGGTTCGGAGGTTGCGTAGGGTTCGGCCTACAGCTCCTGGGTCGCGAACCTGCACCTTGTCGCCCCAAAAATCCCATCTCCTACGGATTAAAGGCCATACATGATTTCCATTCATTCACGTGCATGTTGGTTAAGGTTTTCTAAGTGACAAATTCGTTTACTTTCGTGTTGATAATGACCGAGCATGTTCAAGTATAAAAACGAAGAAAAACTTTAAGATTTACCTCGAATGTTGACTCCAAAAAGGAATTTCTTCGTGGATTCTTGATCTACTCAGTTGTGTGATCAATTTGTGACAAGAATCATCCAAAATGGTTAAGAAATGGTGAAGTTCTCTTAGAGAGAAGTTAGAGAGAGAGAGCTTGGACGAAAATGAGAGTGTAGAGAGAGAGTGGGGCTTGAGAAATGAGGAAGAAGGAGGGAGTTTTCCTCCTTATATCGTGTATCGTCCCCCGCGTGCTCGGTCTCGTTTATATCGCGATGAATATAATTAAATGTTCGGTTTTCCTTGTATTTTAGATTTAAATTAAAACCCGTTTATACAATTACGTGTTAAAATAATAAAACTCCTTTAGTTAGATTATTCCAGAAAAACGATTCAGTTATATCTTCGTAAATTAATTTGTTTAAATAAAACGATCTCGAATAAAAGTGTTTCGTAAAACCGTTTCGTTGCATTTTCATTGGATTAATTCTTTAAATAAAATAACTCGTTCGAAATTGTTTTAGGTTGTGATTCCTAATAAATCTTTTTTAGTTTCTATTTATTAATTTAATATCGTTAGATATTATTTAATTATCTCGTCGAAACGCGTTACTTACGTACGTATTCGTAAAGATCGTCACCTTTGCGAATTCGACGCTCGTATCGTATTTCGATTTGATTTACAATTTATGGAACATCGTTTCAGAATATTATTCCTAATAATTATGTTCGTATGAATCGTCACCCACGCGAATACATTATTAAGTTAATATTTCTGAATTAATATTCGCGTTTAAATAAATGATTGTAACCTCACAATCGCGTAATTATTTCCAATAAGGTTTTCATTATTTTATTAACTTGAATATTATCGTCCCCAATCCAAAACCCACTAAACCATATCACTGACACATCCATGGTAGACCGAAATATGCATATGTATAGGGCATATGTAGGGGTCAGTCGCAACTACCTCAGCCATCGTCCCACCGCTATTTCGATAAACCATGACTATGTGTCCTTGACTATGTTTAGAAACCATACCACAACCAACTCCAATCCCATTCCATTCCAACCTGATAATCCATAACTGTGAAATGTAACGGCAATGAACTCTCTGGTACTGTTTAGTTGGGTTTCAACTAAACTCACCATGGTTTATGCATAAAATAATATATTCTCAATGTATACCAATAACAGTGATAATCATCAAATAATACAAAATCATTAAAAATTATAAATCCCAGATCCTAACAGTACAATCGTTCATATGTACGGACGACCGGAAATACAGTGATGTTACAGTCTCCCCTAGTTAAGGGAATTTCGTCCCGAAATTCAACTTCGAGTGACCGTAGTGAATAAATGTGGGTACTTAAGCTTCATCTGATCTTCTCGCTCCCAGGTGAATTCTGGACCACGCTTCGACTCCCAACGTACTTTGACAATTGGAATTCTACTGCGTTTGAGTTTCTTAACTTCACGATCCATTATCTCAACTGGTTTTTCAACAAAATGTATGGAATCATCGACTCGAATGTCATCGAATGGTACCTGAAGATCTTGATCAGCTAAGCACTTTCTTAAATTGGACACGTGAAACGTTGGGTGCACGTTGTTAAGTTCAGGAGGAAGTTCTAACTTGTAGGCAATCTTCCCGATTCGTTCAAGGATCTTAAAAGGGCCAACATAACGTGGAGCAAGTTTACCCTTCTTCCCAAATCGTACTACACCCTTCCAAGGCGAAACTTTGAGTAATACCATATCATCCACCTCAAACTCTAGAGGTTTCCGTCGTTTATCCGCGTAACTCTTCTGTCGACTGCGAGCAACTAACAGATTGTCACGAATCTGACGAATCTTGTCAGTCGTTTCTTGAATAATTTTGGGACCAGTGATCTGCGATTCGCCGACCTCGGTCCAACAAATAGGTGACCGACATTTTCTGCCATAAAGAGCTTCAAACGGCGCCATACCAATGCTCGCATGATAACTGTTGTTATACGAGAACTCAACCAATGGTAAATGGCTATCCCAACTGCCACCGAAGTCGATGACACAAGCTCTCAACATGTCTTCCAATGTTTGAATCGTTCGCTCCGTTTGGCCATCCGTTTGAGGATGATAAGCGGTGCTAAGATCCAATCTTTTTTCCAAATGCTTCATGAAGTGATTCCCAAAATCGTGCCGTGAAACGAGCATCACGATCCGATATTATACTTAAGGGAATGCCATGTCGGCTAACGATCTCATCAACGTAGATACGAGCTAATTTCCATACAGGGTACGTCTCGCGTATTGGTAAGAAATAAGCCGACTTGGTTAATCTATCAACTATAACCCAAATACTATCCTTATCGTTTGTGGTTCGTGGGAGTTTAGTAATAAAATCCATGGAGATATTCTCCCACTTCCACATGGGTATTTCTGGTTGTAATAACAATCCCGAAGGTCGCTGGTGTTCAGCCTTGACTTTGGCACAGTTAAGGCACTTGGACACATACTCAGCAATATCCTTCTTCATTCCAGGCCACCAGTACAAGGCCCTAAGGTCTTGATACATCTTGTCAGCACCCGGATGAATCGAGTATCGAGTCTTATGAGCTTCATTCATAATCACCATCTTAAGATCACCCCTGTCCGGTATCCACAATTGATTCAAATAGTACATCAAACCATCATCCTTAGTTTCCAATAAGATTTCAGCCCTGCAAGACATCTCATTTTTCAAGTTATCTTGAGCTAATGAGTATTGTTGGGCTGCGAGAACATCATTATGAAGATTAGTGTGCACTCGGACACTATGAATCTGAACTTGACTTTTGCGACTAAGCGCATCTGCTACTACATTCGCTTTACCAGGATGGTAGCGAATTTCACAGTCATAATCGTTCAACAGTTCAACCCATCTCCGTTGTCTCATGTTAAGCTCTTTCTGATTGAGAATATGTTGCAAACTCTTGTGATCAGTAAAGACTACACACTTTGTGCCATAAAGATAGTGTCTCCATATCTTCAAGGCAAACACGACTGCACCAAGTTCCAAGTCGTGTGTAGTGTAGTTCTTTTTGTGAATTTTCAACTGTCTCGATGCATACACCACGACCTTTCCCCGTTGCATGAGAACACAACCGAGACCTAGGTTGGATGCATCACAGTAGACTACAAAATCATCATTTCCATCAGGCAATGTCAAGACAGGAGCATCACATAGTTTCTGCTTCAAGGTCTGAAATGCCTCTTCCTGCTTCGGTCCCCACTCATATGGTTTATTCTTTTGAGTCAAAGAAGTGAGAGGGACAGCGATCCTGGAGAAATTCGAGATGAACCGCCGATAGTAACCGGCAAGTCCAAGAAACGATCGAATCTCCGTCGGTGTCTTCAGTGTACTCCAATTCTTCACCGCATCAATCTTTGCAGGATCCACGTGAACACCATTTTCATTGACTATGTGTCCCAAGAATTGAACTTCCTTAAGCCAAAATTCACATTTGGAGAATTTGGCATACAGTCGCTCCTCTCCTAGGATCTCCAGAACCAACTTAAGGTGTTTCTCGTGTTCTTCCTTGGTCTTTGAGTAGATCAAAATATCATCAATGAATACAATCACAAATTTATCCAAGTATGGCCTGCAAACACGGTTCATGAGGTCCATGAAAACCGCAGGTGCATTGGTAAGGCCGAAAGGCATTACCAAAAACTCATAATGGCCATATCTTGTTCTGAAAGCTGTCTTGGGAATATCATCATCGTGTACGCGAAGCTGATGATAACCAGACCTAAGATCGATCTTTGAAAATCATGCCGAGCCTTGAAGCTGATCGAAGAGATCATCGATGCACGGCAGAGGATATCGATTCTTAATAGTCAACTTGTTCAATTCACGGTAGTCGATGCACATTCAGAATGACCCGTCCTTCTTCTTGACAAACAGGACCGGTGCACCCCATGGTGAATGGTTAGGGCGAATGAATCCCTTGTCAATTAACTCTTGTAGCTGGCTCGCCAATTCTTGCAGCTCCGAAGGCGCAAGTCTGTAAGGAGCTTTGGCGACTGGGTTCGCACCAGGTATTAAGTCAATTCGAAACTCTACTTGACGTTATGGTGGAAGACCCGGCAGATCATCTGGAAATACTTTTGGGAAATCTTTAATTACAGGAACGTCTTCAATGCTCTTTCCTTTCTCTTTTTTCTCTACAATGTGTGCTAGGGATGCAATACATTTCTTCCTAAGGTACTTGTGTGCTTTAGTGCATGACATCAGCTTAAGACCTTTACTGGAAGTTTCTCCAAAAACTCTTAAGGTTTCACCCGAAGGCAAAGGAATACGAATGTACTTTTCATGACAAACAATCTCCGCTTTGTGGGTGGCTAACCAATCCATGCCTATGATAACATCAAAGCTACCAAGATGCATAGGTATGAGATCAATTGGGAAAACGTGATCACTTAAGTTCACAGTACATCCAATAATAACAGTGTCAATATCAATAGTGTTTCCGTCAGCCACCTCCACGTTAAACGGTTTATCTAAATATGTACGTGTTTTTCCAAGCATGCATTCAAAATCATAAGAAACGAAACTCCTATCAGCACCAGAATCAAATAAGACAGATGCATAAGAGTTGTTGATCAGAAATGTACCATTGACCATGTCCTGGTTGGCTTGAGCAGCTGGAGCATTCAGTTGAAATGCTCTACCACGAGCCACCCGTTGATTGTTTCCGGTCAGTTTCGGGCATTGATTTCTGAAGTGACCCACTTCACCACACTCATAACAGGCTCTTGCCTGTGCAGGAGGTACTTGGCGAATAGGCACAGCTGGAATAGGTTGTGCATGCGGAGCTGGCAATGCAAGCGGAGCAGGTTGCATCCTTTGTGCTTGCGATGCACTCCGACAGACATTGGCAAAATGACCATACTTGCCACAATTGTTGCAGACGCGACATGGCAAGTTAGGTGCGTGATGATATCGGCAGGTATTACATTGGGGAGTGACCCCAACATAATTCCTGGTAGTGGTGTTGTTTGATGATTTCTGCGTAGACTTAGCAGCAGGAGCAGTAACCACAAAGTTTCTAGTCTTCCTCTTCTTGTTGTTGCTTCTTGAAGAGCTACCCTGTTCAGTTTTGACTTCAGTTGAAGTCTCCTTTGCAGTGGCTTTGGTGTCAGTCTTCTTAAATCCTTTCCTTGTGAGTGTTCCAGCCCTTACATGGTTGTCAGTCAGTGTTGCAGATAAACGGATTGCAGCCTCCAGTGTGGTAGGGTTGCTACCATAGACTATGTCCTGAATCTGCATAGGCAGACCGCCTATGTACTTCTCAATTGCTCTCTCCAGCGGTTTTACTAGATGAGGCACCAGCAGACTATACTCGTGGAAACGAGTATTGTAGATGACGTTCTCCCCGCTTTCTTGCTTGAGTTCCTAAAACTCAGTCTCAAGCTTCCTCATTTCGCTGCGAGGACAAAATTCAGTGGTCATCAGCTTTTTGACCTCTGTCCATGTTAGTGCTAAAGCAGCTTCAACTCCCCTAGTTCGCTTTTCGCTATTCCACCAAGTTAGTGCTCACTTTTGGAAAACACTTGTGGCATAGCGCACCTTCAAATTTTTAGGACAATCACATTTGATGAAGGTGTTCTCCATGCTCTCAAACCACTGCAGCAGACTAGTGGCTGATTCAGAACCCGTAAACTTCAGGGGATTACAGGAGTTGAAGTGTTTGAATGTGCAAGTTGGAGGGTTTGCACCACCTCGGTTCTGATTGATGTTCTGATTGGCTTGAGTCAGTTGGTTTACCAATCAAGAAATAAGGTTTGCTAACTCTTGTATGCCGGAGTTGGCATTACCGTTAGCATCTTATGAGTTCGAATCATCTCCGTTGTGATGGCGTGGCGGCATGTTTCTGGGGAAATTAGAAACATGTTACTACCGTTTACAACGTAAGTCATACAAACTATGATTGAATGAGTTCTTTTTAAACAGTTAGGATCACATATAGGAACTATATTTTTCTCCTATCTGTTATTAAACTCATAAAATTTATAAACTTCCTAATATTATACTTAGTGTCCTAGTTGGTCATAACTAATATTAGCTAACTATTCCTAAGTTTCATACATTCTCCACCCTATACTAACACTGACAACCTCCTGATGCAATGCAACCAGCTTATATATAGGGCAAATGCAGAGGTAGATCGCAATCTCCCCTACACCGTCCCACCACCGTTTCATTGCACCACGATTATGCCCTTGTTAGAATTTAGGGTGTATTATGTATCTTACCACAGTCTCACTTCACAAACCTTATCCTAGGTAGGATAATTTTGAGTGAAGTGGTTTCTAGTTCCTTTGGACACTTAGGTTCACCTAATGTCTAAGTTCACCTGACATTTAGGTTTGCCTATTTCTAGGTTCACCTAATGTCTAAGTTCACCTGACATTAAAGTTCCCCTAATGTCTAAGTTCACTAAAAGTCCATACTAATTCCAATATTCATAAACATCAACGAGGGTTCATATCATCACTGAGTGCTCTTATTGTCACTAAGTATTCATATCATCCCTATTGTTTATTCTCATCAAGTGTCCATACCATCACTAAGTGTTAGTATCATCACTATGCGTTTGTAGTATCCCCAAGTGTCTATATCATCAACCAAGTCTACAGTCCGTCACTAATCATTCATATCGTTTGTTGATCATATGCACCCCACGTGTCCAATAAGTGTGTTTATAAATGAGTTTATATGTGTCCATCAAATGTGATCGTCCAAAGTGTCAATCTAAACCAACCTTAACCAACGTACCATCAACAATTCATCAATCATAACCTTACAGCAATTCCTAATAATATCCTAAGTTCCTGACACTAACAGACCCCCAATATACTACAAATGGTATATGTATAGGGCATATGTAGGGGTCAGTCGCAACTGCCCCAGCCACCGTCCCACTACCTTTGTAGTATACCACAAGTGTGTCCTTGTCTGGTAATCCTAGATCAGATAATTAATTCCTAAAGCAAATAAGTTCCTAAACAGTTAATTTCCAAAGCAGGTAAGTTTCCCAAACGGGCAGTTCCCTTATTCTTCAATACTGACATCCACCTAATGTACCGTAAATGGTATATATAGGGCATATGTAGGGGTCAGTCGCAACTGCCCCAGCCAACGTCCCACCACCTTTACGATACACCAAGTGTATGTCTTTATTGAATCATTAGGGCACAAGTAAACAAACAATCAGTAAGCAGCATATATAATTCATATGTATAACAGGAGTTTAGTTAACATGTAATACACACATAAGCATGAAATCCTGAATATACTAACTAGTGTATGAAATACTTCATACTAGGGTATCCTACAGTTATAGACTAGGTCAACCATTTCTAGTAACCTAATTTCCTATAACCTACGCTCTGATACCAATCTGTAACACCCCGACCGATGGCGGAAATGTCGGATGCCACGAGGGATGTGTAGATTGTTCAAAAGCTCGTGGGCATCTAAATATATACCATCACATATCAATCAAACCTAATAAATGTTTACACAAAAATCATGTTCATCATGAATTAAATACATCAATTACACAAAAGATTTAGCTAAACTAACTAAACTCTAATTGCCAGAATTTCAGTTAATTAGCTAAGTCCAAGAATCCTATGTGATGATGTCCAAAATAGAAGAGGTCATCCTCCTCAACCTACTTGTCTTCATTACCTGAAACATGTTAGAAAATCAAGTGTCAACTACGAAGTAGTTGGTGAGTAATCATAAGTTTTTATACTTAAAAGTATTTTATAAAATGAGTATAAAAGTTTATAATTAAAAAGATGTTTTATTAAAAAGTTTTGATTAAATTGAGTATAAAAGCTTATGGACTTTCTGAGAAAATCTACAAGAGTACCTGCGTGAAAATCCAACACATATCCCAACACAACAGTCAAACAAATAAACAAACACCTAGTCACATATCTCATATAATCATAGACAATCATAGATAATCAATCACAATCCATTCAACCAATCACAAACATTCAATATTCTCAAATAGTATATGTGACCATACATGGAATTTATGTAATTAACATAAGTTAAAGACATTCTCCATGGAGTAGAAGCAACCCATGTGACAAGACATGAGATCAAAGCAATTAACCGAAGTTAAAGGCAACGATTCATGGAGTTGTGATAATCCAAGTGGCAATACATGTAATCTTTGTTATTGACCGAAGTCAATGACAACGTTACACGGATATATGATAATAAGTGATAATCCATAAATAATGATAATTCCATAATATGAATATCATATTGATAAACAGGTATCATCCATGTGTTATCAAAATAATATTTAAAATTGGTATATGTATTTCACCTCCGATTTGTAAAACAAAACAGTTTAAAAAGGGAGGTTATGAGAACTCACCTGAGTCCTTAGATTCAGTGTGTTTGTGTAGAATGCGCGCTCGCGTATGTGAAACTCAAAACGACCCAATCAACCTGTATTAAATGTGTTTTTGTGTTTATAAGCATATGCGTCTCATCTAAGTTTAGTGTTCATTTTAAATTCGTACGTGTTTAGTTAACTTAGTTTATTCATTCTAAGTCACATTGTTCACTTATGATTCTATCGCTAATTCTCATATCAATTTAATTTGAACTTGTCAATTCTAATTATACATTATATAATAGATTTACATAATATTCCAAAAGGGTTTACCCTTGCATAGATTTGCACATGTTTAAATTATTGGGCTATCTTGATTTAATTATTAACATCTAATGCGAGTGTTTAAATATTTTATCTATGTCCTCATCAACAAAGGTTTCCCCTTTAATTAGATCTCCTCAATTTAACACCTTTAGTGGAGATAAAATATATGGTGACTCCTTTTTTTTTAGACAATCATGCATGCTTGTGTTTATTCCCTTCCCGTTTATTTCTTTATTTATCCTCAACCATTAGTTAACTACTTAGACCTTTATGGTCCTTAGCCCAGCCAAAATTCCTAGGTTCGTTGCTCATTCATCGAGTATTAAGTGAGCTAGGGTTCGACTAAAGATCTCCATGTTCGAAGGCCATAGGTTCGCTGCGTGAGGGTGGTTTAAACAGCCTAGGTTCGCTGCCCATAGAGGGTTCGTGACCCTAGGTTCGGCCCAAGGGTTTTAGGGTTTTTTGCAAGGCTAACAGGTTCGGCCCGGTGGTATGGTGGCCGAAGGTTCGGTGGTATCCCCCCCCCCCTTTCCAAGGGTTCGTGGCTACTAGGGTTCGGCAACCACAAGCAAGGTTCGTTCACCATGGGTCATGAGTTTGTCCAGGTTGGCTGAAAAAGGTTCGCCGAGAAGAGACCCAGGTTCGCTGGTCATAGGTGGTTACAAGGTCCTAAGGTTCGGCTCCCAACATGGCCGAGGTTCGGCTTCCAGCATGGCCAAGGTTCGAACTACAGCCTGACCAAGGTTCGGCCAGAAGGTGTGGAGCAGCAGCCATAGGTTCGTTAGATCGAGAGGTTCGCCAGCTATGGTTCGGCCTACAGCTCCTGGGTCGCGAACCTGCACCTTGTCGCCCCAAAAATCCCCATCTCCTACGGATTAAAGGCCACATGTGGCTTCCGTTCATTCACGTGCATGTTGGTTAAGGTTTTCTAAGTGACAAATTCGTTTACTTTCGTGTTGATAATGACCGAACATGTTCAAGTATAAAAACGAAGAAAAACTTTAAGATTTACCTCGAATGTTGACTCAAAAACGGAATTTCTTCGTGGATTCTTGATCTACTCAGTTGTGTGGTCGATTTGAGACAAGAATCATCCAAAATGGTTAAGAAATGGTGAAGTTCTCTTAGAGAGAAGTTAGAGAGAGCTTGGACGAAAATGAGAGTGTAGAGAGAGAGTGGGGCTTGAGAAATGAGGAAGAAGGAGGGAGTTTTCCTCCTTATATCGCGTATCGTCCCCCGCGTGTTCGGTCTCGGTTATATCGCGATGAATATAATTAAATGTTCGGTTTTCCTCGTATTTTAGATTTAAATTAAAACCCGTTTAAACAATTACGTGTTAAAATAATAAAACTCCTTTAGTTAGATTATTCCGGAAAAACGATTCAGTTATATCTTCGTAAATTAATTTGTTTAAATAAAACGATCTCGAATAAAAGTGTTTCGTAAAACTGTTTCGTTTCATTTTCATTGGATTAATTCTTTAAATAAAATAAATCGTTCAAAATTGTTTTAGGTTGTGATTCCAAATAAATCATTTTTAGTTTCTATTTATTAATTTAATATCGTTAGATATTATTTAATTATCTCGTCGAAACGCGTTACTTACGTACGTATTCGTAAAGATCGTCACCTTTGCTAATTCGACGCTCGTATCGTATTTCGATTTGATTTACAATTTATGTAACATCGTTTTAGAATATTATTCCTAATAATTATTTTCGTATGAATCGTCACCCACACGAATACATTATTAAATTAATATTTCTGAATTAATATTCGCCTTTAAATAAATGATCGTAATCTCACAATCGCGTAATTATTTCCAATAAGGCTTTCATTATTTTATTAACTTGAATATTATCGTCCCCAATCCAAAACCCACTAAACCATATCACTGACACATCCATGATAGACCGAAATATGCATATGTATAGGGCATATTTAGGGGTGAGTCGCAACTGCCCCAGCCACCGTCCCACCGCTATTTCGATAAACCATGACTATGTGTCCTTGACTATGTTTAGCAACCATACAACAACCAACTCCAATCCCATTCCATTCCAACCTGATAATCCATAACTGTGAAATGTAACTGCAATGAACTCTCTGGTTCTGTTTAGTTGGGTTTCAACTAAACTCACCATGGTTTATGCATAGAATAATATATTCTCAATGTATACAAATAACAGTGATAATCATCAAATAATACATCATCATTAATAATTATAAATCCCAGATCGTAACAGTACAATCGTACAGATGTACGGACGACCGGAAATACAGTGATGTTACATCGCAAGTGTTTAAGTGACCAAAACCAAACAGTACTATTGTTTGTTTTAGAAAATAGTAGAAAGGCAATCATCAGTTAACACTTAGCTTCGGTGTCGACAACTTGTAGAAATAATACATATGACTAGTTATCATGAACTATACAATTTGTGACCATGTGATCTACGACTTTACTTACATTTAAGTTTGTGCAAACAGTTATGATTATTTATACAAGCCTATGTACACACCAACCTTGTGTTAACTACACTTACGTGTTTTCTCAAGACACTAAGACACAAGCACAAGCAAGCAGGGACTAGGATGATTGAGTCTCATGCACCATTTGTGTTTAATTGTTTTTAATTGGTTAATTAAACATTGTAATTCATGTTTTGAAACTGTTATGTTTGTGATGAAATTTATAACGCTTCCGCCAATGCTACACTTTGATTTTATAAATTGGGACAGAATTATGTTTGAAATGCATATAGACATCTTTCGTTATGTCCAATTACTAAGATCCTGGTTTGTCACGCCCTAAACAGTTCTAACAGTGGGAAATTGAGGGTCTGACAACACAAGTCAACACGAACACTCGGTTGAGCACATCGACACTTTGAGTTGTATGGGATACAACCTACCACAAAACAGATACTCATGACCTATATGGTTATAGGTGATCACTAGCAAGTGATAGCATTCGCTGTTGTGAGCACACATGAGGAACTGCACTATCAGGTGAGTTCATGGCCCCTTTTTCACTATTTTCCACCTTTGGGGGAGAAAACATTGCATACAAACTGTTTTCGAACAACAAACACTTTTGGATACATATGGACATGCTTTATCACCTATGTATTTGTGTGGCACACTGTCACAGCCCCAAATTACCACTGATGGCGTCAAGCTATTCGGTGTAACGTGGCAAGATCAAAGCTCTGGTCATATAGAATGACTCTATATGCTTTTGTAGAACGCACAGTTTTAGTGGAAATAATCAAAGTAGTTGAATAGTTATGCAGCGGAACATAATTGTTTACACAACGGAAATGTAAATTAGACACTACATTGCTTATAATAGTAAATCATAAATGTTTTGAATATGGTTGTTATGCATGCAAGACCCTCTTCATGTAACTCCTTTTGCATCCTAACTTCGTGCATTCGGTTACCTGAGAATACATGCTAAAATGTGTTTACATAAAGTTGGTGAGTTCACAGGTTTAAGTAACTGTAAAACAGTTAACGAGATATATATTGGGTATGTTATGTCCTAGACCATAGGTCCCGAGTGTATGTGTTCACCTCTACCAAAACTAGACTGTTAGATGCCTCCGCCAAGTCTATCGTGAAACTATGGCATAGGTCGATATTACGCTCGTCCGGACCGCCAATCAGAGTTTTCATCGAGCGGGGTTTTTCAGACCCAATAGTACTATCCAATAATGCCTCGTTCATGTTTAACTAACGGTAAGGTTTTGTGATGACTTTGTTACAATAAGAGCACACTCAAAAAGTTGTTTGCAATGTATTCTCACGCCAAGCTTAGTGTAAAACGGCTAAGATAGAAAAGTGGGGCTGTAAAATCGCCTGAATTTGTAGTTGCTTGTCGTTACGTGAATGGTTTGTCTTTATTTGTCACTTATATCACATAGGTATTGTAAGTCCGTGTTCACTGTCATATTCGTGTTCGTGTTTGTGTTGGCCTCACTAGACCATATTTGTGTCTAAACAACCCTAAGTTGTAGTTGTTAGTCCCACTACAGGATCTAAAACTGATATCGATTATCCAATCACACGTGAGAGTGCGGAATGGTATCACGTGCATGCAAGAACAATAACGATCAACAACAAGATGAAGAATAAAGACGGTTAATCATATAAATTGCACTTGGCTTCAATGAACTGACTGGTACAGTGTGTTCAACTCCAAGAATAATGAAAATAAGAACAAAAACCAATGAACCCTCTCAATGACTCCTGTACCGGGTTTATATAACACCCTTACACAAACCAGGGCTCTCGGCCCATTACCACTAATCGAACCAACATAATCCAACTCGAGAACCTAAACAACTCGAGAAACACCAAAACTCATTTCACAAACCCAACAATATCCCCCTAGTTTTGTGTTTCCTCAGCTTCCTTTTCCTTTTCAGATCCATCAAATTCTCCACACTTAAACATCAATGTAGAAATGTTTCCTTTAGCTTCAAACCAATCTTCATTCTTCACAATGACTCTAACATAAACTACAAACTCCAAAGCATCTTCCAAATGATCTTGATCCACTTTCATTTCTTGACTATTCAAGAATTTGACATCTTTCTCACTTAAGCACATTAGATCAATCGGGATCATAAAACGTATACTCAGCATCTACATCCAACCAATGGCAACTCCTGTTCATAAAGAAAAGGTGTAGAAGGAGGATTTCCTGCTCTTTTATGGACAGAGTCGAGTAATGCAGCAAGATTTTCAGCAGTCAATAATATTTGTTGAGCAGCAACTTCAGTTTCCTGATGTTCTATTTAACTTTCAATACCAAAATCTCCTTCAACTTCTTTTTCAAACAAGTCACTCTCTTGTTCAGGTGGATGAACAATATTAACATCTTCAACATCAGGAGATTTCGAGCCATTTTAACATTCTCGAGTTTCCAATCCTGTTTCGATTTCGATTCCAAACCGAAACTTTTAAAACCCGAGTTCGGGTTTCTTGTTGTTTCATGAACTCTTCGAAGCAAATCTGCAATTACCTTGTGAGAATGATTAGAAATGAAAATGATGAAGATGATTTTGTGAGCAAATGTAGAGCTCGAAAATGTAAAAGCTCAAGATCGGTTCACCCCTTCGAAAAAAATTAGGGCTTTTGAGAAAGAAATAATTTAATCTCTTATTTTTCTTCCTTTTATAATTAACCCATGAACAAAACCCGTTTACCAGCCCATTAACAATAACATCTCAATTTTTTAATTAAAGAAATTGATCAAGTTAAACAGACATAATTTTGGGATTAAATTGATCTCAATTCAGTCAAAGAATTCTTTTCAATACCAACCCTTATGAACCAAATATCATGAATGCCAGTATATTGTCCGTTTAAACCCAATCTTAAAACCTTTTTCTCTTTTCTACAAATGCATGTTTATCATGTTTTGGTACCTTAAGTGTGTTGTGAGCGAATCACACTAAATTCTAGATACCTGTGGTGCATCCTATCAAGCCAAAGAATTCCTATTTGAAATTTAATAGGCATCTGATCCTGATTATATATCTGAGAGTTTAGAGAGAGAAAGCAAGAATGGATCATAGGTTTTAATATACAAGGCTTAATATACAATGGAGTTTGGGTTTTGGACTTTAGAGGGTCTCTTTTAACATGTTTTTTGCATGATTGTGCTCTAAGGGATCTTTTATTGTTGTTAGCAGATCCAGATTTCCTAGCATATGCTCATGTATGCAAGTCACATTTAAGGTCTCCATGTAAACAAAACAAAGAGAGTTACACTTCTCAGGTCTCTACGGAAGCAGAACAGAGAGAAGACATCCATGAGCACTGCAGAATTTAATGTACAGACGTAAAGCACTTTCAAAGAAAGCACTCGATGCTCCACATATTTTCAGAATCTCGTGCATATTAAGTGTGTCTTAAGATTTCTAAGACAGTCAAATAGGCTATGCACTCTTCTAAGTAAAGATATTTCCAAAAAACAACACGAAATTTCTTTAGTTAAGCACAAGATAAATCAGCTAATTCAGTTAAGTGAGCCTACTAGCGTATCATTTCAACCCAAGTTCTTTCAGATATAGCGCTTTATAGAAATTTTAACTAACCCTTTATCACAAAAATTTATATCATGTCCCAAAACATAGTGAGAGTCTAGACTTAATTTCTTTGACATATTTCTCCCCCTAAATTTAGTCATGGTATGAAAAAAATTATTAAAAGAAATTTGAATTAGATGTAAGAAAAGACCCCCCTTACCTGACCCAGTGATCAGTCCTCAAAAACAATCACTTTCAGCAAATCCACAAGCACATTGAAGGTCGAGATGCTCACAGGCTTTGTGAACATGTTAGCCACATTTAATTTTGTATCAATTTGTTCCATTTTAATTAATTTATGGTCATAGAAATCTCGGATAAAATGTATTTTCATGTCAATGTGCTTGGTTTTAGAGTGTTGAACCAGGTTTTTGCAAATTTGAATTGTTGCATCATTATCACAGAAAATGGGAGTGTTATTGAAATTCAAACCATAGTCCAGCAGTTGATGTTGCATCTAGATAACCTGTGAACAGCAAGCAGATGCTACAACATACTCATCTTCTGCAGTGAAAATGGATACTGTTTGTTGTTTCTTGCATTGCCATGAAATGAGCCTGTCTCCCAGAAACTGACATATGGCAGAAGTGGACTTGAGATCAATGCCACATCCTCCATAATCATTGCCACTGAAAGCATAAAGATCAAATTCAGAATTGCGAGGATGCCACAAACCAAAACGGGGCTTCCCTTTGAGATATCGAAAAATCCTGTGAACCACAGTCAGATGTGAGAGTCTTGGTTTTGACTGATAACGTGCACATTGACACACTGCAAACATAATATCCGGTCGACTGTTAGTGAGATACATCAATGACCCAATAATGGAACGATATTGCGTTTGATCAACTTTAGATCCATGTTCATCTGATGTAAGCAATGGTCTTTCTTTCATTAGAGTTACGTCAGAATGACAATCTTGCATTCCAAATTTAATCAGCATGTCCGTCACATATTTTGTTCGTAGGAACAAAGAGAAGCAGATTTATTCTTTGATGAATAAGAATTCCCTCATAATTATGTCGAACTTGTAACCCCTAGAATGTGGTCATCTCTCCCAGTGAGCTCATGTCAAACGTTTGCTTCAGTTCGAGAACATAGTTGACATTTTCAAGTGTTAATGCTCCATTGCTGATAGTACAACGTTGGATGAGCTTTCCTTTACTTCCTCCCAAAAACAACATCTCCCCCATAAATGATGCTCAAGATTTTGAAGTTGGGAGATGTCTCCTCTCATGTGCCTGGAACAACCACTATCCAAATACCAAAGTTTGAGGATTTTCCTCCATAGTCGTTCCTGCACAAACAATAGGATTAGTTAGATTTTGGTACCCAAAACATTTTGCTTCTGGGTTTTCCAATGTTATTTGCGAAAGATTTTTTCATCCAATCCGACTGTATTTTAGCATTATTAACAAATGATTGGGATGAAATGGAGAACTTATAAGATTTAGTGAATTTTTGAAACTGTTTCTTTTTTTTTTCAAAAGACTGGTCTTATTGAAACTCTTAATTTTTCTCCAATCACCATCAGAAGGCTTCGGTTTGTAATGTAAGATTGTCATTGTCTTAGATGCAGACATCTTCATTGACTTAGACTGTGATGCATTCCGCAAATTAGCCTTCTTATTTTGTTGCGCAAAAGAGACATAAGCATGACGTATGCAATTTCTTGCGATGTGTCCGGGAATTCCACAGTGGAAGCACGTTTGACACTTCACTGAATGTGAATATTGAGCAATGTGATGTCCCCATTGCTTCAAAAGTTTGTTCAGTTCAGCACCCTTTTCTCTGTTTTTGCATAACTTGTTGTGTGAGATCTGTGATGGAATGCTGGTGCCTGTTTTAGGTTTAGGTGGCACATATCTTGTAATTTTAGATACGCCAGTAGAATTATCAGCTACATGCAGATTAGCTTCATTTTAAAACATCACTAAATTCAGATTTACTACTAGATGTAGTTCTACAGCTAGAACTCGATCTAGATGCATTCAAGGTATCAATAAAATCCCAATCAGACAAATTAGAATTCAAGCATTCAACAGTGACACTGTCCACGCAAGCATTATCAATTTTTAAAACAGAAGGAACAAAAGGTACTGAGTTTTTGAAAACAGAAAAATCCAAAGGTTTTGAAACACGAAACCTAACAGAGATTGTTTTATTATTGTTAAGATTAAGATTAGCGACGGGTTCATCATCCTCTTCATCCAATCTTCCATTATTACTCGATCTGCGCATGAATCGAAATAGTTAGAAGATGTTACATGGACCTCAGGTTCAGTTGCTTAATTAAACATGAAGTCGTGACATTTGTATCCCCTTGTCTACCATATTTCATTGTGGCAGACTTTGCTAGTTCTTCTTTTGTCATGGGTGTGTAAACAAAATTGTTGCACAAGGGTGGAGGATTGTTCAAAAAAATGTTACCCTTAGCACCAACAATAGCAAAATGGGTTTCTTCTTTATTTGACATTCCAAACTTCTCACCCTTTGCACTTACCTAAACCGTTAGTTTTACTATACCCTCATGTACAAGGTTCACACATCCCATCCCTTTGGTTTCTTGCCACTTCATCTGTTTTTAAATCATTTCTTCTAAAACCGCATATGTTACATCAAATTTCTTAAAATTTAATTCAGCGTTTTCAAACTTGTTTTTGCATCGTTCTGCTTCAGATTTTGCATTATCAAGTATGGATTTAGAAGATTTGATTACACATTGAGCGTTGCTCAAATCTCTGGTTAAAACAGTTATGTCAATCTTTTGAGCACCAACTTTTTTACTTAAGCGTTTATTTTCTTTCTTTAATTTTAAATTTTCTTTCTCAAGTCGTGACATTTCAAGTAAAAGGTTGGTATTGTAAACCCTGTATCTTGTTACCTTTTCAATACAAGCTTGAGTGCACAGAAAAGAACTTCCATCAGCATCAGCAGGAAGATGGGTCATAAGAGCATGCTCCACGTGAAAATCAGCAGATGAGAGTCTGGGACTTCGGGTAGTCGTTCCCATGATCATGTCCAGTTCATTTTGTTTACTAGCTAGAGCAGCTGCGAGTATACTAGACGAATCTATTTTTATGTTAAGTTATATTGTAAACAGTTAATTATTAATCCTTAACTTTGAAAACTCCTTCCTGTTCGAGAACTAGAGTTCCTTCTCAAGATCACAATCGAAAATTGAGAATACAATTCGAGAACTTGGTAATTAAACCAAAATTCTAGTCTAGAACAATAAGAGAAACTCGAGAATGAAACTTGAAATCCAACACCTGAGAACACACGTGAATAGACAGGAAAGGTACAGAGCTAAGAGCTTGAGAATTGAACCTGAGAACTTGAGAACACTTGAAAACTTGAGAATACTTATTAAGCAACCTTCCTTTATTGAGAAACACTAGTATTTGAGAACACAAACTTGAGAACACTTATAAAACTTGAGAACACAATTCGAAAACCTCAATTCGAAAAACCATAATTCGAAAAACCACAATTTGAGAACCATAATTTGAAAACCAAATAATATGTTCTCAAAATACAGCTTATCAAATACATCTCCAAGAATGAATTTGAGAACCAAATAGTATGTTCTCGAAAATCAAATAAATCTTCGAGAATGGAAATAGGAAATCATATCTCAATATGCTAGAGATTTAAAAAATTAAACAAAGATCTTATCAATAACATAACATTTTATGCTGATCCAATTAATACTTTGGCAATTCGAGAATGCAACTCCACCAATTAAACACCTTTTTTTCAATAAAAACGATTGAAGAACACGAAGAACACAAACTACAAAATTTTCAAAACACCTTTTTCTTGCAAAATGGATACCAACTATGAGCCACAAACTAGTTCTGAGGCTCTGATACCAATTGTTAGTCCCACTACATGATCTAAAAGTGATATCGATTATCCAATCACACGTGAGAGTACGGAATTGTATCACGTGTGTGCAAGAACAATAACGATCAAGAACAAGATGAAGAATAAAGACGGTTAAACATATAAATTGCACTCAGCTTCAATGAACCGACAGGTACAATGTGTTCGACTCCAAGAATAATGAAAATAAGAACAAAAACCAATGAACCCTCTCAATGACTCCTGAAACGGGTTTATATAAACACCCTTACACAAACAAGGTCTCTCGGCCCATTACCACTAATCGAACCAACATTATCCAACTCGAGAACCCTAACAACTCGAGAACCAATATCATGAACTCGAGAAACACCAAAACTCATTTCACAAACCCAATAGTAGAGTTTGACCATCTTTGACCATGTTTGACCGTGTTGACTCAATGACCCGTTGGTGAATTGTTTCGTTCTTAGTGTTTGTTTAACGTGTTAAGTGTCATGTATTGCATGTAACACATAAATCACGTTAAATGGATAACTTACTATTTATAGTAAGTTTTCATTTTTAGATGGTTTCTATTTTAGGAAAGTTTCTATTTTTTAGTAAGTTTACAAAAAATCACATTTTAACAATTATAGCATGCTCGTTTATCCTAACTAGGGGTGTGCATGGTTCGGTTTTGACCTAAAACTATAACCATAACCGAGATGTCGGTTAAACCAATATGATAACCATAACCAATCGGTTATGACGGTTTCGGTTAAGCGGTTATGATGGTTATAATTTGTTGGTTATAGGTCGGTTAACCATTAAATATCTTCGATAATGTATAACAATAAGGACACCTAGCTTTACCCGAATTCTTATCAATAGTAAAATGGTCCCATACCCAAGATTTTTTACCTCTACCATTTGGCTTTTTCTCTACAGTCTCCTCATCGTCATTAACAACCGGCTCATTCGGGGTTTCTTCATCAAGATTAACAATTGGTGTTTCGTTATGTGATGCTTCCTTCTACATGTGTAAATCATGATCAAATAATATAATCAAACATTGACAAGTCTTGTATCAAAG